>OY754939.1:16448146-16923378 GCA_963576515.1 Cryptocephalus primarius
TCAGGTTCGTTATGTTCTATTTCTTCGATTTGCCGGACTGGAACGACACATTCTTCGGGTTCAATTTCGGAGATTTCATCACTCCTTGCTTCACTTGCAGAAACAGGTGGGGCATCGATATGTTGAGTTGTGGAAATTTTTAGTGTTTCTTCTTCAGGTTCTAATACTTTTTGGTCAGTCTCGATTTGGGCGTCAATGGAAGAAGATTCTGGAATACGGTCAGATTCTAGAGGAGCTTGAGTTTTGAATCGTTTTTCATCATTTTCGACTTCTTGACCTTCATTTTGTTTTGAGCATTCTGCTTCTGCAACAGACACAGTGGAAACTGATGGAACTTCAGTGTTTTCAATGGACTGAACTTCAGTGCTTTCAACGGACTGAAATTCGGTGGTTTCAACAGACTGAACTTCAGTGGCTTCAGCGGACTGAACTTCAGTGCTTTCAACGGATTGAATTTCATTGCTTTTGACAGGCTGAACTTCGGCGGTTTTAACGGGCTGAACTTCGGTGCTTTCAACGGACTGAACAACGGTGGTTTCAACAGACTGAATTTCAGTACTTTCAACGGGCTGAACTTCGCTGCTTTCAACAGATTGAACTTCACTGCTTTCAACGAATTGAACTTCAGTGGTTTCAACAGCATGAAGTTCAGTGGGTTCAACAGATTGAACTTCAGTGCTTCCAACAGGTTGAACCCCAGTGATTTCAGTGGATTGAACGTCAGTGCTTTCAAGTGATTGAGCTTCAATGTTTTCTTTTGAGATTTCTATTGGCCCGGCGGTTTCGATTGAAACTTCTTCAGCTTTTTCTGAAGTTTCGGGCACCTGCGTGGTTTCTTGTTCTTCTGTATTGTCCTCTTGTTCCGCTATTTTTTCAGATTCCGTTGTAGCTTCTTCAAATTTAATGACTTCCATTGCCTGTTCCACCACTGGCTCCGCTTCTGCCACAGTTTCATCAGTAATATCTGCTTTTGTACATTGCACTACTTCCTCAGATCCAGTTGGAATTGCTTCGTTTTCAGTGCATTCTTTTGAAACTTCTGTTGATTCAGATTCATTTGATATGATGGGTATTTCACTTTCTCGAGAACTGTATTTGTCATCAGCACCCTCCGTTTCAGGTTTTTCTACAGAATTTTCAATTGTTGGAAGTGTAATATTGTTGCTTTGTTTTTTTGCTTTAGAACTTGTTACTACTTCGTTTTCTGATTGATCTTCGACTATTTCAACTTCACACGGTTCACTACCATCAGGTTTGTCTATTGAATTTTCTTCTATCTTGTCATTTTCTAGACTGTTTATTTTAATGCTGTTAGTTTTCGGCTGCTCAAGGGGTAAAATTTTAATTTCTTTTTGTTCATCTTCTGGTAATTGATTGCAATCAAGACCATTACCCTTTTCGTTCAGTTTGGGACTACTCACCTTCTCAGGTGATGGTACAATGACTTCTGCATTATCAACAGCAGCTGTATCTTCCGGATTGTCCTCCACTGTGTCATTATGTTCATGAATAACATTGTCAACATTGTTCTCTTCAATTATCTCTTGGACCTTTGGTGTTGGTTCAATAGGTTCAGAGTTACCTGTTTCTAGAATAGCTTTCCCAGAGTTACTTTCTTCGGGAGACTCAGGACTTGAACTCTTGGACTCCACAGGTACGGTCACAGAATCGACATCTCCTTTCGGACTCGCCTCAGGTTCTTTTACTTCTCCTGTGGCGACAGTGTCAGCTTCAACCATCGTCGTATCAACCTCGATGGGGCTCTCGGAGCTAAGCGCTTCAGGAGGGGTGCTATTGTTAGTTGCTTCTAAATTATCACAGTCGTCTTTCTCCTTCATTTCGCTTCTGGTGATATCCTGGTCCTGGATGCACTGGTTCGTCTCCACGACGCTCTCCGTGGACGTGTCGCAACCCTGAGGCTCTGGAGATTCGTCGTCTTGGGTAATATGCTTGATTTCCGCCTCATTGTTCGCCTTAGATGTCGCGGGTTCATCGATGGTCTCTTCGGTCCCTGAGGGGTTGTTGTCTACATTATCGACTTGGTCTACGCTGGCGGTTTCTACAAAGTCACATTCAGGTTGTTTTGTGGAAGTACTTCCCATGTCAGATTGTGCATCTATAGACAAAGAGAATTTCAAACATTAGACTATAAGATAAGATGAATATACAATGAAAAACATTTTTCCCCTGATGATATCCATAGCAGTTATTAGGGTAAATTTAATGATGTAGTGTTCTTGAATGTAGGTATAAATATTATACAACAATTTTGATTCTTACCCCCATCGCTGCCTTTATCCTTCTGGCTGACATCTGCCGTGTCTTTAGCCGTTGCTGCTGCTTCCTTAACTGCCAAACTCCTATTGTGCGACGGCAAAATAAAAGAAGGAGCCGGCTCCCCGAGCAAGCTCTCCAGGTCATGGACGAGATCCTCGACGTCTTCAGTGATCTTCTCGCCGGACATGTGGGAGATGTCGAGCAGGTCATTGTCGCCATCTCTGCCGTCCATCAGATCGGCACTGAACGACTTGAAATCGCTCCGGTTCGCCTTAGACTTCTGCGGATCCATCGTGTCGGATGAGGTGCTGCTGATGGGATCATCAGAGGCTGAAAGAGATCGTCGAAGTGGTAAAAAGTTTAATATATTCGACGAGTCTTGTAGCGTTATGGAAAATTAGATGTAAATAGGATGTCTCATGTTAAGAACTTTCGGATAACATTAGGACCTGTTTCAATACTTTGTAGGCCAGTTAAACGATATCACTAGATCACGATATAAAGAATATGCATTATAAAGTACATAATTTTAATTGTTTAAATGTTTATCTGCATTATTAATTCTGTGTAACTTGTTTTTATTTTGTTATAATCCTTTGTATTTAATTTTTGTGACTGCTATTGTAATTGCAATTCTTGCTTGGTCATAATTTATCACAATTTGAAGTTTATCGCAACTATTATTTGCTCTGTGGCTTAGTTTATAAAACTGTTTGTAAATAACTTAATAAAGAAAATAAAATAGTTGTTGGTACTCTTCTGAAAAAATCAATTGGCCTGTACATATGTGGATACAGAAAAAATTTGATAGAGCAAGTTGCAATGTTCACATGAAGCAACTCAGAGGTAGATTTATGAGTTAGAGATCACCTCAAATAGATTGGACATCAGATGTAGTTGAAACAAGTTGCGAAACAAATCGAAAATCCCACCTTCCCAAGTGGTAAGGCTTTAATATGTAATAATATAGAATGTTTAGTTTAGGTTCAAGTACCATATGAACTTTAGTTAAAAAAAGACATTACTACCAGAAACTTCTTATACATCTAGAGTTATGACTTCCTGAGCTAATCAATCTTGAGTAATATATTCTTTATAAATCAAGCAGGTGTAATTTTTGAAGGTATCTGGAGGAGTCCTTAACCTTAACTTCCAAGAATACTTGTAGTGAACCCAGTTTAAATATTAAATAAACAGCGGGGGAAACTATAAACAAACCGACAAAAGCTGAGCGGAATTGTAATTCGGCCATTAAGACTTTACAGATAGAATTACAGCACCCACCACAGGACGAAAGGTGACACTAGGGGGCGCGAATCGTACGCATTTCCACGACCGTATAAAACAACGTACCGATATGAGAACTAGCCGTGAAATGGCTCGTGTCCGTCGACGAAGTAGGAGTAGCATCGCTTGTGTCACTTTTCTCCTCTTTACTGGACACTGACGTGACGTTGTCCATCGTTGAGGTTAGCTCGCCTTCGTTGTTGTCACCGTTCGCGTCCTCCATTTTACGGTTTTCGATAAACTGTCGTCACTTCAACCCTCCGTCTCACGTAGCAATATACCGCGGCGTTCCCATTATAGGCGAAACGACATTTTGTTTACTCTCCGCGATAACGCTAAAAACAAACGCTGTGAGAAAGAGAGGAGAAAAACGTCGGCGCGCGTCCGGTCTTACCACGGCACATTAAAATCACATCGAAATGGTGTCCCGTGATCCAAACCTCGACGGGAAGAGAAGTTTAACAAGTGTACTTAACAGACAAGTAAGCTTGATCGTACTTATATCACGTCATTAGTTTACAGACGAGTTTTGTAGCATTTCATCAGCAATCATAATAGTTCAAGTTTTGAATTAACGCAGTTATACGCTGGTAAATCACAACAAACAAAACGAAATAGAACGTGGAGGTCACCAGGTGTCGCCCCTATTACAGTACCCTAGCAACTAATCGCAAACAGTTATACGTAGATTCCTTAACTGTGGTACCGATTAATAGTACTAATTGTAATGTAAATAAAAAACAGCAAACTTAGAAGCAAACCATCAGCAATGTTCGTCATACATTTTGAATTTTAATAACATGCAAATAGCGACCTCCGACAATGTTGACGCGGAGATCATACCGCCATCTATAGGCCATAGATATAACATTAGAAACACTAATTACCACTATAAATCTTAATTATTCATATAATACTTATCTGATCACATACCTTTTTTGTTTGCCTAGCGTGAATCAAGTTATCCAGAGACATTTCATAAGGAAGATCACTCACTTTTCTAGCTTATCTAATGTCTCTCTCTTTATAATGATGGTGTCAACACGAGGATTATAGCTTGAATTGCGCTCAAAACGGACGTTTCTGCTATGCTAGACTAATTCGCACTTGGAGCAATTTAGCGAAACTTGTAAACGCGATAGACGCAGAGCTTTTTTGAACTGATTCAAATGAAACTTGATACAAAAATAATTTAAAGTAGAGTGTTACAGTCCACCCCTTGTTTCCTTCAGAACATATGTTATTTTACACACTTGTGGAATAAATGTATTATTCATGTTTGTTTAAACCGTTAGTTACATTCCCTCTACTCTTCTTCCTATGAGCTGCGGCCCTTAAGTGCACCCCCCGGGATCCCTTAAGGACCCTAGGTGTGACTATCTTGATATTATTGATTACAATTTTTTGCCTGTGAAATAACACATTGATTTTCTTACATAAGTACGTTTTATCAAAAGTAAAAATTTATTTTTCAGATAACACTTTCTCCACTAATTTAAACTTCTGAATCTTGCCTGAAGCAGTAGTTGGAAAGGAGTCGACGATTTTTAACACGGATGGTATCTTGAAATGTGCTATTTTTCCCTTGCAGAACCGTTTTATATCATCGTGAGTAAGTGTTTTCCCTTTCTTTACTCTTATGCACGCGCATACTTCTTCACCCAGGCGTTCGTTGGGCAAACCGATCACCTGAAAGTACAATATATGAAAAAGAAGTTACAGAAATCCTAGTTTAATGCCAAAAATGGTAGATACCATTACCTGCGTATCTAGTACATCCGGATGAGTATTCAAGAAATCTTCAATTTCCTTGGGATAGATATTCTCACCGCCTCTGATGATCATCTCCTTCAGTCTACCCACCACCCTTCCGTAACCATTTTCGTCCATCACGAACTTATCACTAAAAAGAGCTTTCGAGTAAATTCAATCACACTCTGCTCATCTTACCCTGTGTGCAACCATCCAGAGGGTTCGACTATCTCTTCGGTCTTGCTCTGATCGTCCCAGTAACCGACCATGTTACAGTAACCTCTTATGCAAAGTTCGCCTGGAGTACCGACTGGAACTATTCGACCGTTTTCATCTACGACTTTCGCTTCCATGTGCTCCTGTAGGAATCCTACCGTTGAGGTGGCCTCATACTCACCGTCGCCCGGCAAGGATTGGTACACCGCTGCAGTGGTTTCTGATAGACCATATACTGACTGGAAATAATAATTTTGTATAGGAAGGATTATTCTACATATTAAGTACCTGTGTGTAATGGACATTACCTTTACTTTCTTCACTTTGAGGGTCTCTAGCATGCTCCTGAACAATTGTGGAGAAGCAGAGGCCCCTCCACAGACAGCGATTTCCGCATATATCTTTTCCTGGCGCTCCTTCTGTACTCTTACTAAGTCGACGTACATCGTAGGAGTTCCATGGATGATGGTACATCTAAAAAGCAACTAAACGATGCTAAATGAACTATTTTAAGGGAGAGCCAGGCGGGCATAATAAGCTATTTCTGTTCCATCAAATCTAATAGCACTGTAAGTACCAATTTGAGTGATAACGTTCAATAGAGCCTTCAGACCAACTCTAGCTGTAATAGGGATCTCTATTGTTCCATCCAATGGATTTGTAGTGTTGTTTGTAGTTGCCAGGTATCTAATTGCAATGTAAGTAACATTTTACAAGATTATTTAACTACCTAATTTGTATTTTTCCTGTCGTACGAAAATATTATCTAGTCTACACAACTGTACACTATAGATCGATATCACATTGTAGAAAGTTAATGGAAATGAAGGCTCTTGGAATTGTGCCAATATGAAAAGTACTTTACAAACTGACCACAATGGCAAAATGGTATAAACCTTACTTTTCTTCTTTGAGGGCGTCAAGGCTCTTCTCCGGGTTGTAACTGGCGTCCGGTAGTACCAGGGTGGCGCCGTAGTTCAACGAAGCTGAGAAGGTGAGGATGGTACCGAAGGCGTGGAACAGAGGCACCTGGACGCATATGGTCTGATGTTTCTCACCTAGCTCGTTTCTTTTTCCTACGTAGTACCCATTGTTGACCGTAGAAAAGTGGGTTACCGCAGCAGCTTTAGGTTTCCCAGTGGTGCCCTATGTAACAACGCAATGTTATGGTGAATCATAAATTTGTATAACGACTGCCTAATAATAGCAATGACTAAATATATTTTCTTTCTTATGCAATGGTTAAGTAAGGAACGATAGCACTTGATGATGTTTGGAAATTTTACCTGTAACACCTTTACCTCTTGGTAACTTCCAATTAACTTTTAAAAATGCTTTTAATTTGTACAACTACGTCCTTTTTATGGTACAGAATCTTCATACTCTTTATTTTTTCGTTTGAGTACCAATATCAAGTCTTCTGGATGATTGGGCCTTAATAGCCTATTACTTTTCATAGATATAATACTTTCAATTGCACTACAGGTAGCTTACCGATGTGAACTGTATCTGTGAAAGATCGTCGATCTTAATCCTGTTCTGTACCTTATCGACCAAATCCAGTTCTTTCTCCCCTATTCCCAGGACGTCGTTAAACCTGAAGGCACCTCTACAAAGCAAGCACAACAGCAAATGCATGTAATATCAAGTACTGCCCTTACCTACTTGAACGTATCATCAGAAAAAAGCACCACGCTCTTCAACGTCGTCAGATTTTCACTGTTAATCTTCCCAGGTTCGCTTTCAGGCAGCTCCTTGCATACCGCCCTGAGTAGCTCGTAGTAGTTCTGAGACTTGAAGACGTCGGCGCAGATCAGACCCTTTATTCCGACCTTCTTTATGCAATACTCGATTTCCTGGGATTGGTAGGCCGGATTCAAGCAAACCTGAAGATCAAATGAAGTTGAAATTAAACAACATGTCTGGGATATAATCGGGGAATTAAACTTTGCAGATGTGCCCTCAATTTTGACGAGGTTTTGGTTGAAGTAGGATAATAGAATCGTGTACTAGTCAGTCAGACTTCAACTAAGGGTTAATGTAAGTGATCACTTAAACGCCTTTAGATACTAGGAGTTACATTCGAAGAACAAGAAGTCAGTTTGGTTCAATCGATGACTTAAGTACCCACGGTACTACTACTTGGGGTCCTTACGCACTTCCTCCCTAGGATAACAACATTTCTGAAGATATTCCTACCATTAGGAATCCAGCCCTACCGCAGGCCAGCGACGTTATGTACCACTCGACCATGTTCGGGGCCCATATCCCGACTCGGTCCCCGGGTCGGAGCCCCAGCCTGAGGAGCCCCGCGGCGAGTCGATCGGCCTCGGCGAGGGCCTCGGCGTACCTGATCTTCCTGTTCTGATGTCGCGAGATCACCGCGTACCTGTCGCCGTACGTGCGGCACGTCCCCTCCGCTAACTGGCCCAGGGTGAGGGCCCTGAGGGACTCCTCGCCCGGGTTGTGGTGGTAGCTAAGCGCTCCGTGGCGCTTCCTCGACCTGGAAATTATAAATTCGATGGGTAATTGTGTGCAATTATTTCTTTCGTGGTGTGGTAAAGTTCTGTATATCCCATTTAAAAGTATTATCAGGTTGTAACAGATGGGTCACTTGTAAGGTAAGAGTATTCCTCTTAAAATCTGGATTGCTAGGCAGAGTGGCACTATTTGTGTTTGTATGAATGTACATCAGAGTAGGTATATTACAGAAGAGATTAGTTACAACTTACAATGTGACAATAAATTAAATTTTGTATCTAGCACACGTTTTCCGTCCCACTGGGTGTCCGTAACACACATTTCTACATATCTATAACGTTATTTATGTCTGTATATTACCTGATAAGATTAAAGTAAGCCCCGAGACTTATGTACGTTACATTTGTTTATTTATATGTATTTTTCAAATCACGGAAGGCCCTCATGAACATCAGATTGTTTTAACTATTCTACTGACTAATCTACAAAACAAATACCTATGTCTTAGGTATTTACCGCCGATTTTTCATTCGAAACTTTATTTTCGGACCGGTCGACCTTGTTGCTCTTACCATTACGTAATCTTTATTTATCTATTCAACTTACAAGAAGAGTAGCTGTCTCCTGTCCAGTAAACAAATAGCTGTCAGATTTCTTAAGCACTTGTACATGTTGCCCCTTAAGTGCCCACAGTGAACTGATAAGTGCGGGGACGTTTCAAATAATACTGGAATGATAATGGCAATATTTCATACACGTAACAACATTTTCGTGAAAGAGGAGAAAGGTACTTAAATACTCTCGTCCCTACTACTTTACAGTTATCTGAACATTATCGTAATTAGCAGTTGGTACAATTAAAGGAATTTAGTTTAAACAATTAACGTTTTTTCATTGCAGTATTTTTTTTTATTCAAGAAATGTAAATAAATATATAATAAGTTTCAACAGGAGTAATAAATACTTATAATGGCTAATAAACTATACTAATTAACTCCGGAAGTTTCAATTTTCTAATTAAAAATTAAGTTATAAGCTAATCAACAATCAATCAAACATTGAAAAGAAAATGGAAACTTTCGTTTACAATAAATAGGTTCAGAAAAAATAACTTTTAGTAATAAATAATGTTGGATATAAATAATGTAACTCTTAGTACGAATAAAATGTATAAATAAAACATTAGTGGTTTAACTGCGTTGCTCTTAAATTATTTCAATAAAACATACAATGAACGTATTGATGTTTCATTAATAATATCACAGCTAAACATAGTGTTACGAAGGATGCCCACATTACGATATGCGTAAATATATCACAGTGCTATTATTTATATTTAAAATTCGATATTTTATCGTTTTAAATATACCTGTTTAAGCGCGGACACCCTACAGCGACAAACCACAGGTACTACACAAAAAAATAAATAAATACAAGTACATCAACACTAATTGTACATGCAAAAATATGTATATATAGAACGTTTGGACTAGTGCATAAATCACATACACCGAGAACTTAAGACTACATTTAACATTAATTTCTAAGTTAACAGAGGCCGTTTTTAGTTTACTTTATAAACTAAGTTCCTATCCTGTTTTACCAACGGTTGCTGTAGTTACTCTCAGTTCCTCTTTCCGCCCCTGGAGCCAGCATGAACGGCCTGGACCTCTTGTTCAATTCTGTAATGAGGAGAAGACGTCAGTGTGGTACATACTTGTTTTAAATCTAATACTACTGATAAATGTGTCTTTAGAAAGGAAACGTTTTGAGTGTTGCATAACGACAAGTAAATGATTTATCCCCGGTCCTAGATGCGTTACTACTAGCTAATTAGTTAATAGTTTACGTTTTTCTGTGTTGCAATTGATTGTTGAATTAAAACGAAGAAAGTTACTGCAATAGGGATCTCACTGGTTCATCCTGGCATCAGTTTAATCCAATTCAACGATCCAAATTGATGAAGGATTGAAGTATTGACGGATCGATGATTATTCCAATAACTGAATGAATACTGTCATTCCTGATTGAACTAACGCTAGATTCATGGTGTGATTGCATTCATCACAGCTCAGACAACGCTGGAGTAACAATTCCCAGATTCAGCAGGATGAATTCCAGACTGGATCGACCCTTCGCCCTTCCTGCTTGCACCCGACCGTTTCCCTCCCTTACCGAATATGGCGAGGAGCATCCTCTTCCTGGCCTCGCTGGAGTTGATCCCTATCCAGATGAGGTTCGCCTCGTTCATGGTCGCGAAGCGGGTCAGATCGATCTGGTTCCTCGTGAACAGGCTGATGTACCTCTCCAGGCCCAACGACGTCAGCAGATCGGCTATGTCGTACCACTCGGCGTTGACGAACCTGCTCAGGACGTTGCTCGGGACGTACTCGACGAGATTGCTGATGTTCGCCCTCGTCTCCGGCACGGGCGAGGTCGGCATCTTCCAGATGTCGTCGTCCTGGAGAAAGGAACGAGTGAAAATGGAGGAGAATAGAAGAGGAACTACATTTCTTCCTACTGACGACAACTCAAACACCACGATGAACGAGACGTCAGTTTTGCCTCCCCAAGACCATCGGGTCTTGAGCTCAGTTCTGATCGAGGCTACCTACTTACCATCTTGGCTTCGGTGGGTTTTCCGGCGTTGTTCGGCGAAGAATGGCTGATCCCGTAGCCACTCCAGAGGTCCGTGGGTACCCTGTAGGAGCTGACGCTCAGCCTGTTCTGCATCGCCCTCAGCCCGGCGAGCCTTTTGCTCTCATCGGCCGTGTCGTAACCGTTGCGTCTTTCCTTCTTCGGGTCGGCAGGGGAACCGCGATAGGTCGTAGGGAAGTCCTGTGACGTCGACGAGACGTCTGGAAATAGTTATGGGGATGAGAAAGCGAGTACGATGTAATATTCCTGTTTTTCCTGTTAAGTCCGTACCTCTCTTGTCGGCAGAAGAGTCCGGGAAGAGTCTGAAACTTGGACCCAGCAGCGAACTATTGCTCGATATCGTGGATAAAGAACTGTTGTTGTTCTGCTCGAAGGCGGCCAGGGAATTCGAAACGTACTGGCTCTGGTTAACCGAATGGTACCTACGGTAACACTCATAAATTCCACAGAAACATAAAAGCTACTAAGTAATCTAGACAATGAGCTGAAACCACCACAAAATAGCGACTTAGGAATATAGAAGAGCCCATCTTAGATGCTTTCCTGCTTCAATAACACTCTCTCTTACCCGCTACTCCCCAAGGACTGCTGAGTGACGTTGAAGGCGAAATGCGGCTGCGGCACCATCCCGAAGAGCTGCGGAGGTATCGGGCTGGGGGACGGTACGGAGGGGTAGTGCCAGAAGGGGGAGAGCAGCGGGCTCAGCACGGGGGAGATCGGGTGAGAGAATGTCGGGTTCAGGTTCGAGGGTGTCGGGATGAAGTCCGCGGATTGGGTCGGGAAGTGGTACGAGGAGGGTATGTCGGCCACCAAGGGGGGCTCGTCGATACCGAGGATCAGGTTCCTCGCCTTGTAGATGTTGTCTGGGAAATTTAAAAACAAGCAAGGATCAGCGTCTCAGATCGTTCAGTGGTCTTCAAAATTGCATGATTTTGGCAATCGAATAGCTAAATAGGGTCCACATGTTTTAAAAAACATTTTTAAACCCATAATTAAAAGGTATGTCCTTGAAACGTTAATCTGTTTCTATCTATTTTTAAATTCCAATCTTTTACCATGAATAATTAACGTTTTAATTAATGACATAACTAAGTGGCTTTATCTCTAAAATTCGAAGATATTTAAATTACAAATGCAATTTAAATTTAAAATGTCACAATGTAAACGTCAGGAGTACCCAGCCAATCGAGTGCCACCAGTCCATATAGGTTCCTGTAAATAAAAACGCCTCTATTTTGGCAGCTGTCATTTTTTTTGACATCAATTTGACGTAGTGTATGAAGTTGTAATATTTACAGGCGACAAAAAGACAAAACGTCGGTAAAATGTTTGAAAATTGACGATTTAACAAAGAGTCCTACGTCTTTTCTTGTGTTCACAGTGTCATACATGGTTGATGTCCGACAATGAACGATAAGTGCGAGGATATCTGCTGGTATCATGGGAAAATAACTCGATCCGACGCTGAGAGCCTTCTCAGGAACGGTGAGTAACTCAAAGATATAATTATTACGTCTAATAATAGAAATTTAATATCCAAACGTAGGTTTGTAACAAAACTTCAATCAGTATCAGTTGCGGAAGAGAGATGCAGTTTGCCTTTGTGCCTAACTGGTTCCACATGTCGGTACCATTATTTTTTATTGCACGGAAGAAAACGCTTCATTATCCACTTCGCACACACCAGATTTATATTATTCACTACCGCACTTCCCTTACTCACTATAAGGTGCTTTTCCATACTTGCACATTCATTAATTTTCTAATTACGACCCCAGACAGATAACTAAACTCTTCATCTTGTAGATGGGAGAGATGGCGTCTTTTTGGTCAGAGACAGCATCTCTTCAGCCGGCGATTACGTCCTCTCGGTATACCATAACGATCAAGTGAGCCACTTTCAAATCAGACGTCATGCTGAAGATGCCTTCTTCTCCATAGACGAGTATGTGAAATTCCATGGTCTGGAGAAGCTAATCGAATACTACACCGCCACGCAGAACGCCCTGTCTGAGGACCTAATCTTGACCCAGTATATTAAAGGTAACAACAATTCGTAAAGGTGCTAATGTAGGTTGTCGATCAATTGTTTTTGTCATAAATGTATTGGGTTATAATATATTAGAAGTATGGCAGGCAATATGGAAAGCATGTGCTTTTATCCTTAGATACCTATCTCACTGTCATGATTCATTTATTATATTTAAGGTTGTTCTCCGCCGCACGACTCGAGGAGACTCGGCAGGACCAACGTCCTGCACCGCGCCACCTACCACGGTAACTACAACATAGTCTCGGAGTGTCTGAAATCGAACTACCCGAATGACGCAAAGAACCAAGACGGTCAGACGGCCGTCCACCTGGCGAGCATGACGGGCAAGAACGACATCCTGCGGAAGCTTATCGAAAACGGCGCGAGCGTTAACCTCAGGGATACAGCCGGCTTCACCTCCCTGCACTACGCCTGCCAGAACAACTTCCCGGAGACCGTCAGACTGCTCGTGCAAGTCGGGGGCGCCAACATACAAGCCAGGCATACGGAGACGGGGGCCGTCCCGCTACACGAGGCCGCCAGCAAGGGACACAAGGAGGTGGTGAAGACCTTGCTCAGTCTAAATGCGCCGGTACGACCGAGGAACAAGGATAACTTGGTACCGGCTCAATTGGCTAGGATGAACAATCATCATGAGTGTGCCGAGATCCTCGAGAAGTACAAGAGTCCAATTACGAAAACTAGGAAAAGTGAATGGTACCATGGCACTTTAGACAGACAAGAGGCCGAGACGATCATAAAAAATTACAGTTCGAAGAACGGTACTTTCCTTATTAGATTCAGCGAAAGGAATAAAGAGAACGTACTGACGTTGATCTATGAAGATTATTGCTACAACTACATAATCTACAACAAAGATGGTTTTCTCTTTATTGACGATGGGCCCTATTTGGAATCTTTGGAACACATTGTCGAACACTACAGCCTTCTACCCGACGGCCTGCCGACGATATTACAAGTGCCTGTACCTCCTAAACCGAAACCACCCATACCGGAGGTGTCCACGCTACCAAAGCCTAGGAAGAAGAAAATGGAAAAGCCCAAGGAGCCGTCGGCTTCTAAACCCGACGATTTGAACTTGAACAGTATCTTGCCGACTCCGTTTAGGAATATTATCTTTACGAGTGATATCATCCTGTCTAACAATAACAATAATTATCCAGAAAATGAAGACGATTACATCCCGCCGGATAAAATTAAGAAAGGGGGATTGATCGGCGCAGGAGAATTTGCTTCAGTTTATGACGGTAAGAATGTGGCAGATGAAGTCCTAATGATGATTCGAAAGAGCAAAAATGCCCCTTTCGAGAAATCCAGAAAAGCGGTTACATGATTCTATTTTTGTTCCTGTATACAATAAAACAATGTCAAGGCTTTTACATCTATCAAGCTGTAGTAGCCTTTCCATATCCCCGCCACCGAAATTAGTGGCATAATTTGTAGCTAATTTGTATCGTCAAATATGATTTTGTAGCTCTGCTCGTTTCCGAGAAGCAATGGCTACTGTAGCTTAATTGTACTGTAGCCAAATTCTTTAAGGGGGCAGAAGTTGTAGCGGTTTTGTAGCTCTCGTATTATCTGTCAAAACCATCTATTTTTCCTGAAATCCACCCCCTAAATTACAAAAATCTCCCAAAATTTCTAACGTAAAACATTAATAAACCACCTAAAGATCCCCTCATAAATTCCACTGCACCATAATAACCTGGAGAAGTATGAAAATGTAATTCCATTAAGACACTTGCAATTCCTCAGGTACTTATTTGAAAAACGACGGAGAGACGATCAAAGTCGCGATAAAAATCCTCCACAACGAACAGGTGGAAACGAACAGGGGCGCCTTCTTGAGCGAAGCCCAAGTGATGATGAAGCTGAACCACCACTGCATTGTAAAGCTACTGGGCCTCTCCCTCGGACCGCCCCTGCTGATGGTACAGGAGCTGGTCCCGTTGGGCTCCCTACTGCAGTACCTGGAGGTGAACAGGGACAGGATAAACCCGGACTACGAGTTCAAGATTTGGGCGGCGCAGATAGCGTGCGGCATGAAGTATTTGGAGGAGAACAGGTTCGTGCATAGGGATCTCGCCGCCAGGAATATACTGTTGGCGAGTCAGGTGCAGGCGAAAATCAGCGACTTTGGGCTGTCCAGGGCTTTGGGCACGGGACACGAGTATTACAGAGCTAACGCAGGAGGTAAGGAGATACGATGAATTCCCTTAGGACACCCTTACGTTGTAGAACTCCTGAGGTTACCAACGTTTCTTTGAATTGAAGGAATAGTTGTTTATTATGAAAACTATGTGTGGTATTAATTGTACTTTTTTCAGGAAAGTGGCCGCTCAAGTGGTACGCCCCCGAATCGTACAACTACGGCCAGTTCTCTCATAAAAGCGACGTGTGGAGCTTCGGCGTCACCATCTGGGAGATGTACAGCTTCGGGGATACGCCTTACGGGGAGATGAAAGGTTCCGAAGCGATACCGATCATTGAAAAGGGAGAACGTCTGGAGCAGCCGGACGAGTGTCCGGACCATGTGTACAAAGTGATGAGGCAATGTTGGGAGTACGAGGCGGACAACAGGCCTAGTTTCGGAGAACTCCTCGAGATATTCACCTCCCATTCGGAGTACGCGAATATAAAAGAATTGTTGCCCGAGACGAATCTCGCGTAATGTGCCAAAACGGTTAGGTAATAAGACGGTGTGATTTAATGGTAGAAGTTGTGAATATTACTGTAACTTAAGATCAAATGGATGCTAACCTTCGCTTCGTATTTTGATATCGTATAGGTACAGTTTCTTTTTTATACTTTTATTTATGATTTAAATACAACAAAGTAGTTATTCAAGGTTAACATCCACCGTGTTTGAATCCAAAATAAATCAAATTGCAATACTGGTATGCAAAAGCATATAATGTTCAAAATGATGTGCCTTTGTTTAAGGTATTATCTATGAATTCTCTTCTGTAATCTCAAATTGGATTCTCTAAGAGAAAGCATCATAAATAATACGCTTTACAAACGAATCCTTGCTCCTTTACTGATATTTTTGCTAAACTGGTTAAATTATTTACATACATACCTTTGTAAACCCTTGTGATCTTTTGCATATCTACTGTTACTGTAAGTTGCCACTAAAATATCTGATCAAATCGGAAGCTGCCATATTATGCTTAGTATTAATGGAAAGTTACTTCCTTAATTTTAAATTAATACAGTTATTCACCTTGTGATACTTTATGCATTTCCTTTTTGTAATCCTTGGTTGTAAACCTGAGATGCTCTTTAAAATACAATAATCTAGTACAAAAGTGAGAACATCGATCAATATTTATCAGAAGAGTAATATTTATCAAAGGCAATATTTTTTTATATAATTGTAGCGTTCAAAACTATTTTTATGTAAATATTATAACAAATGACAATAAAATAAAATTTTGGAAACGAAATTTGTTTCAATGAAAGAAAAGGAAATGTGAGTAATGTTGCTTTTTAAAATTTCTAGGATATCTATCGATGGTAATTCTATGTTATAAGATTACTCAACAGAAGCACTTAACTTTAAATGGATCAACTCCTAAATGAGAAAATATTCTAGAGTGGAAATTAAAATCAAAATTCCTGCAAAAGTCTCAAAGAAGAGAAAGAAAGACAGTGGAAGAACAGTGACGAAACATTTATGAGTACGGACATTACAAACTGCTACTTACTCGCATGCTTCTCGATCCCCTTGATGAGGCAGACCTTCGTGTTCTGCTTGGACTTCTGTCTGATGCTGATGGTCACGTCACACGCCGTCTGTATCTCGTTGATGAGGTTCGTCCTGAGCGAGTTCAAGTCCTTCGTCAGGTCAAAGATGATGATCAGCGGCAGGCTGCCCATCAGCAGCTGCCTCGCCCGGTACACGTCGTTTATGTTGCCGGTGATGACGACGTTGCTCTTCTTCAGGCTCGGGATGTTCGGGTCCTGGGCGTCGGGGAACATGATCTTGCAGCTCGTCAGCTTCACGATCGCCTTCAGGTTCGAGTGGTCCTTGCCGAGCACGGTCGGGTGGTGCTGGGGCGAGATCTCCATCGACATCTGCACCGCCGTCTGGTTCTGGAAAAGGGAAGAGACTCACTGAAGTGTACGAATTACTGTAAAGAAAGTTCCTTCGACAGGTTTATAAGTGTCGGTGTGGTGCTCACCGCCAGGTTCTCGCACATGTAATCGATCAGGAGCAGCGTGGCCTTCTTCACCTGGTCCGCCTCCCATTCGACTCCCTTGACCATCACGAGGGTCGCGTGCAGCTTGGCGTGTCGTGACTTGAACATCACCTGTACTTTGTACTGTTCCTGTACCTTCGATACGTATGCGGATGTTATGTCGATGTTCTTCGTCGTGATCGGTAGCTCGAAGCAGAAGATCAACGGTATCAGATCCTGGGGGAGAGAAATCGAAGGTGAGTTAATGGGGTATTTTTGATATGAAAGATCTGTGGAGTAAGAACGACTGTTGTTTTCCTCGCATTTTTCTGAAGTGCCCAATAAAATCCCCTTTCTCACCCTGACACGGCTCCTGGCCTTTTCCACCTTCTCGATGTTCCCGGAGATGGACACCTGGTTGCTCTTCTCGTGGAGGCTGACCCGATTCGAGTCCGGGAAGTGCACGTGGCACTGGGACTCCTCCATGACGCGCTTGATGCAAAGTCCCCCCCTGCCTATTATGTGCGAGTGGTCCGTGTAGCTTACGTCCATCTTCATCGTTATGCGGCTCGACTGACGAAAAGAAATTCAAAATGTAAAAGTCGAATTTAAGGGATCGATGCTCACCTTGGGGCCTAATAGGCTCGTGATGCGGGTCTTCGCCATCTGGACGTCGTCGTATCTGCCGATGACTCGGATGTTCGGGTCTGGACGATGGAGACGTGTTGGTGTAGCAAATGAAGTATTTAAGTAACTTAGAAATCGGTTAGGGTGTGAAATTGCTCTTCGAATTACCTTCGGCGTGGTTAACACAGTTTTAATGGATCAACTGATGGTATCTCATTAAGGGCCTCAGTGAATTTATGAAGAAATATAGTTTTTAAATCCAGTTTGAGTATGAAGTTAACAATCTTGAAATTGTACTGAATTATGGAACCATTTTGGAATTGCCAACAGCAGGCCGAACTTCTCATTTAAGATCTGAAGTCCATTTAGTCCTCAAGACCATATTTGATTATGAGGAAATGATGGAGGATCCATGTAACTTCAGTTTTTATCCCAAAAGCAGGCGCATGCAATGAATTCATTCTTTAAGAAGAAGACACAAATTAAATGGGCGTGGATCAGCTCCAGTGGTCAAGCTAAAAATGAAACTGAGTACCTACATCATATCCAGTAGTAAACAAAGGAACAAGAAGTGGAGGACAGAAATATGAAGGACGCCTATGTTCAGAACTTGACTGTAGAAAGAACAGACTGAGATATGGTTACATCAAAAAACTTTTAACGTATTTTCTAAGATTTGGGGATAAGCTCTGTGCTAGAGGTTAAAGGGCTGATTCAAAGTTCGTATCTTCAGCAGTAAAATATGGTCCTATAATCCTTACATTTTCACTTTCTGACGGCTCTTTAATACCATCAAAACTAATTTAAATACACATCGCCCATTTGTTGCAAGATATTGCATATTAAAAATCTAAAACAAAGGTCCTATTATCTAGAAAATCACCACATCTGCATTCTTGCAGCGAATGAGCCGTCCTCTAACCGATTTTTGAGCATTTGTGGTAACTCACCCTTCTTCGACTTCGCCCCGATCTTCAGCCTATTGGGCCAGAAAATGTATGTGTTTGTATCTTCCATCATTTTCGAGAAAAATACGTCGGCCGGTATGATCATCTCGTCGCCACCTTAAAGTTGCAATTTCTTTACAACTTTTTTCTCGCAGGAAAAAAGGTTGTTATGATTAATGTTCCAATTGTCGAGTAAACAACCGGAAATCGGAATAACAACGAGGAATATTTTGAACGAACGTACCTTTTTACGTTAACACGTAGTTAATGGTAGTAATGATGTGAGCAAAGATGTTTCTCAAAGGATGTGTGAGCCAAAGCTGAAGACACCATTTTGAAATCGAAAATCTAGTAAAATTTCTGCTCAGATTGTCGGTTCAGTAAAAACGAGCATTATCCACGACCGATTTGACTTATTACACAGTAAAAACCATTTCTAGCAACCGAACGAAGGATTTGCTTTACATGTAAAATTTGATTTGATTTAATGCTATCAGCGTCGACTTTTTGCGGGGTAAAAAAGTGAGGGTAAAACGTTAAGTTGAAAAGAAAGAGATTTCACCCGTCAGCATCTGCTCTAGCTTCTTCCTGTCGATGGTGAACCTCTCCCGGTGCAGGTCGGTCGTGTCCTGGATGCCCAGCTTCGCCATCAGCTCGATCAGCTCCTCCTTGGAGTCCCAGTTCGGGTCCCATCCCGTCGTCCCCGTCTCGGAGTACTCGGACGTGTTGTCAGAGTTCAGGTTCTCGTCCTCCGGGAAGTTGCACGCCATCGCCGTGGCCATCTTCGGTCGCCCTTTACGCTGTCGCCTCGATTTTGTCGCGTTGTCTCGATCGGTGGTTCGTTTTTGCTGAAGGCGACAGGCCGACGAGGAACCAAGGACTGATTTAGTCCGGTGCGGGTCTCGGCTCTTATCAGCTTCGGGTTTTTTGCTGGAAATTTTTGTTGGCGTTCGAGAAATGGACGGAGAGGACGAGAGAAACGCGCAGAACTTTTATTTTTCTCTGTAGAATTAATCAGCACTGCCAGAGTTAACAAATAACAAGAAGAAATCAACATAAATGTTTAAATCTTCTTTTCAACAGCCACAAGTTGCTTGATTGTTGAAACGTACACATTGCAACCGTCACAGCTTCAACTCTCTTAAAGGAGCAGCAGTTTTGCAGATGTTAACGTCAAGCAATGCAAATTTAGATATGCACCTTCACTTTAAGCAATTTTTGTAAACCTTACTGCCTAGACAGCCCTCCAGGAAAATCTAAAAACCATCCTAAAGGGCCCTTGGAAAACAGGGGGTACTCTTTCCAAAATTTAAACCCTTTGGCAAATTTTCGTATGTTTACGACAAAGCAAGGAAAGATATATCAAACTGTAATTACCTGTTTATAATCAATAACATTCTATACCTGTTTTGTCCATTTTTGTACCATATTTTTACTTTATTAGTATTTTTTGGCATTGATGCAAATTTGAAGTAACAAGTAACAGAATTGAACTGTCAAGTAACTCGCAGGACAGCAATAGGTTTGTTTCAGTAATCAAACAAGTTATTTCTAGTCAATCATTTATGTACCGACAATGGTGAATGCTAAGGATAAAATGCGTGAATGACTGGAAATAACAGGTTCATAGCGCTCCTGTAACCTATTACAAACCTAGCATTGATTATATTTGTTTCAGCAATCCGTAACATGTTGCAAACATGTTATTTCCAGTCGCCCAGTTATATTCTCACGATAAAATGTGCGAGTGATTTGTTTTTTTGCTTGCTGCAACAGATCTAGCAATATTTCAAATAGCACTTGATCATATGTTGCAAGTATGAAATGCCAATATTGCGTTTTTGACAAATTAGTAGTGGTATAGGATTGTTCCAAAAAGCATGTCACTTCTAGTCATTCACGTTTTTCTTCTTTGCCTTCGTCATTGACATATATTACTGTCATTACTATTTTATAAACATTTTACCTTCTTGGGTCTTTAGAGTTATTCTTAAGTTTCTTTACTTATACTTAAACTTTCCAAGAGTAAACAGGTTGAAAATGAGAAGCTCTAGTCAGACGTTCAGTGAGGAATAAAACTACATTTCGATAAATAAAAACGATTTATTTACAGGGTAAAATGGTATATTGACAAAGTATAGGTACAGTATATTTACAAAAAATATGTACAAAGAAATTTAAAATGGTTTAGAGAGAATCACTAGTTTAATCTTAATTATACATACGATAAGCTTAAGAGTTAACCTGAAATGATAACCAATTTAATAACAATATTCACTTCACTTAGCAATGTTAACGTTAACATAAATATTTTATTCGTAAGAGAAAACTAACTGAAAAAAAAAAGTTATAATCGGAACAGTGTCTGTATGCTATTTTTTTCACTAACAGTCTTTCACTTGGTATCTCCCGTAAAATGCTCAGGTGATTTTTTTTCAAAGAGAGGGGCCTAGTTGTCGGTTGATTATACCTATATAGTTACACAAATATCGTATAAGTATACTTGTTTCATATACTGCATAGCAATATACTAAACAATACGTAAATGTTGTGAAAATTGTGTAATTTTCGCGCGTGCATACACATTTTTCACATTATAAAATAGTTACAACTTCATTTGGAATAACTAATAACTACAGAAAAGGCACTATATAAATTATTTATCGAATCATATCAAAAATAGCCTTCATTACACGATTTCAATAATAATAGTATTGAACAGATTTTACTACATACGGTCAAAACTAGAAAACAAAGTAAAAGAATCTTAATGCAAAGTTATAAATTGTTATTTTATACTTGACCTGGAATTCATGTTTATACAAAAAATTATAAAAGTATGCAGCTTTGCCCATTGCAAAATTACATACGTACATTTTTAGAACTGGAAACATAAAAAAATGCACTGGGATGGTGATACAATAATTTAAAAAATGTATAATAATGAACAAACATAGAAGACATTTCTTATAAAACGCTACGAAAATCCAAATAATTACACATGCTCTTCTAACGGTTCCAAACTCTCAATCGGACTCTGGCAGATACAAAAATATATACACCCAATCATTCCAATATCGTTACAATTCCACATATCGTCCTCAAATCAAACTAGAAAGAAATAAAAAAATTATGAGAACGGTTTTTTTATGCATGCAGTTACACTTTAAAATTATAAAAATTGGAATAAATACCCTAAAAAAAAGGAATAAAATCTATCACAAAATTATCACAGATGAGTTGTTATTTGAACATTGACTAGTCCAGTGCCACAAAAATAATATAAATAGTTTGCACCTTTCAACAAGCCAGTCACTTACTTGTCAAACAGTCCACATTTATATCCCAACCTTCTGAAACATAACTTCACTTATCAACTTCAAAGCAAAATCAATCATACCCAAACATTCCATGTTTTAAAAAAAAAACTGTTTAAGAAATGTCTTGACCAGACAAGAGCGCGATGCAAACAAACAATAAATCATTTAAGACAGTCTTACAATAATAAAAATCTAATGGTAATTGTTCAACAAAAGATAATATACCTGCTCCAGTAGCTCTCTGTTCTTCCTTTTCCTCGATTTCCTCTTTGACCTACTCTCCGCGAATATCTCCGAGCTGCTCGCTATTCCCAGCCGCAGGTGTATGGGCAACCTCCCGTCTGGACAAAATAAATTTTCATACAATTCTATAGGTACAGATGAGGGCAGAAAATGCCAATTTCAATGGTATTTATGTAGACAGCGGTACAGTTTGAACGGAAAGGTGTAGGAGGGTGTATACCTGTTAGGGGACGGCTGTAGCTGAATCTAATCTTATCCATCGTTCTTACAGACAAATAAAACTTTCTCGACTCTTCATGAATTAATTTCTTTACAGCAGGGCACTCTAAGGGGAAAAAAGGATAGGTCAAGTGGAACAATCTTACTACGTGCGATTTTAAAAATGAATCCCGTCAATTTCGACTTACCGCTACTAGAAAGTTTCGATTCTGGGTCTTTCGACTTTTTCTTTTTTTTCTTGAGGATTGTGTCCTGCAGGGCGAATTTCAGGAACCTGGACGGTACCCCTTCCGAAGGGATCTTGTGAAGCTTCTCCGCCCTCTTCTTACTTAATTGTGCTCTGAGATCGCCTGAAATTGAAAGTAATAATATGTCTAAGGATCAAATCACTAAAGCTCAATGAAGTACAAAGTACAAAAGGCAATAGGGGTGTTCACTTCACATTAATCGATGGATGGGAACTTGAAGTTTCCAGCAAGACCATATTTACACGAAAATATTGAATTTTAAAAGCAGATGACCCAGTCATTTGGTTTTAAGATTTAGAAGTTTCCCGAGGACTATAAACATGTCTAATGTATATCAAGGCACATCGATGACTTTTTTTTTAATAGCTTTAATAGCTAATAGCAAAATAGCTTTACTGGAAACATCGATCAAATAATGGTAAACAACAGACACATCTCCCCCATTATTTCAAATAATAAATATATTTTTTAATGGTTACAAACCGAAATAAAGTTAACCGAGATAAATAAATACCTTACCTTCATTGACACTAAGATATTCGTCGTCATCATCATCGTCATCGTCGCTATCGTTCTCAATGATTATTTCCGGCTCGAAACCCTCATCGTTGTCACTCTCCTCTTTCTCCAGCTTCAACTTCTTTTCGACCTTGCTAGGTATGTTCTCCTCGATCTTCGCCCCTTTACTTTTGCTGTTCCGTTCGTACTTCGAGGGGTTCTTGATCTTGATCTCGATCTTCCGTTCGAACCTCTTGTCCATCGAAGGGGGTCGCTTATCGGACTTGGGGGAGATCTTATGCTTGGAAGAAGTCTTTTCCATGGAAGTCACCTTCTTCTTTTCTTCTTCCTTCCTCGGCTCGCTTTTCTTCAACGGCGGAGTCATGCTGCGGATCTTCCTCTTGCTCCTCTCGCGCAGGTTTCGCTCGTGCCTGATCCTGGTGTTCAGCAGGAGCGGTTCAGTTTTGATTTCCGTTTTCTCTCCATTAACCAACTTTAAGTATGAGAGGACTGGCGGTTTCGCGCTTTGCTGCTCTTTGATTTTGAAGCGGCCCTCGTTGTCGCTGGCGGAGTCCTCGTCGGAGAATATATCGTCTACTTTCGGGCTCTCGACGACGTCCTCAGGTTCTAGCATAATTTCATCATTCAGTAACATCTCCAGTTCTTTGAACTCGTCCGGGACTAAATCCTTTTCTTTTTGGAGTGGCTTCTCCTCGACTGTTGTGGTGGCTGGAGCGACTTCAACGATATTTTCCTTGGGTTTCTCTTTTTTAACTTTCTCTTCGGATTTGGCTTCAATTACCTTCGCTTCGACTTTTTCCTGTTTCGTTTCCTCTTCTCTAGGTTTATCCTCCTTTGGTCTCAACCGGATTATACCTTCTTTTAGTTTAATCTCGTTTGTTTCAAACTTTCTTTTCCTCGCTTCCAGAATAGGATCCAATGGTTTCTCGTCTTTTTTGGTATTGTCTTCTTGTGTTTTTGTGTCTTTGATACCCTCATCTGATTTGTTTTTAACACCCAATCTGTCTCGTAAAGGTGCTTTACTGTCACCACCAGCGCCGCGATCTATGTTCCTCCTCTTGGGCGACAATGATCTCCTCTTAGGGGATAAAGATTTTCTTCTAGGTGATAGGGACCGCTTCCTCATCAGTGGTCTCCTTGGGGAACGAGATTTTCTTGGGGAGAGAGATCTTCTCGGGCTCCTCCTTGGAGTGAGCGACCTTCTGGGGCTCCTGGAGATACTACGGGAGTATGATCTCCTTGGTGAACGCTTCCTTCTCTCTACTATTGCTTTATTCTCCAACACAAATGCCGCGCTTCTTGGGGATAAGGGCGCCATCGTGACAGTCGTCAAGGATTCAGTGTTGATCGCGAGAGGTGATGGCGGTCTTTCATAAAAAATTGGTTGCATCTGGGGTACCATATTCATGGCGGGTACAAATGATGGATTGAATGGGTGTTGTTCGGGGTAGGGTAAAACTGGCGGGGCGTACTGAATAGGAGGGAATGGCAGTAGCGGTGGTTGATTTTGGGACATTTGATAGTTACGCTGCTTCCGTCTGTTGTAGAATCCACGTCGGTTGCCGGGAGAGCGTGACCTCAGTGGTTTCTTATTAAATACTTTAACGGGT
Source organism: Cryptocephalus primarius (assembly GCA_963576515.1). Classification (NCBI taxonomy): domain Eukaryota; kingdom Metazoa; phylum Arthropoda; class Insecta; order Coleoptera; family Chrysomelidae; genus Cryptocephalus; species Cryptocephalus primarius. The sequence goes on from OY754939.1 coordinate 16,472,788, forward strand.
GGAGTTGTAGTGGCCGCTTGGGTCACTTCAGGTTCATTCTCGACTTTGGCCACTTCCGAGGAGGTGCTCGTCGTCGTTTCTGTGCTACTCTGCAATTTCTCCTCTGCCGGCTTCTCCTTTTCAGACCCGTTCAACTGCAATGCTTTCGCATCGGGTGGGATCTTGTTCTCATTCTCCGACGCCCTCTTCTTCTTCTTTACTTTCTTCACCTTCACCTCCTTGCGCTCTTTCACACTGGACTTGCCCTGGATCTCGTCGTCCAGCTCCTGCATGAGGGCTTCTAAGCTGTCGGCCCTTTTGAGCTTGCCCGGGCCATCCTCCTCAGAACCCCCGACTTCCTCCTCAGACTCCGACTCAGATTCGTCCGATTTGTCGTACCTGGCGAACTTGCTCGTGCTCTCCTCATTCACCGACGTAGGTTTCTCTGTTGGGTTTTTGTCTTTGAGTTGATCGTCGACCGTCGTGATCGAGATGAGGGTCGTGCTCCGTTCCCTGCCATAGTGACCCTGTAAGGAGAGAAATTGAAGGGGTAATTAGCTATATCGTTCAAAATGTATTTATTTATGCATTACCTCCAAAAATATGCTATTTCATTTTGTTGAATGTTACAAATGTTACGTTAAGGTGTTGGTGGAGAGTTTGTTTACACAATCACCCGTCACTCTCACGTTCACATAAAATGTTCCCCTATGGAATTTCCCTAACAAGAAATTCACTGCAAAAGATGATAAAAGATATACAAGTGGCTTTTTTGACAATACCTTCTTTTATTTCTCAATAAAATTTAATGAAATCTTAAGACTTCTGTATAATAATAATTCATAATCTATTAAATTTACGTTTGTGCAATTAATCCTTTTACGGATCCTTGCAGTGCAAAAGTACTATTTATTGTACTTATTCCACCTATCGCTTTGTAAACTATTGCGGTATGTGAATATTAAATTATGAACGTTATATAGAATGGCACTGATGCCAGCTTTTCTTCCGCATATCAAAAGAACGTGGGTTAGGGTTCGTGGTGTGCCTCCACACGTGATTCATTGCTCAGTATTAGTTTAAACATGACAGAGATGCCTTGCCACCATAACTAATAAGTTACCATGTGACCCATAAAATAAAGTTATGTCATAAAGGAGCCTATTACATGTTGTGTCAACAAAATTCGTTTGTTTTAGATTGTTCCTGAAACAGCTCTATACTTGACCGTCCACAGACTTGATGTTCCTAAATATCATCACAAATTATTAGCACTCATTCACCTCCTAGCCACTATTCCTTTAAATGCTGCTATATCTAAGGTTTATCTCCATTAAAAGGAAAAAAGATGATCAATGTACCGAAATGGAAACCAAAACAAAAGGTACTATTTATAAATAACTTTCTAAACAAGTGAGTACCTTCTTTTCAAAAATAAACGACCGATAGCTCGACTTACGGTTTTCCCTCCTCGAGAATGGGCCCCAAAAAACTTCCCCCTCTTGTTCCGGAACCCTTTCCCATGCCATGTTTGGGAATGTTGCTCGGTAGACAGGAACGGCTGGGAGTTCTCCTGGTGGGGTGGCTTTTTCAATGACTGCAGCGCCGCTAACCTCAATGCCTCTATGTCTTCCTCGTCGTCCGAATTGGGAAACTACAAAAGCATATTCCAGTATTGATTGATGGCGGCCGAATTACAAGTTAAATAACACGTTAGATGCTTATACTTACTTTAGGTAAATTGTTCATTTCTTACGGTTACTAGTTTACGCGGAGATATCCATCTAGTCGTGAATTATCTGTGTAAAAAGGTGTAAAGGCTCACTCGAATTTTGCTTGGGCAAGATGGCGCACAACGTAAATACTCCCTGAGCGTTTTCTCGTCTTCGCTCGGCGTTCGGCAGTGTTCGCTGCAATGACGCAAACCTCGGAACATGCAGTTGCTGCACACGGGACCAGGGAACGAGAAAAACGAGTCACGTGACCGAATACAGGCACAGAGCTCCCGTCAAACGTCTGTACAACAACAATCATCAGCTGTTTTTGTTACTAATTCGCTGTGGGCACCTTGGGCCTTCGGGGGAAGTGTTTATTGCTTTGTTGTGATTACTTTCATGTATTTTCCTCGTGATGATAATGGCCAAAATGCGTTCTTAGGTGAACTATCGCGCACTTTCACGTAACCGAACCATTGATATCCATCATCCATAAAAGCGAAAAAGATGGATCAGAATCCAGAGGGTATGATGGAGCGACAGGGAAGGTGAGACCCAGAAGTCTTAATTCAAAAAACTTTGATTACTCTTGCAAGGACTCTAACTATTATAAAGTTAACTGTTATAAAGTGTTGATCATCTCTAGCATTTATTATTGTAGTCACTTTTACAGTTACCATTCGTTGTTCCTCTTTCCATTTTTTGAAAGTTTATTTATATTGCTTGATATGTTTGATGTATTGTATTATTAGAATTAAGCTAGCAAATAGTAATTGGAATTACAACTAGTGCCAAGATTGTACGTTCAGTCTATAATCTTCCTTATAATGAATAATGAGATTTAATCCAATACGTAAAATAAAATTAGAGAATCAAAAGGTGCCAAAATTAAATGCACACATTGAATAATTAACCACATATTACTTAACCATACATTGTGGTTGTTTCAAATTGTTTTTATTATTTCCACATAGCTCATTTTGTTTCCTTTCGCTTCCTTGTTTCCTTCCGAAAAACGGGAAAATCTGTGGAAACTATATTATGTGGTATATATATAAAACAAGAACTGTAACTCCATAACAAGATATTCAAAGTATTAATAACAATGCAACGGTGATCCCTCCCACTATATTCTTTTTTGTTGCAGCTGTTTGCTTCTGAGATGTGCCAGTCAGAATTCATTGGACGAAAGCTCACAGAAACACGTGTCTCAGTTACCTCACAGTAAGGAACGACCCCCATACAAGAACCATCTCCATACCCAGAAGGCCTTCGACATTATGAATGGAATGAGAAAGTAAATAAAAGGATTTTTATTCTGCGGACAAGAAGCCCAATCTCATTTAGCTAATTTGGATAATAAACATTCGATCAACAGTCGATATATTTTATTTATATTTTTGATTGATTCTGTACAGAACTTTGCTACTCCAGTTTTTTGTAACAACTATTACCTGTAATGATATGAGTTCTTAATAAGTTTAACTAGCCAGTAGAGGGACTAAGTACCTTGACTATTGAACTAGTTGAATTTTTGTTATAAATACCTCAACGATGATATTTATGGTATACTGGTTCTAGGTACTCTTCAACTAAACTCAATTTAAGAGGCCATATAAAAATTTTAGACCATTTAAATCTTTACAATAGCTGCGTCTGATGTAATCCATTCATAATACACAAAAAATTGCTGCGTAATTTGAATTTGACATAAATTTAATAGGAATAGCAAAATGCCTAATTTTATATACTTCCTATAGTAATGCTTTGTTATAAATCGCATCTTCTAGTGTAGATACAAATGTACCTTCCTGAAAGTAATCCAGTCAGCGCCCATGCATATTTCCACCTCTGCCATTTTACATACGTACTCTATGTAAATTTGTTACATTCTTGTATTTAGGCAGAAACTCTTATGTGACGTGACCCTGGTAGCCAACACCGTAGAGATCCCGGCTCACAAAATGGTCCTCGCCTCCTGCTCTCCGTACTTCTACGCGATGTTCTCGAGCTTCGAGGAGAGCCGCCAGGACCGCATCGTCCTCCAGGAGGTCGACCATCAAGCGCTCTCTTTACTTATCGACTACGTTTACACGTCCGAGGTTCACGTCACCGAGGACAACGTGCAGGTCTTACTTCCCGCTGCCAATCTCCTGCAGCTGACCGACGTGCGGGACGCCTGCTGCGATTTCCTCCAGGCGCAGCTACACCCGACAAACTGCCTCGGGATAAGGGCGTTCGCGGACCTGCACGGTTGCCTGGAGTTGCTGTCGCACGCCGAGACGTACATCGAATTACATTTTCCGTAATTAATAGTGGGATTTTTGTGTTATAGATTGTATTAATTTTGACATTACAGGGAGGTGGTTGAGTGTGAGGAGTTTTTGTCTTTGTCACATCAACAGGTTTCGAAGTTGATATGCAGCGATCGATTGACCGTGCCTTCAGAGGAAAAGGTTCGATTTTTGGTTCCTGGATTTTCAATATTAATCAGTCTAGATGCACACACCTTCAATTGTAGGGGATTTGAAGGCTCTATGAGAGGAGTCATGCATGGACAGTGTAAATTATTTTTCACTCACATGTCATAAGAACGAATTATACCATGAAAAATAAGAGTTGTTAAAAAATACAGTGATATTGCCTTTAAACTATTTGAAACTGCTTAAATAGTGCTCGTCTCTATTAACCATAACTTTTAATGATACAATATGTTATTATTTGTTATTCACTTGTACATGTTCAATTTTCAATCAGGTTTTTGAGTGTGTGATCGCCTGGGTGCAGCACGACTTGGACACCCGTCACAAGAACCTCGCCTCCCTCATGGAGCACGTCCGTCTGCCTTTGATGTCACAGGAGTACCTCGTGCAACGCGTCGAGGAAGAGCCTCTGCTCAAAGCCGACATCCAGTGTAAGGATTACCTCATCGAAGCCCTCAAGTACCATTTACTTAAGGGCGACACCAAGATGGCCTTCAAGACTCCCAGGACTAAACCCAGACAGCCCGTCGGACTGCCGAAGGTGTTACTAGTGGTCGGAGGGCAGGCTCCGAAGGCCATTAGAAGCGTGGAGAGTTACGATTTTAAAGAGGAGAGGTGGTATCAGGTCGCCGAGATGCCGACGAGGAGGTGTCGAGCCGGGCTGGCCGTGCTAGCTGGAAAGGTTTATGCCGTAAGTGAAAATTGTAACTAGGGAAAGTAAGATGGCGATTGATAGATGCATAAGTTCTTAAAAGCAAATTAGAAATCAAAGTTATGGATGAGAGATTATGCAAGCCAGAAATACAATATACGTTATTGTCGCCTTTAACAATCTATATTTTATTTATTTTCATTATTTCTTTTCAGGTTGGAGGCTTCAACGGTTCCCTGAGGGTGAAGACCGTCGACGTGTACGACGCCGCCCACGACGTCTGGTCCAGCTGTGAGAGCATGGAGGCGAGACGGTCGACTCTCGGCGTAGCGGTCTTGGATGGCAGTATTTACGCCGTCGGCGGGTTCGACGGCTCCACCGGACTAAACTCCGCCGAGGTGTTCGATCCAGTGATGTGTAAATGGCGGTCGATAGCTGCGATGTCGACGAGGAGGAGCAGCGTGGGAGTCGGCGTTTTATACGGACAGTTATATGCAGTAGGTTTTGAATGTTTTCGATGTAGAGACGTGGCTGATTTATACATTTACTTGTATTTTGAACCACATGGTTGATTTTACGATGCAATGCCATAATGGTCATATTGCCATTGGGCATGTACCAGAATAATAACGTAGAATCCGACCAACTAAACTCGTTCTTGTTTCATATTTGCACAAGGTGGGAGGATATGATGGTGCTTCCAGACAGTGCCTCAACTCGGTGGAGTGTTACACCCCGGATACGAATACCTGGACGTCCGTTCCAGATATGAATGCTCGCAGAAGTGGAGCAGGTATTTACACGATACAACACTGATTGATATTTGAAACGGTTCGAACAAGTGCATTTCAACTATCTTAACAGAGGGTACCCTTTGAGGCAGTACCTAATAAATGCCATTTTTTGGAAATTATTATGGTAACATTACTTGAAAATGTAATGTAGTATATGTTTCTATTTTCTTTCAAGGTGTGGGGGTGTTAGATGGTGTGTTATATGCTGTGGGCGGTCATGACGGGCCTTTAGTCCGGAAATCCGTGGAAGCGTACGACCCAGCTAAGAACCGCTGGATAACCGTGAGCGAAATGGCGCTGTGTCGTCGAAATGCAGGCGTCGTCGCCATGAACGGACTTTTATACGTCGTTGGAGGTGATGATGGCTCTTGTAACCTGGCATCGGTCGAGGTAAGCCATGTGCGTTTGTGACGCTTTGGACATGTGACGAAAGTCCTGGTTTTTAGGTTTACAATCCAAAAACTGATTCCTGGTCGATGTTACCCAGCTGCATGGGCATCGGCAGGAGTTACGCAGGAGTGGCGATTTTAGATAAGCCGATATGAAGGTTGGGGCAGACTGGCGATGGGGTGGCTCAAGTGCAACCTCAGGGAGACGTACCGGGTGGGAGGTAAACCGTAATTAATTTTTCTAAGACACTAATTTAGTCCATTAATATCTGTTGAATGCGCACAAACTGTACCCAGTCAAGGGAATAATTTAGCTGATCAGCCTCTTAACAATAAATAGGATAGATGTAAATAACAATGTCGAACAAATAGAGAGGAGCATGCACTGATAAATAAGGTATGATAAAGGCTTTTTCATCTGTCCTACCTTCTTATATAAGTTGTAAGAATTTAGGTCGTCTATACACTGCATTGTTTTGACATGTACTTGGACTGAAAAAGACCATATGTTGGCTGTATAAAATAATGCAGAACAATTCGAACAAGGAAAATAGAGTCCTTTGAATTAAAGGGGGAAATTAGTTTACCGACATTTTCACTATCCTTTGTGCACAGTTTTATTAATTTCACAAGAGTTCAAACACTGACCGCAGTTGAAATACGTTTGGGAATTATTTTAAATATTCTCGTCAGATACGCAAATTTAAAAGAAACGAACGACGAGGAGGGCGCCGTCGGCTACGACCCGCGCCCCCAAGTCTCCCGCTCGGACACCTACGAGACCATCTGTAACCACCCCAACGCCAGCGCCGAGGAAGCGGAGAACATCTACGAGACGATCGAGGACATGAGGCGACAGCAGCTCGACCTCCAACACAGGGCGGCCGTCGTCGATGCGGAGGAGCCCGTCTACGACTTCAACCAGCCGAGCTGCAGCAGCACCTACGGGCGCATCGGCAACGCTTACGGCAGGATCGACATCATCGGGCACGGGATAGGGCGGATCGAAAGGCACCTCTCGTCCTCGTGCGGCTCCATCAACAGCAACCACTACGCCATCGAGAGCCTCTACGGTACGAAGGACAACACGGGCAGGATCAGTAAAGTTTCTGTCCAGTGGTTGTTGGCTAACAAGTGGCTACCCCTGTGGATAGCCAATACTGAAACCGGTAGGGATTACCGTATAATAGATTTCTTGATAGCTCAGGGATTGGAGAGGGACGAGGACGAAGAGGACGAGGAAGTAGCCGAGGGTAGCAATGGTGCCGCCGGAGGGAACGAGGGAGCGCAACCGCCCTCTCAAGGCCAGTAAGAGTTGTCTCTGTCATTGTGCCAAAAACGTTTCTTAAATAACATTTAAAATGTATTAAACTCACTTTCACTAGCATTGCAGTGCTAGATTTGTTTGTATGTTGCAAAAGACAGTTTGACACTTCGTATCGGACATGTAAATGGTATGTTTGATCTCAAGAGGGAAATAATCTGTTTAGTAGTACAAATGTTTTGAAGGAATAAAATTAGATCTTGTTTTTAAACATGAACAAAGAGGTCAATCTTTTCAGTTTTGACTTATGTGTAATTATATAAGATGAAAATATTCTCGAAGACTTCGTACTGTTTATTCTTTATTTCATGCACAAGTATAAAATAATTTACGCCTAAATCGTACGTTTTAAGGTAAAATTGAAGTTACTGGTTGTGATATTATGTGTTTATATTTAAGGAAGTTTTCTTGCTAAGTCGATTATAATTATATAGTTCTTTATTGGTATATTAATATTTTAACAATAAATACAAAAAGTATACATTTGCTTTTAACAAGTAACGTGTATATCGATGCTAATTTTTATTTTATGTAAAGGCACATTTATAACTTAGACAACAAATTCTTTCTTGTAGAAAGGTTTTAAAATTTAATTGTATTGGAATAATCTATTTTATTAGGATCTGATTTGTTTTTTGATTTTACTAATTAAAAGTACTTCGTCAAGAAAACTTCTTAAAGTAGTATTGTATTGAGTAAGTAGTAGTTATCTTTTAAATTTTTTAGAGTCGTTCGTATTCATCGGCGAATAAATCTAGTAAATATAAATAGTCTGGTATAACATACAATTTACTGGATTATTGTAATCTGTTTCGGCTTCTGTACAGTGTTAAAAGAATTGAGATTGTTTCATTGTAGTTTGATAGATGATTTCTGTATTTTTGCCACCCAAATAGACTTTATTTGTTATAACTTTCATTTTTTATTGAACCTATCTGTCTGGCATATTTACTGAGGCATCAATGGAAAATTCTCGAGTCTATTTTGAAAACACCGCGACAGTGTTTACGTTTTAAAAATAGCATCTCTCGTCTCGTTACTAGAAGAAGCCAGAAATTTCTTACCGACCTTATTCTGGAATATAAAACTGACCGACGAACAGTTTTTTCAGTATAAAAATTGCAGTTGTGAGTTGAGCTGAGAAATGAGCGGAAACGTAAGTCGAACGTTTAATAAACTTTTATCCTCTGCTTCTTAGGATGATGCAATAATCTTTCTTCCCTATTTAGGATCTATTCGTCGTGGAGAAGAACGACAAAGTCGGCCGGTATGCCGTGGCCAAAGGCGACCTAAAGGCCGGAGACGTAGTGTTTTCAGAGAAGCCTTTCGTTTATGGCCCAAAATCAGGTAGGCTTCGACTCCTCATTCTTTAATAATCCTCACTTCGCTTTCGTATTCCACAGACACCTTTTGTATGTGCTTGGGTTGCTACAACGCCGTCGACTGCACAAATTTATGCACAAGATGCTCTTGGCCAGTTTGCAGCAAGGAATGCGAGGACCTGCAGTGCCATAAAGAGTATGAATGCGAAGTGTTCGCCAAGAGCGGCGTCAAGTTCCAAGCGGTGGAAGATCCCACCGACGTTTGTCTGCAATACGAATGTATCACCCCGTTACGGTATGAAAATTATTCATATCAGAGTGTAAAACTGAATACAGTTAAGGTGAAGTATATAAATAAACTTAATGGGATGATATAAAAGTCTACCGAGCGCTTGGTTAAATATATACTGTTCTGTTGCTCAGATTACTCCTGGCTAAAGAGAAGGACCCGAAACGTTGGGACGAGGAAGTGAGCCACATGGAAGCGCACAACAAGGAAAGGAAGGAGAGGCCGATATGGGAGTTCAATCAGCACAACATAGTTGAGTATTTACGAGGCCCGTGCAAACTAGAGAGATTCTCGGAAGAATTGATACACACGGTGTGTGGGATTTTGGATGTGAACGCCTTCGAGGCGAGGACACCTTCTGGTTACCTCATAAGGTGTTTGTATCCAAAACTGGCCATTCTATCGCATAATTGCGTCTCAAATGTCCACCATGGCATCGATTGCAAGGGATCTGGAGATAGTGACGACTACAGGTAGAAGCTTTGAATGTTAACAATACAAAACGTCAACATTGGGGTTTGAAGACACTCCCCAAAGACCCTTCACGTTTTGTGTTTAATTTCTAAATGTTTTTAATGTCTAAATTACACCTTAAAAATTATTATCATTTATTTTTTTAGGGTGACTGTCAGAGCGGCCGTGGACGTCCCCAAAGGTGGAGAGTTGTTCAGCAGCTACACTTACTCCCTCTGGCCGACGTTGGTCCGCAGGGAGTTCCTTAGGGAGAGCAAATACTTCGAGTGTACCTGCGAACGGTGCAAGGATAAAACCGAGCTGGGCACGCATTGCGGTACTCTGAAGTGCCAGAAGTGCGATAACGGAGTCATCCTGTCCACTGATCCGTTAGGTTAGAAACGATTCGGTTGGAAATCGTTGATGTACTATGAGGTTTTCTATTCCAGACGATAAGTGCGAGTGGAAATGCACACATTGCGATTTCAAAACTACGGCGGTCGCTGTTAGAAAGGTGTTCGCTGCTATCCAGGCGGATATCGATTCAGTCGAGTACACCATCGGGCCTGAAGGTGAGCAATTACCCTCATTACATCTAAGCGGGCCTGTTTGGAACTTTGATGAGCTAGTAAATAAACGTAATGACAGTTAATCCAAATCACGAACGTATTTCAGGTATCGAAGCCAGGGAAGCTCTGTACAAGAAATACAAATCCGTCCTACATCCTAAGAACTCTTACTTGATGATCTTAAGGGCAGCCCTGACCCAGCTGTATGGTAAAGCAGAAGGTTATAGCCTTGAGGACTTGCCAGATATCATTCTGGAGAGAAAGGTGGAAATGTGCTATCAACTCCTGGAAGTCACCGACGTGATCGAGCCGGGAAAATCCAGAATCAGAGGTACATATTTTGTGGTAATAATGAAAACTCAAAAACTTCTAGTTTTGATATGCTCTACTTTGCCTTTAAATATGAAGGTGTTGCATTTCTTTTTTCTTAGGCGTTACTCTGTACGAGCTCCACGGGCCGTTGATGGTGCTCGCGCGTCACCGCTACCAGAACGAGGTAATTTCTAAGGACAAGTTCAAAGAGGAGCTGAAGAAAGCCATCGCGACACTCGGTGAAGCCGTAGACATACTGAGACAAGAACCCGAGAGCTCTCCAGAAGGACAACTCGGCTTGATGGCGGAAACGGCCCACAAGCAACTCAACGAGAACTTCGATGTGTTGATAGAGTCTGCATAAATTTTTTTTATGAGTTTTATTACCAGAAAATAAAAATGAGTTAACAGATTAAGGCCATTTCAATTTTATTTCCGTAACGTCCAAGGTTACGACGTCTATAGGATGACCGATCAGGGAGGCGAGGCTCGGCGTGGTCCTTCTGAAGTCGCTGTTCACAAATTCCTTTACGTAAGTCCCGGCCTGAGTCACCAGGTTTACCTCGATCAAATCTGAATATCCTGAAAGTAAACCAAATTAGTAATTATTAGTGAAATAAATAATTCCCTGGTTTATTATACTATACAGGGTGTTAAAAACAAGGGCCACAAACTTTAAGGGGTCCAAATGACCTAAGCATGCATAAAAGTTTTCATGAACATGTGTTCGAATATACTTAGTTAATGAGTATTGAAAATACCCATTTTTTCCTTTATCTCCAAAAATAATTTCAATAGGGAAACAAAATTCAGGCCACCACTAAGATGCGTTGATTACAAATGGACTCATTTCACTTTCAGGATAAATGAATGTCAATTGTACATCTACAATGACAAATTGTATTGATGAAATTAGCTTAGAGTTACTATAATTTTGTATGTGCTACCAGTGTCCATTTCAACAAAAAAGGTATTTTTGTATTATTTCAAAATCGACATCTTGCCTGGTACGGCGGAGGCCTGCATGGTCTTTATGACCTTCGGCCTGTCCACGAGGGTCCTCCTGTGCAGCACCCGCAGCGGCGTCCTCTGCAGCACCTTCAGCTCCTCACTGCCTCGCTGATTGATCACGTCGATCGCCCTCGTCAAGTCGGGAGCCGTGGTGTGACAGACGGCCCTGTAGGTCTTCTCCTTGTCCTGCTCGCCGTCCTTGATCTTCTTCAGGTCGGCCGCGTCGACGATCTGCAGGTTCACCACTCCGACCATTCTCGAGACCAAGATCTCCTCCTCTATCTTCCGGAGCTGGGTGGGGGCGATACGGGCGGACTTGGGGTCCTCGACTTGGATGTAGAACGGGCGACCGTCCCCCAGCATCCTCACGTCGGAGTCTTCGCGGCCGCTTGCCGTGAAAGTCATACGGTAATTAGTCCTGAAATTAAAAAAATGTAGTAAGATGCTATGGCAGCTGATTATTAGTAATTATTTGTATAGTCGATATCTCAAATGGTGCTGTCTAATAGTACTACGGCTTAAAAGCTAATGTTTAGTACTTGTCGCTTGCACTAATAATAAGTAATTGTCTCTGCACAAACGCTTTAAATCAATTGAATTGCTTTACAAAACAGCTATAATAAAATGTGTCTTTACCCCAGAATCTTGTTAATGCTCTCGAAAATAATATCCTGCACGCAATCCTCAGTCATCATGCGACCGTTAATGACCCAAGGGGTCTGCCCGATGTTTCTCACGAACTTCAAATATCTCCCTCCTAAAAACAGCGTCTCTGCCTTAAACGTTATCTCCGCACTGGTTGATCCCTGTGGTTTATCTGGTGGTACGGGAAACAGCCTCTCAAACGCTTCTTGATCCTTATCGTACAATATCTTATTGATCACTGTGTGGCTTACGATGGACAAAGATTTTTCTTTTTTGAATTTTTCGAGTTCCTAAAAATGAATCGGTACATTTCGATGGATGCAGAGTAAATGTATGGATACCTCCTCGTCGTGGTCGTACGATATCCTAATATCTATTGTGAATGGCGATTTGTAATCATATACTCTATTTAATTTTTTTGATAGAAAGTCATCACAAACAGTTTTAAAAACCCGTTTTACATCGGCAACATCACGGCTATCTGAAACAGATACTTACATTAGGCAGACAAGCGGTTATCGTGACTGTTTTACCAGGACAGTAGTATAGATTTACATCAGGAAACTTCTGCTTCAAGTAAAAGTACATGCTTTTATTTCTCAATTGAACGCATCTCGGTAACCCAACATTCGTTGCGAAGCTCTCATAGTCGTACACCTTATAATCGTTCGAGATGCCCTCCACATATCTTCTTATAGTGAAATCTTCCAAAATCCCTACACAAACCCTGCACACATCTACAGACTCTTCCGTCCTCAACCTCTTTTCGGGGATGGGTTTTTCTTCCTTCCGAAGAAGATCCTGAGGAAAAATTGCCAAGAGAGTACTCGTCTATCCTTGTACACGTATTGTTACTTTACCAACGACTTCTGTGGTTCTAGAAAATCGATCTTCTCGCTGAGGCTCTTCTGGTAAACGAACCTCAGGGTGCATCTCTTGCAACAACTTAACTCTTCCAATGTGTCGATGATGGCATCGACGTTTTCTGCGAAGGGTTGATCCATAACGATCAGCGGAAAGTAAGTAAAATAATAATCTGGGAATAAGTTAAGCAAGATAAATAATTTTGAGGTTATGTTAGGTCTAGCAGTGGCGTGGTAAAATATTTTAGTACAAGGGTAGAAAAGATCAATAGTTTTTCAAGACCAATTCCTACTTAAATGATTAAGCTAATCTAAGTTAAGCTGAAAGCTAATTAAGTTAAAAACTAATCTAAGAAAAATAAAAGGGTTTCCCGGAGAGCTCCTGGAATATTCATTACTTTACAGTGTTATATTTGAAAGTTGGAGAATTTTTTATTGGGTTTTTATCATTTTCAGGACTTTTAAAACATTTAATATGCTCATGGATGCTTCAGAAGTTCTCAAGGAATTATCATGACAGTTGTAAAATAGTTCTACTTGATAAAAAGGTGTTTATGAAGCGTTCAGTACTTTTGAGTAATTCCAAAATTCTCCCTAGACGTTACAAAAGCTCATTGGGCATTTCTGGCGTGAGTAGAACATTTGAGGATCTTTAATGTCGCTCTTGGACGTAGCAATAGTTCCTAAAGAGATCTTGAAATAGATTTCCCCCCAAACTCTGGCCGCTAGAGATGCATGTGCGCTCCTAAAGTACTTCTCTCTTTTAAAATGTTCTTAGAAAGTTTACGAAGTTTCTATTTTGTTTGGAGATTCTAAAATTACCCAGAGAAATCCTCGGGAAGTATCATAGGACTCTAAAGTTGCTGACGAGGGTATGAGGGGCTCTCAATTAAATGTTGGAGTTATGAAGACATACACAAATATCTCTACAGGAACTTTTATATGTTAAAAAAGTTCCTGGGGTGTTTTTGGAGTATTTTAAAATTGCTCTGGAAGAAGGTTTACTGGTGGCAAAGCTTTTGAGGATCCTCAACGTTACTTCTGGACGATCCAAACCTCTTTGGTGAAATTCTGGAATAGTTGGAGCATACATAGGTTCATCTAATGAGTTTCTGGAGGTTTGAGTATGAAAAGTTCAGAAAGTTTCAGAAATCGGCGGGAATTTTCAATTCTAGTGGGTAAATTAAAGAACCCTCTATATCGATCAGTTCAAAACTGACGGTTTAGTCCCCAGATGGCGCAGAATCTCTAAAAATTAAATGTGCGGAGCGTACCAAGACATGTCGGATTTTGTTTGGGACATTTCTCGCGTCATGTTGGGCGGTAATACATACATTCTCCAAGGTTTCTCGAAATAAAACGCATTTTTATATCGTCGAACCGATTAAAAATAAAATTCAGTACTATTTTTATCTCCTACGTTCGGCTTTACTATCAAGGTAGGTGCCATTTGCATATTTTATATAATAGGTTGTGAACCCGTGAGATTGTACCAATTAAATGGTCGTATTAAGAGACAAATTTGAAGTTAAATTGGTTTTTTATTTAAATAATCTAATTTCCCTATCGGTGTTTAGGAATCCAGTTGTTGTGTAATTCAGAAAAATGTAAATAAGTCGATATTAAATTTTATTGTGTGAACTTGTGGGTTTAATGCAATTATTGCTGTACTTTTAGGTGCTATGCACTTTTAATGTGTTTTACACGCGCTTTAGTGAAGTATTTTAAAATCTCTTGAAGTGTTCCAAAAATTAATTCACAACTTTTTTTAAATATGTTCAATTTTCGTATACATCATTTGTATTTTTTCCTGCCATGTCTAAACGAAAGTTCCAACTTCCAAACGTTTCAATAAACTCTTAAAACATACCGCGTCCTCGTTATTAATTTATTACATGTCGATGGACATAACAATTTGTACATTACTATAAAAAGAACTCGCGCGCATTTTGTTAGCATAAAATTAGTCGTAAAACGAGATAATAAAATTTGTAGATCCGGAAGATAATGAAGATAATTATTATACAAAGAAGCAGAAACGAAACCAGCATTAACAGTGTTTGTTGAGCCATAAAATAGGCAAAACAATAGCATTTGCGAAATTATTTAGTGTTCTGTAATGAAATCAACTCGCCATAAGGTCGAGATACTTAATACTTCAACGTTGATCAAATTCTAGACACCTTTTATGTGTGATTAGGTTAAGTTTTAAAGAGCCTCCGAGGGCATTAACCGTGGGCATTAACCGAGGGCACCGTTTTCTTCCGCAGGCCATGATCGTCTTCCTCGGCTCGCCGCTCATGGACGTCATCGCCGACGTCGACGCCGACTTCCTGGAGAGGTTCTCCCTCGAGCCCGACGGGACCGTCAGGGCGACGCCGCCGCTCGAGCGGATCTTCGAAGAGGTCCTGCGCCGCGGGCCGCTCCTCCGGGTCGGCGGCAGCGTCTGCAACACGGCGAGGGTCTTCCACTGGATCACCGGGAGGCGGCACCGCGTGACGGTCGTCGGCTGCGTCGGGGGCGACGACGTCGGCCGGAGGATAGCGCGCCAGCTGGAGGGCGAGGGCATCGAGCCGCTGCTGGCGGAGGTGCCGGGGGTCGACACGGGGAGGGTCGCGGTGCTCCTCACCGACGACAAGAGGTCGATGGTCACGCACCTGGGGGCCTCGCAGATGTTCGCGGCGGAGCACCTCACGGAGGCGCTGTGGGGCAGGTTGGGCGAGGCGCTGTACTTCTACTTGTCAGTAGGTGAACACCAGAAGGGTTTGCTTCCGGATTGTTGAGAGATTTGGCCTGTCGGGCCTGGAAATAACCGTAGATTGAGCACAAAAGCAATTTTGGACGACGACGAGATGATTCGCGACGTTCGTTCTCTCTTTATCTAGCACATTAGTTTTAACCCCTCTCGACTGTCACTAAACGGACTCTAAAAGCATAAATCTCAAGTACCAATTCGCCAATCTTACATTTTTGATAAAATCAATCTGAATATATTAAAAATGCTTATAAACGTAGCACGAACCGCGCGAAATCCAAGCGGAGCAGTAGTGGTGTGGAAACAAAGCATTGGAAGAAATTAATTCACGGGTTGATCGTTGTCAAATATATCTTCACTAATTGCTATTCCCGTTTCTGCCATTTTTGAAGAGACCAAATTTTGGAAAGCGTTGGGGATAAACAACACCTTTCTCTTACTCTTTTTGGGGTGGGGAAAGGTGCACTAACTCAATTTCCCGTTTTAATAGAGACGTGGTTGTTGTCACATCTTCTAGAGGCCGCAATTAGAGAGGGTGTGATTTGTAACTCTTTCATTTGTTTCCACAGTAGTTCTTACAAGCTTTTTCTAAGTCAGTTAGTGCCAGTGCGTTTCTCTGCTTCTCTATATTCAGTGTCATTCTTTATAATCTGTATTACACAGTTGCTAATATCCAGAATTCTTTTCCATTAATCTTAATGCACTCTTAACCACCACCCTTACAAAAATAATACAATTCAATTTTGTACTAAATATAACAGAAAATTTTGCGCATGCGTGTATGATGAATGTCGCCCATTTTCCGAGTCTTAGTGATAAGTAAAGAAGGTCATTTATGCAAAGTGCCTATTTGGCTTCCTTTATATGGGTTTCAGTTGTATTTTTACTCTCAAAATCGTTATCCTGGAATTACCGTGATAAACGTCTTGGTAGCGACGAGGATTAGAGTGATTAGGATCAGTATTAACGACAGTATCTTTTATATGACGTCCCTTTTATGGTCGAGAAAGGCTGACCTTCCAATAATGCTATGAATCCAGTCATAATTTGAGAATAGAGAAATTTCCTACGAACAGGTCAAAGTATACGGTAAGAAGTTTGGGGGCTTCTACTTTATCACTTGTATGAAGCATTCGTTTGGTAAGAGATTGTGATTTAGGATTCAAAAGTGTCTTTAGAAAGGATTCAAAAGGTTCCTGAAATATCGTATTGACAAGGGGTTTTTCCTTTTTCAAACAACACCACATGGAGAAGAAGGCAAAGGTTTTTAACTGAAAATTTGAGCAACATGTGATTGGTTATTGTTTTTATATTTAAGTATTTTATATATTTTAATGAACTTAATGAAAAAAAATATCTTTTTTTCTTGCATATTTAATGCATATTTCTTTACATATTATATTGAAAAAAGTGCACATCTATGGACATATTTTCCCTTCTCTCTCTAATGATAAGTAACAAGCCAATATATTGATAAAATCACCGGACTAGTTGTTTTGCATCTACAATAGTAAGGGTTCTAATGGTGTCAGTAGATAGCAGTAATGAATTTTCCTCATCTTCCAGGCGTTCTCCCTGGGTAAATCCTTCCCTCCCGTGAACAAGATCGTCGAGTATTGCGTACGCGAGGGGAAGACCGTCATCCTCAACCTTGGGGCGAGCTTCTTGTGCGCCAAATACCCTAAGGACTTCACCTACCTCTTCCAGAACGCAGACCTCGTATTCGGGAACGAGAAGGTAAATGTGTTGAGATTTTTCAACTTAGTCACGGTTCGTAATTTAACTCAAATTAACGTAAAGGTGGATGTAAGCCTAATGGTTCCTTTCACGAAACTCTTAATTACTCGTTCCCCTGTCCGGTCTATAATTAGCCGTTTATTACCCTACGAAGTGATAATTAAGTACTCGCGTTTCGAACGAGGAAGAAAGCTGACACGCATTCGCTTTAATAATAATCGACCGTAAGGGATTATAACAATAGGAAGTCGGGAGTTAATTATGCGTCATTATGAGAAGTTAATATTGAAATTTACAAGTTAAAATACCGGAGAAGGAGATGTTATCCGCCTAATTTTATTTAATTAGCCGCCTTTAAACTCCTAATTATTAACGCCGGAACGGTCCACGTGGAATGACCAGGAGAGAGCTAAAAAGGAATAGGAATACTTTTTTTGTGAAAGTACTTGTAACAATTGAAATTCTGTTGTGCTTACTGTACAGTTTTTAAGGCAAACAGTCTTGACAGTCTCAACAGAACCGTTCAGGTGCACAAAATTGCACTCTCATCACATGCCATGACCAAAACCAATAATTCAAATGGATAGTATAGTGCCTGCCAATGTATAATAACGAAAGAACTGCTGTTTGTGGCATCGCCTCTCTTGTAAACTATAACCGTGACGCAAAAATCCCAGTGCCTGCTTTAATCCGCTTCGATTCCCCCCAGGAGTTCAGGGCTTTCGCCTCGCTGCACGGCGGCGACCCCCTCGGCGCCCCGGAGGTCCTCCAGACGCTCGACGGCGCCTTCCCCGGCAAACCTCGCCTCCTGGTGATGACGAGGGGCCCGGACTCGACGTTCGTCCTGCGGCGCGGGGAGAAAATCCAGGAGTACCGGCCCGCGTCGCTCCCGAGGGAGAAGATCGTCGACACGAACGGCGCCGGGGACGCCTTCGTCGGCGGCTTCCTGGGGCGGTACGTCGAGGGCGCGGGGACGTCGGAGTGCGTCGAGTGCGGCACGTGGGCTGCCACGGAGGTCGTGCAGCAGCACGGGTGTAATTTCGATGGGAGTAAACGTTTCAAGAGCTGAAGGAGGTTTTCTTTAGTATCCCCCAAGGTTTTTGATTGGGATTCGGTTTGGAGGGTTTCTGCTAAGGTTTTTAGGTACGGTCCTTCGAGTAAGAGTTGGTCCAGCTAAAAAACAAAAAAAAATTAACCGACTCTATACCGAGCGCATCCAAAAAATACGTTTTTACCCTATACAAAAGCAGAGTATTCATGTAACGTACCGTTTAACCTTCTCCCCTGTACATTTGGTGCGGAGAAGTGCTGTTAGTCGCGACCATACATGCCTATATATGAAATTCCTATTAGTATCAAGGATTAGACGGGTCCACTACAGCTATTAAATTTGAGCACCGAGCACGTGTTCATTTTCAGTCGTCACTAGAGTTCAGTGGTGTATGTATGCAATTGCAATTATTGTTTTAAAATAGTTTTTTGGAGACCTTTCGGTTTAGGCAATTTCAGCAATTTCGAAGGCAACGCAAGTGTCGTAAAACTATTTTCTCGCTGTGTCGAAAGTAACGTTTTCCATTAATAATTCCAAAGACGTCAAATGGAACTCGTGTATCATTGCACAATATTTCGTATCAATCGACAGAATTCCTTTCAATTAGCAGCATCTGGTCCGGCATAAATATTCGACGGTCTATCGGACCCGAATCGGAATTTTATTTATCGTATCGTTTATCGCTTCACTTTCCATCAAAACATGTGAACGTAGTAACCCTTATTGTATTACCACGCGCGCAGCACGTAACGTATGCGATAAATACGCGGTGAGTGAATATTAAAAGGCGATTTCTATAGGGAAAATTGGAAGTAAAGCCGTTATCGGCTCGTTAATGTACGTTTTCCGAGGAGGCCCGATCGATGGCAGTTCCGCCACTTCCTGTGTGTCAAAAAAGTGGGTCAATGCAGGGGAGGGACGCTTCAACCCCTCCCGGATGTCAGCGGCGTGAATCATATCTGAAATCGTGGAAGAGAAAAATGAAAATCCGAGGAAACTGGGAAACTTGTTGCGGTCTTTACACGCTTTGCACCACATATCGACTCTAGATTTGAATTTATTAATAGAAAGGTGGTTAACGTGTAACGGTTTATACTAGTTCTACATCTTAAATTAAAGGAAGTAAGGTACGGACATTTAAAAAACGACAGTCAGTAGGTTTCTCAGTGTAGCTTCTTCGTATTTTTAAAGTGACTCAAACGGCGTCAGACAGAAGAAGAAAATGATTACACTAGCTCTGATAATGACCAAGATATAAAATAAACCCTTGTGAAACTACTGGAGGAAATTTTGGTGATTGCACCAGCAATAATACTTACTATCACGCTCTAAAAGAGTGCGTGGTTTCACTTTTCTCAACAGTGGTTCGGAGTCCAAACATCTCGCTGAGGGGTGGTTCATGATGTCATTACCGCACCGTTTCCACCTACACATTCCATTAACCTCGGTATTGACTGGGGGAACCTCGAGGTCAATGTGGATTTTTCTCTGAGCAACACTTGCACGATAGACTGGGACGATAGCAACAGAAAACGACAGGACATTTGCTACAAGCATGACGTCCTTACAGGGATTGAATTGTAACGACCCGAGGACCATCGACGGGAAGAACCAGGAGATAGGGGGAGAAATTGCGGAGCACAGGAGCAACAAATGGAACGCACTGGAAGATCATGGGGGGGATCTACGGGGATTGTATTTCAGGGAAGAGCACAAAGCAGTAGTACTAGCGGATACAATGGAAGACCAATTCAGGATGAGACGGAGAAGATGCAAAGACGACCCAGAACCCATGACGATGAAGGAGATGGAGAAAATCACCAGGAACTTAACAAACAAGATGATTAAGGAACTACCGAAAGAGCCCAGGAGGAGGATCCAGGAACTCTACAACGCTACGATGGAGAGGAGATACTATCCACAAATATGGAAGGAGGCGATCGTCATCATGATCCCAAAGACAGGAAAGGACAGGATATTGCCCAAAAATTAGCGGTGGATAGGCTTACTGAGCAACTTTAGAAAACTACTGGAGAGAATCAAGGAAGGAGAGCAGAGACTGCGCATCATATCGGACGAACAATTGGGATTCAAGGAAGGACACTTGATGGATCAACAGGCGTTGAGGGTGCTAGAAGGGACGATCCAGGACATCAACGGGAAGAGGGCGACTTGCATGGTACTATTCAACGTGGAGAAGGCTTTCGACAGGATTTGGCAGAACGGACTGATAGTGAAGATGGACAGACTGGGATTCATGATGGCGACTATGTAGATGTTGCAGGACTATCTACGAGAGAGGAACTTCAGGATCAAGGACAAAGGGACGACATCGAGCAGCAGGAGGATGAAAGTAGGAGCACCCCAAGGATTGCTTTTGGCATCGGTCCTGTACAATATGTACACCAGCGACATACCAATAGGACAAGGGAACAACAACACCAGGACCTTCATCAGCGCAGAAGACACGGCGAAAACAGCGACATCGAGAAAACCAACAAGGAGAAGTGGATCAAATGGACCAATGGGCGAAGAAATGAAAGAACAGAATCAACACGGAGAAGACCAAGGCTGTCTACATAGGGCGAAGGCGAGACGACCTACGACTAACATCAAGAAAGGATACACGGTACTGTAATGGAAGGAAGAGGAAAGGTACTTGGGAAACCACATCGACAGAGGTCTTACATGGAGGAAACACTACGAGGAGACCAAGAAGAAGGCGAAGGACCCACTGAGCAGTCTAGGACCACACATAGGACGGCGGAGCAAGCTGAGACTGGAAACGAAGAGGAAGATCTACCTTGCAAGAATCCCCAAGACCGATCATGACGTACGGGACAGCAGCATGGGGCCAAGCAGCGAGGACGGTAAATCCTAGTGAAAAAAATGTAAGGACTACGTTTGGGCCATTATATCCTTTTATTACACAACACGTTGCGGCAGTTGAAGAGGTAGAAAATTGGCACGAAACGTTGTGGATCAGGAAACAGGACAGAAAATGACATGTAATGGAAGAAACGAGAATAGTGATTCCGACGTTAAAGTGTGACACGCTGAATAGACGGAAATTGTAAAATATTTTCCGTATCATTTATTTGCCAGTGAATTCCACACATCCGAAACCGACGGTAGGAAGGCTCGCCCGGGCCGTCGCAGCCGGAAGGTTCCCTGTATCCCCCTGTACCTCAGTCGGATGGGCAACATTCCATTACAACTATAAAAAGCACTGGTGAGCTTCTCGGAGACGCCGCCTAAAGGTTTAACGACCTTTCCCGCCAAAAGCGCGACCGCCGCCGCGCCGCCTCCGGCACTGGCCGCCGCCGCCGCCGCCAGGTCATTCATTCGGGTGCGTCGGCCGGCGAGATTCCCGCCAACCGTGACGATACTATCTTACTACGAGCGACGTTGCCGGACATCGCGGCGATCAATGAAAAGGCGCGCCCCGGCGGCGGCGGCGGCGCCAGGAACGGGGGGCGGCCGGCGGAGGAAGTGGCGCGCGTCGTTGCTCCGGACGGACGACGGAAGCGCGGAAATAATCGCGAGGCCGTGAAGCCCCGCACCTCCTCTATGCTCCGGAAGTGCGAGACTTCTTCACGCCGAAGATCGTGCTTTGCAGCTCTTCAGTAAAAATCTTCATTAACACCCGATACTCCAGCCAATAAAGTAAAAAAATCAGTCCATAACGCTTCGCTATCCTGGTATTTTCCTGCTTCTTCCTCTGTGGTGTCCTTTCCCTCCAGGTGATTGTTGTTCTCCTGTATTCTTCTTGGTGGTGGCCTCGTTGTCCTCTTGGTTGTACTTTACCCATTGGTCATCTCGTGTTCTTTGGTCCTCTGACATCGTCATATTGGGTCTCTTCCTCCTTGGTGGCGCGTCCTCGTCCTCACACCACAACAGTCTCACTGTAACCTTCCACAATTATTTTCCTTTAATTCATTACGTAATTGGACCCAACTGTTGTTACCTTGTCCATCCCCGAAGTTGAGCATTTGCTCCTTACTTCTCCTTCCTGATTTTTCTTCTCCTCCGTGTGTTGGTTTCTTCCTTATATCCAGGTCCTGGTTATATATGATTGCTTTGTCCATCTCCGAAGTTGAGCATTTGCTCCTTACTTCTCACTCTTGCTTTTTCTTCTCCTCCATGTATAGGTTTCTTCCTTATATCCTGATCCTGGTTATACATGGTTGCCTTGTCCCTCTCCGAAGTCGAGTAAATTGCTCCTTACTTCTCCCTCTCGGTTTTTCTTCTACTTCGTATGTTGCTTTCTTCCTTGCATCCTGGTCGTCCTAGTGGTGCTCCTCTTGTGATGTTAGTCCTCTTTCATCACCATCTTGGGTTTCTTCCTCCTTGATGGTGCGTCCTCGTCGTAGCCCGTCGCCTTCCTAATGACTGAGTTCGTGTGCTCCAATGCCTTGATCGTCCTCCTCGTTTTCCCCTTGATGGTCTTCTTCAGCTCTTGTATTGTCGTAGTGGTTCGTTCCTCATGTACCATGGTGCATCCCTCATCGCTTGGTTCGGTATCCTCTCCAATCTCTCGAGGTGCATCCTCACTGCTTATTCCTCTGCTGCTGTCTCATAGGTCATGATTGGTCAAATTACTACCAGGTATATTTTCTCCTCCGTTTCCACTCTTTCAGTAGAGGGGAAACCGTGCAACTAAGCATCCAAATTGACCGTTGAAGGGGATGGAAACGCGAGAAATTTCTATACGTAGACTCAGGCTCGGTCGATTAGTAAAAGTTGGCGCATGACCGAAATTTCTAACAGCTGCTTATCCAAAATAAACGAGGATACAATGTAAATTAAATACTGTTGGTACTGACGGGTGATCTTAGAAACGTTTTCCAGAAATACCCGGACTTTTGATTCCCGATACTATCGTTTACCGGACCGGAACGAAGCGCGCCCCCACGGTTTCCTTCACCCGGCGTCGAAATTAGTTGACAGAAGTTTAATGAACGTTTCTGTTAAATATTGAACGTGTACACGCACTTTATCACTTCCCCAATTACGTCCGACTTTTCCATGACTTCGCCGGGATGACGCAATCCCCAAGTCGCTGCGCGCTTGGGGGAGGCGCATTTCTCCCCTTTACGAGGGAAAAATTATCGGTCGCACGGAAATAAGTTTAAGGGAGCGAATCGGGAGGCAACACGTCGAGATATTGTGCCGCCTAATTGCAAATCCGTACAAACTATACAGGAAATTCATTTAGTCGACAGTTGTCGGCCTTTCCATCCCCGAAGATGAGCAATTGCTCCTTACTTCTCCCTCTTGGTTTCTCTTCTCCTTCGCCTATTGGTTTCTTCCTTACGCCCTGGTAGCTCTGGTGGTCCTCTTCTAGTGATTTCTTCTTCGGTTAGTCCTCTTTCATCGCCGTCTTGGGTCTCTTCCTCCTTGAGCGTGCGTCCTCCTCGTAGTCCGTCGCCTTTCCAGTGAGTGGGTTCTTGTGCTCCAGCGCCTTGATGATCGTCCTCCTCGTCTTCTCCTTGATGAACATCTTCAGCTCTCCTATTGTCACAGTAGTTGGTTCCTCGTGTACCATGGTGCACCCGTCATCCTCCTCATCGCTTGGTTCTGTATCCTCTCCAGTCTGTCCACGTGCGTCCTCGCTGCTTGTCCCCATGCTGCTGTCCCGTACGTCATGATCGGTCTTGGGGATCCTTGCAAGGTAGATCTTCCTTTTCGTCTCCAGTCTCAGCTTGCTCCGCCGCGTTGCTCAGTAAGCCTATCCACCGCTAGTTTTGGGGCAATTTCCTGTCCTTTCCTGGCTTTGAGATCATGATGACGATCGCCTCCTTCCATATTTGTGGATAGTATCTCCTCTCCATCGTAGCGTTGTAGAGTTTCTGGATCCTCCTCCCGGGCTCTTTCGGTAGTTCCTTAATCATCTTGTTTGTTAAGCTCCTGGTGATTTTCTCCATCTCCTTCATCGACGCGGGTTCTGGGTCGTCGTAGGATTGTCTCCTTCTGACCTTGTATCCTAATCCCTCGAATTTGTAATCGTTCTCCGGATCTTCGCTCATCCTGGATTGGTCCTTCATGTCATCCGCCAATACCTCTGCCTTGTCCTAGCGTAGGAAAAAGACCCAGATGTGGAGTAAAGAAAACTTGAGATGATGCAGTTGCAGTAATACTAGAGGAACTTGGATTGACTTGGAGAGAGGCAAAGGAAGTGGCTAGGGATAAACGTAAATGTCCCCAAGTTTGTAATACCCATCTAATGGTAATGATGGTGATACCATAATGGCTGTTGGTATACTAACTTGGCAATTGTATAAATAATGAAATATAATCGATTTCAAGGTTGTTTTAGCACAAACTCGTGCAACAATGATCGAGGAAAGTTCTAGTAACGGGCATGAGTTAGCAGAGGCGTGGATATTAAAATCCTGGAAGGTTTCTGGGTCATTTGTCACGAAAATTGAAGTACAAATTGACCTCTGACTGTATCGAATTGTTCACGCACCGACTAAATAATGTATGCATATGTATTCCCTAAAAGCAAAGCAAAACCCTCGCGATAACACAGGAAGGTTCAACAACTCGCACACCTGCTTGAAGTGATATAATGAACCTTGTTTAAATTTCGCATAATGAAACGCCTATCGCCATAGATTGAATAGTGATAATAATTCATAGTATACGGCGCCTCGTTAAACATAATTTATTAGTGATCAAAGGCGTATTCGTGGAATTTTTTCCGTCGTCGTAAGAGCGTCCGTAAAATTAAATATAAAATTATTCTGGAGTGCGGAAATTGCGACTGAACGCGATAAGAATTAAAATTTACGATTGCGGCGAAAACCGCGGTTATTTAAATTATTTTCGCATTGGGTGTATGCAGAATTGAAGTTGGAAATTTAGCTCCTGATGGAGATTTTTCGAAGTTAGCTGGTACTCTGTGCCCAGTTTAAGAAATTTGGAGATTCGCAATGGAACTCCCAGGGTAGATGTCCCCTTTCGTTTGGCACCGGGATTTTAAAAATCCCTTTGTCCCTTAGAAGGTTCTAAGCATATGTTTTGCAAATTGTTCTGTAGGTACCAGGACAAAACAGCTTTTTAAGTACTGTCCATTAAATACACCAGCGGTCCATTGCTACTCCATTCCTCCACAGATGTGAAGGTTTTCCACAAGTCCATCGCTCGGTCAGAAACTTTCCATTTTTATTTTCAATATCATTGTAGTTCGGGACATTTTCTTTTCTAGGAACTTATGTCACCTTCAGTTTTTCTTCCTTAAAATTTCTTTCTTCTTCCCTTTTCCTACCCTCAAGGTTCGTCCCTTTCAAACCGTTTTTTGTTTTTCAGAAAAGAAACTCACTTACGAGCCTTCGTGCTTAGCCACATCAATACATTACAGTTCAAATGGAAAATATTGACAACATTAGAGCAAATAATTTATTTACAAGCATTTAAGCGAGAAATTACTGAACTCGACAACAACCCATTATTAGCATTATAAATGTTTTGTAATTATGTGCTGCAAAAACAAGTTTACAGATTTCTGTCACATTTCAAGTAGGTACACTGCGTGTCCCAAAGAGTTTTACACAAATGGAGTTTATTTTATATCTGTTATAGAAAAAAAAATACTTTTATTTACTTTTACTTAAAAAATTGCTGTTTGATTATGGATTTTCAGGAAATGCAGAAATTTTCATCAAGAATAGTTTTTATATGCAAGGTACACTTGTTTTTGGGACACTGTAGTGTAATTTCGAGTAAATATTTTTGTAATTTCTGTGTTTTTTTCAGTAAACACTTTAACGATCTCCAGTATATACTTTTGTTATTCTAGAGTAAATCCTGTTTGCTTTCATCAAGAATATTTTTTATATCCAAGATAAATTTGTTTTTGGGACCCTCGGTGTACATTATTGTAATTTCGAGTAAATATTTTTGTAATTTCTGTATTATTTTTCAGCAAACACTTTGGCAATTTCCAGTAAATACTTTTGTTATTTTGCAGTAAATCCTGTTTTAATACGAGGTTAATAAAATTGTTAAACGAAATTAACGCTTGTGTGTATTTTCGTTATTAAGCAAGTATTTTTGTATGGGCAGCAAAATCGGAAAATTTTCCTTCTGTTTACACATTGTCTGTTTCTTATGAGCACCAATGGTAAGGGATGAAATAGTAAGTAGGGTGAAAAGCGCACTTTCAACTTTGTTACTGCTTCAAGTGTACTTAAAAAATTCCTGATCTGACAAAATTTCCCCCAATCCAACGAGGAGCCCCCATCGGGCGGCAACAGCGCCTACTACGCAGTTACGAGCGTAGCCGAGGCGGTCCTCTGCAGCCCTGAAAGCTCTAAAAATCAATTCTAAAACAAAACATCCCCCCGACCTCGCCCTTACCGCCGCCCCCGCCTCGCGCCCTCCCCCGGTCTGCCCCCGACGTGTGTATCCCTTCGATCCGACGCCGAAGGGCTAACCTACTTCCAACTGTGTCACGCCAATTAAAACTGGGCCCTATCGCCGTTGGGGGGCTTCGAAAGTGCACGTTTTTTCGTCTTCCGGACCCAAAATCTGGATCACTGGGTTACGGGGAGGTCGGGGGGAGGGAACTTGTGTCCGAAAAGTGGGAACTTAACGAGGAAATCGCATTGATTTTGACGGTGCAGGCGGAACTTCGTGACTATTTCCTCGAAGGGTTGGTCAGATCCTTAGGGATTTCAGGGCGAAAGTAACAGTATCCGAGAGTATTGATGGAGGAACTCTTAGTGTTTCAACAGATGTGGCACTTAAAACTATTAAATAGTCCAATAGCCGTTACTTTCGTCATCCCTCTCCAATCATCCAAGAGATCTTCCAATACTACACTCTACTTGTATGCCTTGAATACCTATTGCATCCATATTTTAAGCCAAAATGGATGAGCCCTCTTCTGGCTTTAAGTTCCTAACTTAGATTTCAATCAAGTCAAAGGGCACATTCAAAATCTAATAGGATTAATGGGACAAACGGTATAAGCTTCTTAAGAGTAGAAATAACATAACAATACATCACTTGGTTGACTTGAAAAACCCTTACGACGTGATGGCGACATCTAAGGTACTTCTAGTCTTATAGTGAACATCCATTCAGTCTTATAGTGTTATTTTCTTGCAGATACTAAAGGGTTAAAGGTACCCTTGGGAAGTCCTTTAGCCCTACTTCTACCCTTGGTGCTAGTGGGTTATGGAGGAATCCTCCTCTGGTGTAACAAATGGGTGGCACGAAATGTATTGTAGCACTAGTCATGCGATTCCCTTCAATTTCGCACTAGAAATAGACAATAAAATAACACACACCCCTATTGGCTGGCGAAACAGGCGGCGATCGTTCATTGGTCCGAGAGATCGCCTTGTTCGACCCCGGAGCGACCCTGCCCTCAGCCCTTAGAAGGGCGATCGCCGCCACGGTTTCAGTTCGCCACTTAAGTCATAGTGACGTTCAGAGATATGCGCTTTTTAAGTCACATCAATTGATCTGGACTCAATTTGAGCGTAAACCTTTTTTTTAGGGATTTCCTGGGGCTTCGTAAGATTTGCATGCTTGAACTTTTAACGACCTGTAACGTTGAGTACGTAAACCGAAGTTAACCGTAAAATGGGGTTCCAAAAGGCACATCAAATTCCTTTATATTCCTTGGTAAACAATGAGGCGATTTCGATTCGATTATTTACCAAACAAGCAGCTCGTATCACATGGCATTCCGAACAACACAGTAAATTAGCATAAATTCCCCGGTACAGTCACAATAAAACTATTCAAACATAAAGCAACAATTAGCCTAATTAGTGAGTTCCCAAAAGTGGCGATGTTAACGACCGACGGTACGACAGACGAAATTGTAGGAATAATACCGAAATATTCACCGTTTATGTAAATTGACCTTCCATAGGCCCCAGGTACCAGGAGGAGAGGGACGAACCCAGGAGACATACGTTCACCCCCGATCCCCCGGAAATGATAAATTAATCAAGCGGCGACCAGAGCGGAATCTCCCTAGCCAAAAATCCCGGTCCCGGTCGTTAGCGGACGGGGAAAACTCCTGACGGAGTAGTAACCTTCTTTTGCGGGAAAATCCGATGAATTGGAATCGATCAATTTCTCGTAATCCGACGGTCAACAATGACGTGTGCGGTATTCGACCGAATGTTAATGGAATAATAATAATAATAGTTGATTAAATACGCAAGATGAATACATGCTTAAAATGGGTTTTAAGTAAGATTGCGCAATCCCTATTTGGAAATATTCACTCAGTTTCAGGCGTCAATCAGATACTTGGGGGTTCTGTGGTTGAAGGTGTCGTACTTTAAGGTAAATAGTCCAGTTAGTGAAGCTGACAGTATAGTAATACCTTTGAATTCTTTATAACTGCATAGATTTTTCTCAAAATTTAGGGATAAGCTTGTCTTTCTCTCCACTTCAAAACTTGTATGTGCGCTATGTGAACTTTTTGTTTTAAGGGGTGAAAACCACCTCTTATTAAAAAAAATAGAAAAAATACAAATTCAAGCATTTTATGGATTCAAATCTTTTTTACTTATGTAGTACAAGTATTCTCAGGTGCTATCTAACATGGATTTTAATGCGTTCCACATTTTCAACCCTTAAAAACCATCATTTTTAGTAAGAATAATTAAATTTAACAGTTTGAAACGTTTTAATCGTGCATTTTTTTCAAATGTAAATCGATTTCTTGGTTATAAAAATCTTTATTACTGCTTGCAGCTTTTCAACCTTTCAAAAATTCCCCTTTTGTCGAAAATAATATGAAAACCTATTTTCTAAAGACTAAAAACAATTTATATATGCATTCTTATTGAACAAACATTTATTTCTTTATTATAAAAGAATTTAATATTGATTGCAACTAAGATTCTCACCTAAACACGCGTTTAGTTTTTTAACTATAACTTTCTTAATTTTTGAGATTTTTAATAGCACCAAAGCTGATTTTGTAGGGAATTCAAATGGCTACATGACCTTCGGAGATGATTTTTTAAGCCCTTCATTTCTAGGGTTTAAAGGGCTCGGAAAGTGTGAAGGTTGTATCACTCATATGATAATTTAAAATGACGATATCTCAGTTACTATTAATCTTGGAGGAATATAAAAAAAACGCAACGTTCAGCGACAAACGCTAAATTTTGTCACTCTTGCATTTCCTTCTTATTACCTTTAGATTTTAATTTATCGCGTAAGAAACGAAAGAATTCAAAAATTTGAAAAATTTACTTTCTCAAAAAATAAGCTTTTTTTGAAATCACGCTGTTTAAGCCAGCCCAATATCCAGAACACGTTAAAACATATATAATACACCTGTAAGTTGATTAAGTTTAGCTTTAATTCTGACGCCAAAGGTTATTGATTTTTTAATAACTTTTTCTTCGAAAAAATGAGATTATCCTGTAATTTTCATCATATCTCCGATAATTTTGGTACTAAATACTTTTAAAGATTCATTTTAAAGCCTTTTTTAGCACTTTAAAATCGTCTTAATTTTTTTTTCTAAAACTTATCGTTTTGACATAATTTAACGTTGAATGCTTCGAATTTTGTCTTTAGCTAACGTATAGTAAACTTCAAAAATTCATAACTTGGTTTAAATGCATTTTAAAGAAACAAAAAACCGCCATTCGATTGTTTTTTTTTATTAGCTTTCTTTTTTTCATTACGACTTTTTCGCTAAAACCAATGGTTTTTGTGTTATTTGCAAAAAACTGCCCGAAAACATGCATTTTTCGAGTCAAAATTCAACATCTTTAATCGTGAATTACTCTGGAAGTATTGATTTATCAAAAAAAACTTCATACCAGATTTATTACTCAAAACTGACTCCTCTATCGATTTCTGTGGTTATTTTGAGCGAAAAAATTCACCCCCAAGAAAGTGGGGGCAAGTGGTGCAAAAGCATACCTCAGCACCTTAAACTTCCCCACGTGCAATCAAAACTTCACGTCAATCGTTTCAGTTATAAGGAATTCATAGGCAAAACCTGAACTAAAAGGATACTCACTATGAGACTGTCTAATAAAATTTCCAGATATCCTTCAGATATTACGTGATGTGAACGAAACTTATTATGGTTATTATTACGATGTAGACACGCCAAGCTCGTACTTCCATTTACCTGTCTGGTGGAGTTCACTGACGTCTCAACTCCTCCTCCTCCTCCAGTTAGGGATTTTGATCCACTAACTATTTCTTTTTACAGCTATTACAACTATCACGATACAGGGGCGGACGTGACAATATTATATAGACTATAATCATGCAATGTCTGCAACAAAACGAAGAAAATCACATCATGGAACTGTCATTATCATATTTTTGTTAATGCAAAATTTCCCACCCCTCTAGTAAATACATGTATTCGAATTTTAATCGCATGCGGATTAGTACGTGTAAATAATGTTTATTCTAATTTCGTTTGAAATTATGAGACTCTTAATCCGACGTTTATCAGTTAATAAAAAAACTTTGTACATAATTATCATTAATCATTATCGACAAATGCCGATGACAAATCTATCAGGTACGCATACTCTGCGTGAGTGGGAGAGAGACGCAGAATTTGACGAGGCGCGCGTGCTTTGTTAGTAACTAAAAACCAAACATAAACTAGAAAAGGTCACTTTCGAGGTTATACAGATTTTAAATTGACTCTAACTCGAAAACGATTAACCTTAGAAGAAAGTCACCAGGGACCAATTTCGTTTAGAATGATCTAAAGAACGTAAAAAAACCTCGTTGGGGCCAGTAAGTTAATTTTTGAATTTTGTTTAAATAATTTTTCGACCACGGTAGCGCCCGGCACCCAACAGATTTGTTACAAGGGGCTCTTGAACTAAATGCCTTGAACTTCGATACTTACCAACTGTACAACGTCCATTACTTACTTTTCTTCTAGTGTGGTTTTCCTGGAAGTTTCTTATAGAAGATTTGACGCCAAAATGAAAGTGGACGAACTGGAATGTTTTGTTTCAATCTCAGTATGACTCAAAAAGAGCCTTGTCAAGTGAGTCACTAATACGGATGGAATAAAATTACAATCCGGTTACCCTTGTAAAATTCGGGACAGGACCGAATTCGTGCTTCGCAAGTAGTATAGTCCATATAGCAAAAAAAGGGTTTTTGTCATGAAATTTAACAGGAAAATTGAAAATGTAACATGTTTTCATTTTTTGGGAATTTTATATACAATAATTATTGCAAAAATTGTATTTTTTTAAGGTTTTTTGCCTGTAGGTCAATAAAAAATGAGTGAATCGCTTTGCAGTCAAAAGAAAAGTTGTAGAGAATTTAGTAAGTTTTAAACTGGGCTTTTATAGGCCCCTAAAGGTTTATTTTTTACAGAGAAAAGTAGGGAAAACCGTTGGAAACTGACTATTCTTTAAAAATCCATGTTCATATTCATAATCAAGCTTCTTTTGAAATCTTACATTTTTTGTTATTGGCTTTAGATTTTACATTATAGCGTAGAAAACAATTTTTGTTTCGAAATTTGAAAAATCGACTTTTTCAAAAATCAAGCGTTTTTGAAATAATGCTTTTTAGGTCAGCCAAATATCCAGAACATATTTTTCGAACATAAATAAAGGCATATAACTTGATTAAGTTTAGTTTTAGTTCTGTAGCCGGAGGTGCTGATTTTTTTCAATAATTTCTTCTTCGAAAAATTCAGACTGTCATGTTATTTTCATCATACCTCCGTTAATTTTGAAGCAAAAGACTTTTATAAAGATTCATTTCAACGGTATTTTAAAGTATTTTAAACAAGGCCTGAATAGTTTTTTCTCCAAAACTTATCGTTTTGCCGTAATTTAATGTTGAATGGATCGAATTTTGTCTTCGGTTAACTTCAAAAATTCAAAACTTGGTTTATGTGCGTTTTACAAAATTATAAAAACGCCGTTAGATTTGGTTTTTTATTACTTTACTTTTTGTTCATTATGACTATTTCGCTGAAACCAATGATTTTTGTGTTATTTATAAAAAAATGTCCAAAAACATGCATTTTTACGTCAAAAATCAATATTTTCAATCGGGAATTACTCGAAAAGTACTAATTTGTCAAAAAAACTTCACATAGCATTTATTGCTTCAAATTGACTCCTCTATCAAGTTCTGGGGTTATTTTGAAATTACAAATATTCACCCCGAGAAGGGGTGGAAACTACCCCCAGGGCAAAAGCACACTTCAGCACTGTATATCTTTTGTTTCTTGAGGCATTCCCCAAGTTTAGTCAAAAGTTCACGTCAATCAGATCAGTTATAAGGAATTTGGAGGCAAAAATCTTAAGTAACTGGACTAATAGTAATGTGGAATGGATAAGTACTCGATATTTTCTGGAATCCAATTGGATATTAGCATAAATGATGTAGGGAAGCTAATTCGACACGTATTATAATCAGTCATCTCACAGTGAATGAGAAATTGAAAATAAATTAGTGATATTTGGTGGAAGAAGGGGTGGAAACCACCCCCAAGGCAAAAACACACTTCAGCACTATATATCTTTTGTTTCTTGAGGCATTCCCCAAGTTTAGTCAAAAGTTCACGTCAATCAGATCAGTTATAAGGAATTTTGAGGCAAAAACCTTAAGTAACTGGACTAATAGTAATGTGGAATGGATAAGTACTGGATATTTTCTGGAATCCAATTGGATATTAGCATAAATGATGTAGGGAAGCTAATTCGACACCTATTATAATCAGTTATCTCACAGTGAATGAAAAATTGAAAATAAATTAGTGATT
This sequence comes from Cryptocephalus primarius, assembly GCA_963576515.1. NCBI lineage: Eukaryota > Metazoa > Arthropoda > Insecta > Coleoptera > Chrysomelidae > Cryptocephalus > Cryptocephalus primarius. The sequence continues at coordinate 16,505,892 of OY754939.1, forward strand.
TTCGGTGATAGTACGGTAAAATTCTCAAATGGTGATACCGAGTCGAATTCGAGTTAAATCTCAAAAAAGCCCATTTGGCAATGAATTCAACCGGGGAAGAGAATATGTAAAGGGTATCGGCTCGATCCGATGCGGCACAGGTAGCAGGCCTCGCAGCTCGGCGGAGGAACGGATCTCCCTGTAAATTTTTGGAATTCCTCGGCTGCCGCCCTGCCGCTGTCGTTTCGCCAACCGTCTCCGCGAAGGGCGTTGCTCCTCTTCTGCGTCCTCTCCTCTCCTCTCCTCTCCTCGCGGCTCGTCGCCCTTCTGCTCTCGCCTCGCCGTCGTCGATCCTTCGAGCCCCTACGCGACTCGCGCAACTTGTGCAATACACCTTCTGCTCGTTACACTTTATTGAAAAAACAAATATCCGTTAGTTTCTCGCTAGCAAGGTCACTGGCCGTGTACGTCGAGAGAGGCACCTGGGTACGAAAATTAATTATTTTGTTTATTTATGACTTATTGCGGATTTGTTTGTTTCGTTCTGTTATTGAGCCAAAGATGGTGGAGGAGAAAGGCGGGAGGCAGAGGGGGAGAGCGACGTAGGAGTAGGCGGCGGCGGCGGGACACGAGCGTGACGCTTTTGTTTTGATTCGTTTTTCGTCGACGCTCAGACGTACTCGCGTCTCTCCGTTGCTGGTCGGAGCGTAGCATTCGGCTAATCCGAGGTGGCGGATTTGGCGGGAACGCGTGTACCGTTGGTCGATCTCCCGCCGGGAAGCTCCAGAAAGTTCCTACTTCCGACGACGTGCCCAGCTTTATGGCGGGAAAATGACAGTTTTAGTTAAAAAACCAATAAACACTCATGTGTACTACGCCAATACCCATTTCACGTTTTCTCTAGTCTACAATTTATGACGCTAAAAGTGATTTTTCTGCTTGACTTTAGGTTTTACTAGACCCCGCTTAACGTTAACCCCGACTTTATTTTGGGTGCACTTTTTCTCAACTGAATTCCGCCACGCGATATTCCCAAGAACTGTTTCGATCGCCAGTGTAATTATCGGTCATCTTCATATAATACGTAACGTATGGGGTTTCTCCTACACGTGCGCCACAGTTTTTCAAACGAGAACTCTCGGTATTTCTGCAAAGGTTCGAAAACTGGATCAAGACATATTAAAATTTGAGTCGTTCACAGTGATGTATGAACGTACAAGTCAAAGGTATGCTACTTTAAATATTTTGCAGCTATCTGCATAACGGCAACCAACCATACAATACCATATCGCAATAGTATTTATTTGGGTAGCGATACGAGTGCTGAGAACGAATTTGTTGGACTATACGTGGTCATAGTTAGTCAAAACGTTTCAAGAGTGTCAAGCATTAATAGTAGTTATTGTTCAGTACATGATCATTAGGAGTACGAGTGGCTAAGGGTATGATATCAAGTAAAGGAGCGGAGGCGATTACCGAAGCGACCAAGTGTTGTCTGGGTCGAGATTAGTTTGATAGTTAGGTTGATGATTTGGCCCAGTACATATATATGGATCTTTGGTATACCTTTATTGGGTCTTCGTGTGGCTGAATTGGGCAAATTCTGGATAAAAATCGGATCAACTGTGGACAAGATTTGGGTTAGCTATGGAAGTTATGGACATGATCTAGTCCCATGATCTAGATGAACTGGGGGTTCTAGGCTGTTACTAGACGGACAATGAAAGGTAAAAAGGAGTTAGATCGGCCAGATTTTGGAGGAGCTGCAATAATTTTTCTCTCAATTGGTGTAAACAGGGGGCAGGCATAACAAAAAATGTCATGTTATTCTACGAATTCCATAGTATCTACATTAGTTATAGTTCTAGAATTCTGTCTGTGCTTTTTCCTTTGGGTATGTAACAAGTGTTCTAGTGGAAATGACGTGCTGAATATAAGGAAAAATCCAGTAGAAGCAGGTGAAAACTTCATCAAAATCGGAAAATGAAGGTAAAAGTGCCCAATCCCATCTTCAAACGAATTAATGATATTGGATGTAATTATCAGTGACACTTCGTTCAAGATCAAGGGAAAATCCCCCAAAATTTAGTGTGTCTCGTGTCGAAACAGTCTGCAAATATCATGGGGTGCATCAAATACACATCGTCCTCCTCGTTTAAGGGTTAACGGTTTATTATAGTCCAATTATCTCTCTCTAAGTCTGGAATTATCTACAGGAGCATATAATTTTAACAGAATTTCCAATCCTTCTTCCAGGTAAATTCACATTTGGAATATCTATTTTAGAGCCTAATCAACGCACATAATAATCTGAGAGATATCAGATTCTGACAGAAATGTGTTGGGTTATTGGCTATTAATTTTTCTGTCATTTGTTATTTACGTTTACTACCTGTTTTTACGTCGTGTCTGTTCTTGTCCGCATACCGGTGTCACTGCCAATTGCATTTTCCTCTCTAATTTAACGACGGAGATCGTGGGTGCGACGCATACCGGATTGTCGATGATGACTTAAGTATTTTAAGTGAAATGTAGTAACTGCCAGGTTGAACGGACATGCGTCGTATTCGATAAACGATCGGTTACCGATCTGATTGTCGACGGTTAAATAATTCCAGTTATTTGCTTCGCTTTCAGTTTTAATGCGATAATCGTAAATACGCTTTGTTGGATTTTCTAAGGCTTGAACCGTATTTTTCTTTAATGAAATATCGGCATGTTCTTCTCGTACCTCCCACCGAAAAGCCATCAATCTTTCATCCGTTATATTAGCGACTCCGCTTCAAAGCATAAAATCAGTGTAGTAAAATCACAATAAGATCGGTTTAAATATTTACGCGGATTATCAAAAATACGCGGCGTTCACGTTTTATTTATAAACTGCCCACCTACCGTTCCGCACAACCCGCCTGTTCCCGTACATATTATACACGTAATTACACCTAAATCACGTCAGGTTAAATTAGATAATGGGACTTTAGTACTGCGTGCACCGTAAAATCATCAGGTCGAATTGGACGCGGGGTCGGATTTGAAAATTTAATGGGGCCCGAAATGACATTTTAAGTATACCTCCATGCGGCTTTAACATTAGCTAAAGCGGTTTGGGGAGCTCGAAGGGAGAGAGTCGGACGAAATTAATTCGAAAAATTCGTGCGGAGAACCGTTTTGCAAATTCGAGTGCAATTTTTGAAAAATTAGAATATTTTTTAAACAAAATTACCATCGTTTTATTGCACCGTTCGCGTTCGTTAATTACTTTGTAAGTTCCTAATTTGACAACGAAAAGTTTATGTATGTTATAAGCATATTTGAGACGTTTAATGTGCATATTTTGTCAAATTACATGCATACTTTCTTTAGTTGTTCACTTTCGGCGTGGATACTCTCCGGCCTGGTTTGCAGCCCGCCGCCACTACGACTCCCCTTATCGAAAATACGTAGTACGTAAAACATATCGAGAGCGTCGCCGCGCGGTGCGCATGCGCCGGTATTGTTTACAACCGCCGCTGCTGCTGCTGCTGCTTCGCTGGGCCGCCGCCAGACACTCACCCGACAGTCGGCTCGTACGCAAGGTAGGAGTAAGTGTATAGCGCGTGTGAGACGAGAAGAGACGGAGTTCAGTGCTTTTTTACCCCCTCGCGTAAATCGAAACGAAACGTCCCATAAGCGACAATTGCAGTGAGCGTCGTGATACACCGTGTAGGTGGTGGCGGCGACGGCGGACATTTCCCTCGCGAGGCGGATATACAGCGAGGAAGCGCGCGTGCCCTACGCGTCTAGCGTGCGTTCCTCTCTTGTTTGGGTGTCCGAGGGTACCCGTGTTTACGCGTACATGTGTGCGTCGTCTACGTCACGGGAACCTCTCCGTTGACCTGGAATGCGCGCTCCGACGGCCCGAAGGGGAAGAGGCATCGCGACCGTGCGGACGTCCATCCTCGTTATCGTTTACAGGCGTCGGCTTCCCGCCATGCACCGCGACGGCCGCCGCTAACCTAACCTAACCGGATTCGAGGTGCAGGAAGTCGCGCCACCGCCCGAACATGTCCGTGAAGAACAACAACAACAACGCCGCAGGCGGCGGCGAGATAATCCGCGCCGGCCTCCTCAAGAAGCTCAAGACCGCGAAGAGGAAGTGGTTCGTGCTGAGGGCGGAGACGCCGGACGCGTCCGCCCGCCTCGAGTACTACGACTCCGAGAAGAAGTTCCACAACGGCGTGCCGCCGAAGCGGAGCATCCCGCTGAAGACGTGCTTCAACATCAACAGGAGGTTCGACACGAAGCACAAGCACGTCATCGCGCTCTACACGAAGGACGACAGGTTCTGCATCGTGCTCGAGTCCGAGGAGGAGCTCGACGCCTGGCTCAAGGCGCTGCTCTCCCTGCAGTTCCCCGGGATGGAGACGCCCGACGGCGAGATGCCCAGGCCGAACTTCGGTAAGTCGAAGGGAGATTTGACGGAGAAACTACGCGTTTTTTTAGGGGGAGATCTTCTTTATTAACCAGTTAAGGGTAGAGAATTACACATTTTGTTTGACGCCATTTTGACTCTCCTGAAGGGTAACGCGATGAACGTAGTAAAACACTCATTTTTCCATTGTTGATAACCTTTAAACGAAGTGATTAAAGACCGACTCAACGTTGGAAATGGGGTCTTATCCGTTCGTTTGCGACTGTCGCCCCCCTCTTAAATGCAAATCCGGGAACGGTTCTGTAGACAAGTTTAAATGGGAATTTCATGCCATGGCATTTACTTTCCTTGGTCCACCAAGTAGTTACTCGAAGTACTATAGAATCATAAAATTATCGTGAAGCATCGATGGAAAATGGCGGTGCGTTCGACTTTAGGTAAACCAGTTCGATTCAATTGTTATTTTAAATTTATCAACAATTGCTAAGTTTGGAATAATAATACAGTCGATCGATTATTTCATTAAATTGATTGATTACTTAAGTAGACTGTACCACAAGAAAACTCATGAGGAAAGAGGTGTTGACGACGCGCCGGGAAATTCTAAACGGAGACTCTCGAAATACGTATGATGCACGTGTAACGAAAATTCCTGTGAACGTTAAAGGGAAGCTTCCCGTGTTTTGAGTATAGAAGTCGGCCAATAGCCGAACGGTTACGTGTAATGTTATTATGATACCGTGCCGAAAACAAACTTTCCTCTTCTCGCTTCGGATCATAACGTTTCGAGAACTATTTTTGAGGTCTTCAAGGTTGTGTTCGATCGTGCAGTCAAAATATTTACTAATAGACGCGTACCTACCGATGCAAATATTTGATTTACGTGCTTTTCTACCTTGAGACTTCCCGTTACAAACAAATATCGAAATGCAACTTTGTCTCTCTCTCTCTCTCTCTCTCTCTCGATTGGTCGCTCGCCCTCCTTGCGGCCAATTATATTTTTCCGATCCAGCGAAGAAGAAAATAATTTATCGTCGTCTCTCCCTCGTTTCTCTCGGCCTGTGTCGGTGGTTTTTTTCCCTCGTTCGAAATCTGACCTCCGATCTGATAATATTTACAGAGACAGCCGTACAAATAGGGCCGGAACCCAGGCCGGAGACCGAAACGACGACCCGAGCAAGTCAAATAATGTCAAATTAAGTTTATCGGCCCCCGGTAAAGACACTTTCTGGGTTGTGTTCCTGCGGGATCGCGGGCCGGGTTTTTCTCGTTTAATTTCGCGCGTTCTCGCCACACAAACGGAAGGGACGTAACGGCGTCGGCTCTGGAAGGGGAAAATACAAACCGATAGCTCTAGTCCAGTTGTTTAAGGTTTTTGAATTGGAATTGGATATTGACGTAAAATTTTGACTGAAAGTGGGGAAGTTATACGGTGCTGAGATATGGTTTTGCCCCACTTGCCCCCACTTTCTTGGGGGTAAATTTTTTCGCTCAAAATAACCACGGAGACTGATAGAGGAGAAAATTTTAAGCAATAAATGCTATATGAAGGTTTTGCGATGAATCAATACTTTCCGAGTAATTCGCGATTGAAGATGTTGAGTTTTGACTCGAAAAATGCATGTTTTTGGGCAGTTTTTTGCAAATAATACAAAAACCATTGGTTTTAGCGAAAAAATCGTAATGAAAAAAAGTAAGCTAATAAGAAAACCAATCGAATGACGGTTTTTTGTTTCTTTGAAATGCATTTAAACCAAGTTATGAATTTTTGAAGTTTACTATATGTTAGCTAAAGACAAAATTCGAAACATTCAACATTAAATTATGTCAAAACGATAAGGTTTAGAGAGAAAAACATTAAGACGTTTTTAAAGTACTTAAAAAATCTTTAAAATGAATCTTTATGAAAGTATTTAGCATCAAAATTATCGGAGATATGATGAAAATTACCTGAGCCTCATTTTTTCGAAGAAAAAGTTTTTAAAAAAAACAGTAACCTTTGGCGTCAGAATTAAAACTAAACTTAATCAGTTTACAAGTGTATTATATATGTTTTAACATGTTCAGGATATTTGGCACGCTTAAACAGCGTGATTTCAAAAAAAGCTTGTTTTTTGAGAAAGTAAATTTTTTCAAATTTTTGGATTCTTAGAGTGACATGATCTGTGTGAGTGAGATCTGAAGAGTGACAAAATTTAGCGTTTGTCGCTGAACGTTGCGTTTTTTTTATATTCCTCCAAGATTAATAATAACTGAGATATGGCCATTTTAAATTATCATATGAATGATAGAACCTTCACACTTTCCGAGCCCTTTAAACCCTAGAAATGAAGGGTTTAAAAAATCATCTCCGCAGGTCATATAGCCATTTGAATTCCCTGCAAAATCAGCTTTGGTGCTATTAAAAATCTCAAAAATTAAGAAAGTTATCTTTAAAAAACTAAACGCATGTTTAGGTGCGAATCTTAGTTGCAATCAATATTAAATCCTTTTATAATAAAGAACTAAATGTTTGTTCAATAAGAATGCATATTTAAAATGTTTCTAGTCTTTAAAAAATACGTTTTCATTTTATTTTCGACAAAAGGGGTATTTTTGAAAGATTGAATAGCTGCAAGCAGTAATAGAAGTTTTTATAACCAAGAAAGCAATTTACATTTGACAAAAATGCACGATAAAAACGTTTCAAACTGTTAAATTTAATTATTCTTACTAAAAGGGGTGGTTTTTAAGGGTTGAAAATATGGAACGCATTAAAATCCATGTTAGATAGCACGTGAAAATACTTGTACTACATAAGTAAAAAAGAGTTGAATCCATAAAATGCTCGAATTTGTATTTTTCTCAATAAGGGACGGTTTTCACCCCTTAAAAACAAAAATCTCACCTAGCGCACATATAACTTTTGAAGTGGAAAGCGAGACAAACTTAACCCCAAATTTCGAGAAAAATCTATGCAGTTATAAAGAACTCAGTCGTATTACTACATTTTCACCTTCAGTAACCGGACTAATCGGAGGGTGAAGGCTGCGATGGTCCGCGTTTGACAGGTCCGCCATTCTCTCTCGTAATTTAATCTCGAAAAGTTACAACGACGATCGAATTTTCACGGACGTGTCAGAAAACGTTCGAATAGCGACCAAAAAACGAATTAGATGGAAGTAAATTCGTCAGGAAGTTTAAGATATTTTCCCCATTTTTCAAGACGCGGATACTAATTTTGGTGACTTAGGAAGTTTTGTGCAACTTGTAAAGATGCATTATCTCATTATTACAGATGTGGATTTAGCCACATCCACCAGTTCAAAAGGGTAAAAAGGCATCAAAATTCTTCTCCGGGTTGAGATACGTAAAGAAGTTCTAATGTAACAAGTGTATTGAAAATATGGATTTTTTTCCCTTATACCAAAGCACCATAATATTTATTTACCCTTGTATACTTGGCGCATGCGGACTGTAGCCACCCAGATGAGCATAAGTGATAGGAATTACATTACGACCCTTACCCTAAAGGACCCTTAGAACCGTTTGATCATTCCGACAATACCCTCTTTTTTTGAGTTGTGCTCAGTATTCAGAGGTGTAGCAAATGAGTCAGTTTTTGAAAATGGAAATCCGCCATCTTGGATTTTTGAAATCCGACATCAGATTCGTAGTAAGTCCAAAAAAAGTTTGATGAGCAGTTGATCGATCCAATCAAAGCACTTTCTGCTGAGAAACACACAAAAAATATATTTTTTTAAATTCATAACTTCTACAAATTAAGTGATGGCATAAGTTAAAACAAAAAGAAGTTTAAAATGAGTTATTTCAAATTTCGAACATGTTTCCAATAATTAGAGTTTTTTTGGGTAAATTTGAAGGCGCGTTAAAAAATGATCCTTTGGATTTTTCGTTTATTTATCGCCGCAGAACTCCACTTCTGTTCATATTTTGCAACGTAAATGTTTCCATCCATTCAAAGGCTCCTCGCTTATGAATGAGTTCGTTGCAGTAATTTGCATGTCGATAAAGGAAACGTTTCTGTTTACTCCGCGGGTTACGTCCCCATTCGTCCATTTCCCGGCGTAATTTATTTATTTTTAACCAACGTACGTGCGTAGTACATTTCCAAGTATCCTCAATGATTCTATTAGATTCAATAGTCGTTGTTTTGTCCGCTCGTTCGATTTCATGAATGAAGCCGGACGAAGGCTAGCCGGATAGGACGTCCCAGCGCTCGGGCGTAAAAATTCTTTTAAGTTCCTATTGAATTAATTGCCTAATTAATTTTCGGGACAGGTTTTTGCGGTTTTCTATTTATAGGGCGAACGTGGAATTCGGAATACGAGGATTGTTTAGTCCGGGCGATAAGAATTCTCGAGGAGATAACGCCTTCCTCTTGTTTACGAGACGCTAGCGTGTTTCGAGTGGTTATCACTACTGACACGGATGATTTTTCTCTTGAGGACCCTATTTTTGTTTATCCGACGAAATTGTTACCGGAGAAATTTTATCTCACGTTTCAACGTAATGATCATCGTTACTCAGAGCACTTAACCTTTACCTACATTCGATAAAACGAACGCTTTTGCTTCTATGCAGGTTTGACGCCTCGAATAATTTCCATAATCCCCTCAGATTTTTCGGCAGCCGCACACGACCCGTGAGCAGAAATAGAGAATGTAAATTTCCTGAAGGGACCCTCTTGGGGCTCGTCGTTCCAATAGTAAATGAACCTATTTAAAAGCGAAAAGCTTTGCATGCTCAAAATGCATGATTCGACTAATTCTGGGTTTTAAATTCCATGTAACTTGATTTTCTCTCGTGTGGTCTGCGTGAACTGCGCATCACTATTTGTGATCCAGATTTTCCCTACCCAACCCGAAATTAGTGACATTTTTACACTCCTTTGATTGGAAATTTGAACCCCCATTTTCTTAATCAGATATTTTCCGCCCTTGCACGAGGGGCGGTTCCGAATAGGAAGAAGCGTCATAACGAATAAGCGAAATATTCCGGGCTCGTTATTGGAAGGAAAATATTTTTTACTCCGAGGGAAACGCGTGACGACGATCTACTTGTTTGTTTTTACGCGTGACGGCGTAAACAAGCAAACAGAAAAATACGGTAACTGGTCCAATTCTCGGGGTTGTCTAGTAATTTATTTTTCCTAGTTAAGGGTAAGGGTAATAAGGTTTAAAAAACGTTCTAGATTGACTTGCAACGTTTCCATTACGAACAGTCGAGTTATTTCAGCCAATTATTATATTTTTTAAGGGTGGAGGGTGGAAAACTGAGGCATTTTTATAAAATAGTGTGTAGGTACAGATGTTAGAAGGCTTAAAAATGTAAAGGTTCTAGTTTTCTCGAAAGTTGAGCTCAAAAAATTGCCTCGAAATGGGGCCTAGAAGATCTGCAGACGTTAGAGCATTTAACCGCCAAAAGTGGTAGAGAGATTTACCTAAAAGGTTTCTGCAAGTTATGAAATTTTCGAGCCTCACAGAGAATATGTAGATTTTCCTGCGTGGCCTCATATCGGAAGCTCACAGTGTTCTCAGAAGCTTTCTTGTTATACTTTCAAGCAGCAGAAAGTGATTAATGTCCAAAAAGTGCTTTAAAACTTCCCAGAAGTAAAAGATGCGTGCATTACAAAAATTATTGTAATGGCAATGTGGAAATCAGAACGATTTATCTCTTAGCAGCATGGCATCTCTAATAATAGCCCAGTTTATAGAGTTTGTTTTTGGTAGATAAAATTTAACAGCAGACAGACAAGTTTAAAATGGATTAAATATGATAAGAACCCAAAATATAGACAAATCAGAGCTTTTGCGCTTTTTTGAAACAATAAAAATTTAAAAAATAGGCCGATTTTCTGTTTTTTCACCATAATGTGAAAATTATTGATGGAAATGCATTACGCTGTACGCTGTAGAAAATCAAAAGACCTTCAAAATGAGCGTTTCTAAAAGGGACTCGGAACATTTGTTACCGAGAAAATTTTGAAAAATTGTTAAAATGGACCCGTCTTGAAAAATTCATAGACTTGCCCAGTTTAAAAGTAAAGCGCTAATTTTGCGTGAGATGTTAGGTTATTATGTCTACTTTGAGCATTTAAAAGTTGGATGCTGTCGGATGAATAGTTTTTGCACAATTACGTTATTAACAATGTACACCGAAATTTTGGAAAATTCGGCGTATTAACTGAGATGGGCCGATTTTAATTTTTCAAATTGTTTCTGAAAGAGGACATCAAAACCTACCACTTGGCTATCTTGGATTTTCATATAGGTTTGGAGAAAAGTGCGAAAAAAGGCCTCGAACTTTGCGCGAAACGCGCGATTTCGCATATCGAGCTGAGCGAGTGGTGGACGCAAGAATACTGTTTTTCGCTCTTTTCTCTAAACGTATACGAAAATTCAAGATAGCCAAGTTGTAGGTTTTGATGTCCTCTTGCAAAAACCGTTTGAAAAATTAAAATCGGCCCATCTCAGTCAATATGTCGAATTTTTCAAAATTTCGCTGTATATTGTTATAATAACGTAATTTTGCAAAAACTATTCATCCGACAGCACCCAATTTTTGCATGCTTAAAGTAGACATAATCACCTAACATTTCACCCAAAATTACCGCTTCGGCTTTAAACTGGGCAAAGCTGTGAATTTTTGAAAAAGGGTCCATTTTGACGGTTTTTCCAAGTTTTTTCGGTGAAAAATGCTCCGATCACCTTTTGGAAACGCTCATTTTGAAGCTCTTTTAATTCTCCACAAATCGTTTGTACAACGCATCGCAATTCTAGTAATAATTTTCACTCTATGGTGAAAAAACGAAAAAACGACCTGTTTTTTTAAAATTTTTGTCGTTTAGAAAACGCAAAAGCTCCGATTTGTCCAGAATTTCAATTTGGATCCAAAACAGCTTTTCTTTTGCACCATAGACTCAACCATAATAGTTTTGCCTTATCTTCTCTCAGAAGACTTGCAGAAACGCCCAAGCCATTTCTGCGTAGTATTAATTTTCTTGTCCATATGGATCTTCTGGGCTTCGTCCAGTTCTACTGTAGTCCAAGTTCAATTTTTCTGTCCAAGTACTCATGTAAATATTTTTCTGCTCAAAAGACACTTCGTAATGAACCATCTCGCTGAAAACCGAGCCTGAATATCCCCTCCCTCTCAACATTTTTACTGGGCCAAGTACCTGTCAGGTACAATAAAGCTTCCTGTATTTTTGTAATAGTTGATGTAAATTCATGTAACGGCAATAAATAATAATAGAAGTGTCGGTTATATTTCGCGCGTGACAATATATAGGAGTGTATGCAGTTTTTGGTCCAAAAAACCAAATGAATTTATTGACTTTCTGTCATTACATGGCGTGGCTCTAAAACCCCGACAAACCCCCGATTCTGTTTATTCGCGGATCCATTACTACAAGAGATTTGCATACCCACGAGAACGTACTGTGCCGCTAGTGTTTTCCCCTCCCCGATTTTAATATTTACGGGCTATAAAAACATTATACAGATATCGCTCGTAAAAATATGATTTATAGTGGCACGGCGGCCGTCTTTCGGGTTACGAAACGCGACGTAACCTACGGAAACATTCGGCCGTAGTATTTTGAGAGAGAAAAGACAGAGCCAAGGTGAATGTCGCGCTAAAAAAGCACGGCCGAAAGAAAAGAGGGAGAGAGAGCCGCGCCGACTGCCGGAGCGGAATTTCGCAAAAATCCTCCGGTGAAGAGAAATCCATCGACGTGCACCTCGTGTGTGCGTGCGTATTCAAATTAGCGGCGCGGGATGAAAGTTCCCTCCGCGGGGCATTGCGGAATTTAATTTCTGGTTGAGTAACGCGCCGCTATTTCGCGATATGAACATTGCCGAAATGGGCTCGCTTTTACGTCATCCCGTTTTTACCGCGGCGAAACGGAAAATTGGCGAAATATGAGAGAAACGTGGCGATCTGACGACCTGGGGTGGTCGCTTCCAGAGGCCTACACTTTGACACCGACGACGCACCAGCCTACCGGTTCGGCGATCCTTCAAAGGCGTCACAAAATATGAAATCGAAAGATTTCCATAAGAGTGAAATGATACCACTGCTAGAAAACAGAGAGATTTTGCATTTCACATAACGTCGGGCGCTATTAGCGTTTACTTTATTTTGACAGGAACGCATGTGCATTGAGCAACAGCGCTATTGAAAATGCTTAATGCGCATGCGTTCTTGTCAAAATAAGGTAAATGGCGTATTTCGTTATTTGCCGTAACGTTTCCGCGGTTAATTATACGAACGCGACGGAGGACGATCGATCGCCCCGAATCTAAAAAAACTTAAAACGCGTCCTCTGATTTACTCTGTTTTGTAGGTCGCAACCCAAATATCCTTTTCCCTGTTATCCAAATGGGACGACGTCTCCCTCTCTCTCTCTCCGCCGCGTGACCTCTTTCCTCGCTTTCCCGAGCCGTTTCCCCCCTTTTGGAGCCGTCGGGGCCGTCGATTTTTCTCCTCCGGCAACGTCGCGACGCGAACGATTAGTCCCCCCAAGGTCGGGACGGCGTCTTCGACGCTGCCACGTCTTCCGCCGGGAAAACCGCGCAGGAAAGCTTCCATGGTTTTCTGGAGTTTTCCGCAAGAAGGTGGAAAAATCCCCCCTCTCCCCCCCCCACATACACATCACGCATGCGATCGGGGTTATAATCACGCATATTTGGGAAAAAATCACGATATACGCTGTGACTAACGTGGAAGATGATAGGTCGAGTTTTATGAGGTCACGAAGCAATCGAAGATAAGTATAGTGACTTATCTCCTCGATATCTTAGGTTACGGATACTTTTGGAATATTTTCGTCAAATAAATTACACGTCCGTAGTACAATACAGTGGGTTACTATACAAAGGGTTTCATTTACAAAGCCGTACCAGCATTATTAGCCTAGTTTATGGAGCAAAAGGAGGCTGTTTTGGTAGATAAAATTTAACAGCAGGCGGACCAAGGAACTTTGCTTAAAATGGACCAAAGATGATAAAAATGCGAAATCTAGACAAAGCTGAGCTTTTGCATTTTTTTTAAACAGTAAAAATTAAAAAAATTAGATCGTTTTTTTGGTTTTTCCACCATAGCATGAAAATTATGGACGGAAATGCAACACGTTGTGCAGACGATTTGTAGAGAACTAAAAGACCTTCAAAATGAGCGTTTTTATAAAGTGATAGGATCATTTTTCACCGAGAAAACTTGGAAAACCGTCAAAATGGACCCTTTTTCAAAAATTCACACCATTGTCTAGTTTTAAGCTGCAGCGCTAATTTTGCTTAAGATGTCAGTTTGTTATGTCTAAGTTTGCAAAAGTTGGGTGCTGTCCGAAAAATAGCTTTGAACATTAAGCGAAAGGCACGATTTCACATTTTGGGACCTTTTTTCTCACTTTTTTTGAAAAAAAATTTGAAAAAGAGTCCATTTTAACGGTTTTTCCAAGTTTTCTCGGTGGAAAATGCTCCTATCTACTTTTAGAAGGGCCCATTTTGAAAGTCGTTTAATTCTCTGCAAATCGTCTCAACAACATATTGCATTTCCATCGATAATTTTCACGCTATGGCGGAAAAACGAAAAATCGACCTGTTTTTTTTAAATTTCTATCGTTTAAAAAAATGCAAAAGCTCAGATTTCTCTAGATTTCGGGTTTTTATCGTCTATAATCCATTTGAAACTTAGCTTTTTGGTCCATCTGCCGTTAAACGTTATCTACCAAAAAACCTCTACAAACTGGACTATATTTCATATGTTACCGTTTCTCTCAACAACACTCCCCTATCATTTCGTGACATTTCGCGCCCATAAGAGGATTATCAAAGTGCCAGATTGTTGATGACACTGGGACTTGGGAAAGTCGGTTATATTTAATCGGTACATTCTCCTAACGAATCAGTCCGTTAAATTATGTTTTTCGTGTTTCTAAGTAATTGTCTCATCGATTAAAAAAATTAATTAATTTGGTCATTTCGAGCACAAGATATAAGATATCAAAATGTCGTCGAATATAAAACACCGAATACAAAACACCGAAACACGTCGAATATAAACACCGAATTGAACTCATTTCAAATTTTTGGACATTATTTTTTTAATTAGGCTTCCTGGAATTTTTTCCATATTTTTCCCGTAATCTAAGGGGTCGATAAAACTACGAAAATCCCCATTAAAGTTCAGTTAGAGGATTTTTTGAAAAATCGAACTTTCAAATCCACCTATTTCTCACTTTGAAAGGCCATAGCAGAAAGTGGGCGTAGCGCAGCCTTCCCGCGCATAATTCGTTGGAAAGAGCAAACATTTTTCTACAGGATGTGTAACTTTTGTGGCGGTAACGACGTTTTTACCGGAAATATGGTTCTCGAAACTATACCGCGTCACCGAATTGTAATCATTTGAAATACTTGGACGTTATTTTTTTAATTAGGCTTCCTGGAATTTTTTCCATATTTTTCCCGTAATCTAAGGGGTCGATAAAACTACGAAAATCCCCATTAAAGTTCAGTTAGAGGATTTTTTGAAAAATCGAACTTTCAAATCCACCTATTTCTCACTTTGAAAGGCCATAGCAGAAAGTGGGCGTAGCGCAGCCTTCCCGCGCATAATTCATTGGAAAGAGCAAACATTTTTCTACAGGATGTGTAACTTTTGTGGCGGTAACGACATTTTTACCGGAAATATGGTTCTCGAAACTATACCGCGTCACCGAATTGTAATCATTTGAAATACTTGGACGTTATTTTTTTAATTAGGCTTCCTGGAATTTTTTCCATATTTTTCCCGTAATCTAAGGGGTCGATAAAACTACGAAAATCCCCATTAAAGTTCAGTTAGAGGATTTTTTGAAAAATCGAACTTTCAAATCCACCTATTTCTCACTTTGAAAGGCCATAGCAGAAAGTGGGCGTAGCGCAGCCTTCCCGCGCATAATTCGTTGGAAAGAGCAAACATTTTTCTACAGGATGTGTAACTTTTGTGGCGGTAACGACGTTTTTACCGGAAATATGGTTCTCGAAACTATACCGCGTCACCGAATTGTAATCATTTGAAATACTTGGACGTTATTTTTTTAATTAGGCTTCCTGGAATTTTTTCCATATTTTTCCCGTAATCTAAGGGGTCGATAAAACTACGAAAATCCCCATTAAAGTTCAGTTAGAGGATTTTTTGAAAAATCGAACTTTCAAATCCACCTATTTCTCACTTTGAAAGGCCATAGCAGAAAGTGGGCGTAGCGCAGCCTTCCCGCGCATAATTCATTGGAAAGAGCAAACATTTTTCTACAGGATGTGTAACTTTTGTGGCGGTAACGACATTTTTACCGGAAATATGGTTCTCGAAACTATACCGCGTCACCGAATTGTAATCATTTGAAATACTTGGACGTTATTTTTTTAATTAGGCTTCCTGGAATTTTTTCCATATTTTTCCCGTAATCTAAGGGGTCGATAAAACTACGAAAATCCCCATTAAAGTTCAGTTAGAGGATTTTTTGAAAAATCGAACTTTCAAATCCACCTATTTCTCACTTTGAAAGGCCATAGCAGAAAGTGGGCGTAGCGCAGCCTTCCCGCGCATAATTCGTTGGAAAGAGCAAACATTTTTCTACAGGATGTGTAACTTTTGTGGCGGTAACGACGTTTTTACCGGAAATATGGTTCTCGAAACTATACCGCGTCACCGAATTGTAATCATTTGAAATACTTGGACGTTATTTTTTTAATTAGGCTTCCTGGAATTTTTTCCATATTTTTCCCGTAATCTAAGGAGTCGATAAAACTACGAAAATCCCCATTAAAGTTCAGTTAGAGGATTTTTTGAAAAATCGAACTTTCAAATCCACCTATTTCTCACTTTGAAAGGCCATAGCAGAAAGTGGGCGTAGCGCAGCCTTCCCGCGCATAATTCGTTGGAAAGAGCAAACATTTTTCTACAGGATGTGTAACTTTTGTGGCGGTAACGACGTTTTTACCGGAAATATGGTTCTCGAAACTATACCGCGTCACCGAATTGTAATCATTTGAAATACTTGGACGTTATTTTCTTAATTAGGCTCCCTGGAATTTTTTCCATATTTTTCCCGTAATCTAAGGAGTCGATAAAACTACGAAAATCCCCCTTAAAGTTCAGTTAGAGGAATTTTTGAAAAATCGAAATTTCAAATCCACCTATTTCTCACTTTGAAAGGCCATAGCAGAAAGTGGGCGTAGCGCAGCTTTCCCGCGCATAATTCGTTGGAAAGAGCAAACATTTTTCTACAGGATGTGTAACTTTTGTGGCGGTAACGACGTTTTTACCGGAAATATGGTTCTCGAAACTATACCGCGTCACCGAATTGTAATCATTTGAAATACTTGGACGTTATTTTTTTAATTAGGCTTCCTGGATTTTTTTCCATATTTTTCCCGTAATCTAAGGGGTCGATAAAACTTCGAAAATCCCCATTAAAGTTCAGTTAGAGGAATTTTTGAAAAATCGAACTTTCAAATCCACCTATTTCTCACTTTGAAAGGCCATAGCAGAAAGTGGGCGTAGCGCAGCTTTCCCGCGCATAACTCGTTGGAAAGAGCAAACATTTTTCTACAGGATGTGTAACTTTTGTGGCGGTAACGACATTTTTACCGGAAATATGGTTCTCGAAACTATACCGCGTCATCGAATTGTAATCATTTGAAATACTTGGACGTTATTTTTTTAATTAGGCTTCCTGGAATTTTTTCCATATTTTTCCCGTAATCTAAGGGGTCGATAAAACTACGAAAATCCCCTTTAAAGTTCAGTTAGAGGAATTTTTGAAAAATCGAACTTTCAAATCCACCTATTTCTCACTTTGAAAGGCCATAGCAGAAAGTGGGCGTAGCGCAGCCTTCCCGCGCATAATTCGTTGGAAAGAGCAAACATTTTTCTACAGGATGTGTAACTTTTGTGGCGGTAACGACGTTTTTACCGGAAATATGGTTCTCGAAACTATACCGCGTCACCGAATTGTAATCATTTGAAATACTTGGACGTTATTTTTTTAATTAGGCTTCCTGGAATTTTTTCCATATTTTTCCCGTAATCTAAGGGGTCGATAAAACTACGAAAATCCCCATTAAAGTTCAGTTAGAGGAATTTTTGAAAAATCGAACTTTCAAATCCACCTATTTCTCACTTTGAAAGGCCATAGCAGAAAGTGGGCGTAGCGCAGCCTTCCCGCGCATAATTCATTGGAAAGAGCAAACATTTTTCTACAGGATGTGTAACTTTTGTGGCGGTAACGACATTTTTACCGGAAATATGGTTCTCGAAACTATACCGCGTCACCGAATTGTAATCATTTGAAATACTTGGACGTTATTTTTTTAATTAGGCTTCCTGGAATTTTTTCCATATTTTTCCCGTAATCTAAGGGGTCGATAAAACTACGAAAATCCCCATTAAAGTTCAGTTAGAGGAATTTTTGAAAAATCGAACTTTCAAATCCACCTATTTCTCACTTTGAAAGGCCATAGCAGAAAGTGGGCGTAGCGCAGCCTTCCCGCGCATAATTCGTTGGAAAGAGCAAACATTTTTCTACAGGATGTGTAACTTTTGTGGCGGTAACGACGTTTTTACCGGAAATATGGTTCTCGAAACTATACCGCGTCACCGAATTGTAATCATTTGAAATACTTGGACGTTATTTTTTTAATTAGGCTTCCTGGAATTTTTTCCATATTTTTCCCGTAATCTAAGGAGTCGATAAAACTACGAAAATCCCCATTAAAGTTCAGTTAGAGGATTTTTTGAAAAATCGAACTTTCAAATCCACCTATTTCTCACTTTGAAAGGCCATAGCAGAAAGTGGGCGTAGCGCAGCTTTCCCGCGCATAACTCGTTGGAAAGAGCAAACATTTTTCTACAGGATGTGTAACTTTTGTGGCGGTAACGACATTTTTACCGGAAATATGGTTCTCGAAACTATACCGCGTCATCGAATTGTAATCATTTGAAATACTTGGACGTTATTTTTTTAATTAGGCTTCCTGGAATTTTTTCCATATTTTTCCCGTAATCTAAGGGGTCGATAAAACTTCGAAAATCCCCTTTAAAGTTCAGTTAGAGGAATTTTTGAAAAATCGAACTTTCAAATCCACCTATTTCTCACTTTGAAAGGCCATAGCAGAAAGTGGGCGTAGCGCAGCCTTCCCGCGCATAATTCGTTGGAAAGAGCAAACATTTTTCTACAGGATGTGTAACTTTTGTGGCGGTAACGACGTTTTTACCGGAAATATGGTTCTCGAAACTATACCGCGTCACCGAATTGTAATCATTTGAAATACTTGGACGTTATTTTTTTAATTAGGCTTCCTGGAATTTTTTCCATATTTTTCCCGTAATCTAAGGGGTCGATAAAACTACGAAAATCCCCATTAAAGTTCAGTTAGAGGAATTTTTGAAAAATCGAACTTTCAAATCCACCTATTTCTCACTTTGAAAGGCCATAGCAGAAAGTGGGCGTAGCGCAGCCTTCCCGCGCATAATTCGTTGGAAAGACCAAACATTTTTCTACAGGATGTGTAACTTTTGTGGCGGTAACGACGTTTTTACCGGAAATATGGTTCTCGAAACTATACCGCGTCACCGAATTGTAATCATTTGAAATACTTGGACGTTATTTTTTTAATTAGGCTTCCTGGAATTTTTTTCATATTTTTCCCGTAATCTAAGGAGTCGATAAAACTACGAAAATCCCCATTAAAGTTCAGTTAGAGGAATTTTTGAAAAATCGAACTTTCAAATCCACCTATTTCTCACTTTGAAAGGCCATAGCAGAAAGTGGGCGTAGCGCAGCCTTCCCGCGCATAATTCGTTGGAAAGAGCAAACATTTTTCTACAGGATGTGTAACTTTTGTGGCGGTAACGACGTTTTTACCGGAAATATGGTTCTCGAAACTATACCGCGTCACCGAATTGTAATCATTTGAAATACTTGGACGTTATTTTTTTAATTAGGCTTCCTGGAATTTTTTCCATATTTTTCCCGTAATCTAAGGGGTCGATAAAACTACGAAAATCCCCATTAAAGTTCAGTTAGAGGATTTTTTGAAAAATCGAACTTTCAAATCCACCTATTTCTCACTTTGAAAGGCCATAGCAGAAAGTGGGCGTAGCGCAGCCTTCCCGCGCATAATTCGTTGGAAAGAGCAAACATTTTTCTACAGGATGTGTAACTTTTGTGGCGGTAACGACATTTTTACCGGAAATATGGTTCTCGAAACTATACCGCGTCACCGAATTGTAATCATTTGAAATACTTGGACGTTATTTTTTTAATTAGGCTTCCTGGAATTTTTTCCATATTTTTCCCGTAATCTAAGGGGTCGATAAAACTACGAAAATCCCCATTAAAGTTCAGTTAGAGGAATTTTTGAAAAATCGAACTTTCAAATCCACCTATTTCTCACTTTGAAAGGCCATAGCAGAAAGTGGGCGTAGCGCAGCCTTCCCGCGCATAATTCGTTGGAAAGAGCAAACATTTTTCTACAGGATGTGTAACTTTTGTGGCGGTAACGACGTTTTTACCGGAAATATGGTTCTCGAAACTATACCGCGTCACCGAATTGTAATCATTTGAAATACTTGGACGTTATTTTTTTAATTAGGCTTCCTGGAATTTTTTCCATATTTTTCCCGTAATCTAAGGAGTCGATAAAACTACGAAAATCCCCATTAAAGTTCAGTTAGAGGATTTTTTGAAAAATCGAACTTTCAAATCCACCTATTTCTCACTTTGAAAGGCCATAGCAGAAAGTGGGCGTAGCGCAGCCTTCCCGCGCATAATTCGTTGGAAAGAGCAAACATTTTTCTACAGGATGTGTAACTTTTGTGGCGGTAACGACGTTTTTACCGGAAATATGGTTCTCGAAACTATACCGCGTCACCGAATTGTAATCATTTGAAATACTTGGACGTTATTTTTTTAATTAGGCTTCCTGGAATTTTTTCCATATTTTTCCCGTAATCTAAGGGGTCGATAAAACTACGAAAATCCCCATTAAAGTTCAGTTAGAGGATTTTTTGAAAAATCGAACTTTCAAATCCACCTATTTCTCACTTTGAAAGGCCATAGCAGAAAGTGGGCGTAGCGCAGCCTTCCCGCGCATAATTCATTGGAAAGAGCAAACATTTTTCTACAGGATGTGTAACTTTTGTGGCGGTAACGACATTTTTACCGGAAATATGGTTCTCGAAACTATACCGCGTCACCGAATTGTAATCATTTGAAATACTTGGACGTTATTTTTTTAATTAGGCTTCCTGGAATTTTTTCCATATTTTTCCCGTAATCTAAGGGGTCGATAAAACTACGAAAATCCCCATTAAAGTTCAGTTAGAGGATTTTTTGAAAAATCGAACTTTCAAATCCACCTATTTCTCACTTTGAAAGGCCATAGCAGAAAGTGGGCGTAGCGCAGCCTTCCCGCGCATAATTCGTTGGAAAGAGCAAACATTTTTCTACAGGATGTGTAACTTTTGTGGCGGTAACGACGTTTTTACCGGAAATATGGTTCTCGAAACTATACCGCGTCACCGAATTGTAATCATTTGAAATACTTGGACGTTATTTTTTTAATTAGGCTTCCTGGAATTTTTTCCATATTTTTCCCGTAATCTAAGGGGTCGATAAAACTACGAAAATCCCCATTAAAGTTCAGTTAGAGGATTTTTTGAAAAATCGAACTTTCAAATCCACCTATTTCTCACTTTGAAAGGCCATAGCAGAAAGTGGGCGTAGCGCAGCCTTCCCGCGCATAATTCATTGGAAAGAGCAAACATTTTTCTACAGGATGTGTAACTTTTGTGGCGGTAACGACATTTTTACCGGAAATATGGTTCTCGAAACTATACCGCGTCACCGAATTGTAATCATTTGAAATACTTGGACGTTATTTTTTTAATTAGGCTTCCTGGAATTTTTTCCATATTTTTCCCGTAATCTAAGGGGTCGATAAAACTACGAAAATCCCCATTAAAGTTCAGTTAGAGGAATTTTTGAAAAATCGAACTTTCAAATCCACCTATTTCTCACTTTGAAAGGCCATAGCAGAAAGTGGGCGTAGCGCAGCCTTCCCGCGCATAATTCGTTGGAAAGAGCAAACATTTTTCTACAGGATGTGTAACTTTTGTGGCGGTAACGACGTTTTTACCGGAAATATGGTTCTCGAAACTATACCGCGTCACCGAATTGTAATCATTTGAAATACTTGGACGTTATTTTTTTAATTAGGCTTCCTGGAATTTTTTCCATATTTTTCCCGTAATCTAAGGAGTCGATAAAACTACGAAAATCCCCATTAAAGTTCAGTTAGAGGATTTTTTGAAAAATCGAACTTTCAAATCCACCTATTTCTCACTTTGAAAGGCCATAGCAGAAAGTGGGCGTAGCGCAGCCTTCCCGCGCATAATTCGTTGGAAAGAGCAAACATTTTTCTACAGGATGTGTAACTTTTGTGGCGGTAACGACGTTTTTACCGGAAATATGGTTCTCGAAACTATACCGCGTCACCGAATTGTAATCATTTGAAATACTTGGACGTTATTTTCTTAATTAGGCTCCCTGGAATTTTTTCCATATTTTTCCCGTAATCTAAGGAGTCGATAAAACTACGAAAATCCCCTTTAAAGTTCAGTTAGAGGAATTTTTGAAAAATCGAAATTTCAAATCCACCTATTTCTCACTTTGAAAGGCCATAGCAGAAAGTGGGCGTAGCGCAGCTTTCCCGCGCATAATTCGTTGGAAAGAGCAAACATTTTTCTACAGGATGTGTAACTTTTGTGGCGGTAACGACGTTTTTACCGGAAATATGGTTCTCGAAACTATACCGCGTCATCGAATTGTAATCATTTGAAATACTTGGACGTTATTTTTTTAATTAGGCTTCCTGGAATTTTTTCCATATTTTTCCCGTAATCTAAGGGGTCGATAAAACTTCGAAAATCCCCATTAAAGTTCAGTTAGAGGAATTTTTGAAAAATCGAACTTTCAAATCCACCTATTTCTCACTTTGAAAGGCCATAGCAGAAAGTGGGCGTAGCGCAGCTTTCCCGCGCATAACTCGTTGGAAAGAGCAAACATTTTTCTACAGGATGTGTAACTTTTGTGGCGGTAACGACATTTTTACCGGAAATATGGTTCTCGAAACTATACCGCGTCATCGAATTGTAATCATTTGAAATACTTGGACGTTATTTTTTTAATTAGGCTTCCTGGAATTTTTTCCATATTTTTCCCGTAATCTAAGGGGTCGATAAAACTACGAAAATCCCCTTTAAAGTTCAGTTAGAGGAATTTTTGAAAAATCGAACTTTCAAATCCACCTATTTCTCACTTTGAAAGGCCATAGCAGAAAGTGGGCGTAGCGCAGCCTTCCCGCGCATAATTCGTTGGAAAGAGCAAACATTTTTCTACAGGATGTGTAACTTTTGTGGCGGTAACGACGTTTTTACCGGAAATATGGTTCTCGAAACTATACCGCGTCACCGAATTGTAATCATTTGAAATACTTGGACGTTATTTTTTTAATTAGGCTTCCTGGAATTTTTTCCATATTTTTCCCGTAATCTAAGGGGTCGATAAAACTACGAAAATCCCCATTAAAGTTCAGTTAGAGGAATTTTTGAAAAATCGAACTTTCAAATCCACCTATTTCTCACTTTGAAAGGCCATAGCAGAAAGTGGGCGTAGCGCAGCCTTCCCGCGCATAATTCATTGGAAAGAGCAAACATTTTTCTACAGGATGTGTAACTTTTGTGGCGGTAACGACATTTTTACCGGAAATATGGTTCTCGAAACTATACCGCGTCACCGAATTGTAATCATTTGAAATACTTGGACGTTATTTTTTTAATTAGGCTTCCTGGAATTTTTTCCATATTTTTCCCGTAATCTAAGGGGTCGATAAAACTACGAAAATCCCCATTAAAGTTCAGTTAGAGGAATTTTTGAAAAATCGAACTTTCAAATCCACCTATTTCTCACTTTGAAAGGCCATAGCAGAAAGTGGGCGTAGCGCAGCCTTCCCGCGCATAATTCGTTGGAAAGAGCAAACATTTTTCTACAGGATGTGTAACTTTTGTGGCGGTAACGACGTTTTTACCGGAAATATGGTTCTCGAAACTATACCGCGTCACCGAATTGTAATCATTTGAAATACTTGGACGTTATTTTTTTAATTAGGCTTCCTGGAATTTTTTCCATATTTTTCCCGTAATCTAAGGAGTCGATAAAACTACGAAAATCCCCATTAAAGTTCAGTTAGAGGATTTTTTGAAAAATCGAACTTTCAAATCCACCTATTTCTCACTTTGAAAGACCATAGCAGAAAGTGGGCGTAGCGCAGCTTTCCCGCGCATAACTCGTTGGAAAGAGCAAACATTTTTCTACAGGATGTGTAACTTTTGTGGCGGTAACGACATTTTTACCGGAAATATGGTTCTCGAAACTATACCGCGTCATCGAATTGTAATCATTTGAAATACTTGGACGTTATTTTTTTAATTAGGCTTCCTGGAATTTTTTCCATATTTTTCCCGTAATCTAAGGGGTCGATAAAACTTCGAAAATCCCCTTTAAAGTTCAGTTAGAGGAATTTTTGAAAAATCGAACTTTCAAATCCACCTATTTCTCACTTTGAAAGGCCATAGCAGAAAGTGGGCGTAGCGCAGCCTTCCCGCGCATAATTCGTTGGAAAGAGCAAACATTTTTCTACAGGATGTGTAACTTTTGTGGCGGTAACGACGTTTTTACCGGAAATATGGTTCTCGAAACTATACCGCGTCACCGAATTGTAATCATTTGAAATACTTGGACGTTATTTTTTTAATTAGGCTTCCTGGAATTTTTTCCATATTTTTCCCGTAATCTAAGGGGTCGATAAAACTACGAAAATCCCCATTAAAGTTCAGTTAGAGGAATTTTTGAAAAATCGAACTTTCAAATCCACCTATTTCTCACTTTGAAAGGCCATAGCAGAAAGTGGGCGTAGCGCAGCCTTCCCGCGCATAATTCGTTGGAAAGACCAAACATTTTTCTACAGGATGTGTAACTTTTGTGGCGGTAACGACGTTTTTACCGGAAATATGGTTCTCGAAACTATACCGCGTCACCGAATTGTAATCATTTGAAATACTTGGACGTTATTTTTTTAATTAGGCTTCCTGGAATTTTTTCCATATTTTTCCCGTAATCTAAGGAGTCGATAAAACTACGAAAATCCCCATTAAAGTTCAGTTAGAGGAATTTTTGAAAAATCGAACTTTCAAATCCACCTATTTCTCACTTTGAAAGGCCATAGCAGAAAGTGGGCGTAGCGCAGCCTTCCCGCGCATAATTCGTTGGAAAGAGCAAACATTTTTCTACAGGATGTGTAACTTTTGTGGCGGTAACGACGTTTTTACCGGAAATATGGTTCTCGAAACTATACCGCGTCACCGAATTGTAATCATTTGAAATACTTGGACGTTATTTTTTTAATTAGGCTTCCTGGAATTTTTTCCATATTTTTCCCGTAATCTAAGGGGTCGATAAAACTACGAAAATCCCCATTAAAGTTCAGTTAGAGGATTTTTTGAAAAATCGAACTTTCAAATCCACCTATTTCTCACTTTGAAAGGCCATAGCAGAAAGTGGGCGTAGCGCAGCCTTCCCGCGCATAATTCGTTGGAAAGAGCAAACATTTTTCTACAGGATGTGTAACTTTTGTGGCGGTAACGACGTTTTTACCGGAAATATGGTTCTCGAAACTATACCGCGTCACCGAATTGTAATCATTTGAAATACTTGGACGTTATTTTTTTAATTAGGCTTCCTGGAATTTTTTCCATATTTTTCCCGTAATCTAAGGGGTCGATAAAACTACGAAAATCCCCATTAAAGTTCAGTTAGAGGATTTTTTGAAAAATCGAACTTTCAAATCCACCTATTTCTCACTTTGAAAGGCCATAGCAGAAAGTGGGCGTAGCGCAGCCTTCCCGCGCATAATTCATTGGAAAGAGCAAACATTTTTCTACAGGATGTGTAACTTTTGTGGCGGTAACGACATTTTTACCGGAAATATGGTTCTCGAAACTATACCGCGTCACCGAATTGTAATCATTTGAAATACTTGGACGTTATTTTTTTAATTAGGCTTCCTGGAATTTTTTCCATATTTTTCCCGTAATCTAAGGGGTCGATAAAACTACGAAAATCCCCATTAAAGTTCAGTTAGAGGAATTTTTGAAAAATCGAACTTTCAAATCCACCTATTTCTCACTTTGAAAGGCCATAGCAGAAAGTGGGCGTAGCGCAGCCTTCCCGCGCATAATTCGTTGGAAAGAGCAAACATTTTTCTACAGGATGTGTAACTTTTGTGGCGGTAACGACGTTTTTACCGGAAATATGGTTCTCGAAACTATACCGCGTCACCGAATTGTAATCATTTGAAATACTTGGACGTTATTTTTTTAATTAGGCTTCCTGGAATTTTTTCCATATTTTTCCCGTAATCTAAGGAGTCGATAAAACTACGAAAATCCCCATTAAAGTTCAGTTAGAGGATTTTTTGAAAAATCGAACTTTCAAATCCACCTATTTCTCACTTTGAAAGGCCATAGCAGAAAGTGGGCGTAGCGCAGCCTTCCCGCGCATAATTCGTTGGAAAGAGCAAACATTTTTCTACAGGATGTGTAACTTTTGTGGCGGTAACGACGTTTTTACCGGAAATATGGTTCTCGAAACTATACCGCGTCACCGAATTGTAATCATTTGAAATACTTGGACGTTATTTTTTTAATTAGGCTTCCTGGAATTTTTTCCATATTTTTCCCGTAATCTAAGGGGTCGATAAAACTACGAAAATCCCCATTAAAGTTCAGTTAGAGGATTTTTTGAAAAATCGAACTTTCAAATCCACCTATTTCTCACTTTGAAAGGCCATAGCAGAAAGTGGGCGTAGCGCAGCCTTCCCGCGCATAATTCATTGGAAAGAGCAAACATTTTTCTACAGGATGTGTAACTTTTGTGGCGGTAACGACATTTTTACCGGAAATATGGTTCTCGAAACTATACCGCGTCACCGAATTGTAATCATTTGAAATACTTGGACGTTATTTTTTTAATTAGGCTTCCTGGAATTTTTTCCATATTTTTCCCGTAATCTAAGGGGTCGATAAAACTACGAAAATCCCCATTAAAGTTCAGTTAGAGGAATTTTTGAAAAATCGAACTTTCAAATCCACCTATTTCTCACTTTGAAAGGCCATAGCAGAAAGTGGGCGTAGCGCAGCCTTCCCGCGCATAATTCGTTGGAAAGAGCAAACATTTTTCTACAGGATGTGTAACTTTTGTGGCGGTAACGACGTTTTTACCGGAAATATGGTTCTCGAAACTATACCGCGTCACCGAATTGTAATCATTTGAAATACTTGGACGTTATTTTTTTAATTAGGCTTCCTGGAATTTTTTCCATATTTTTCCCGTAATCTAAGGAGTCGATAAAACTACGAAAATCCCCATTAAAGTTCAGTTAGAGGATTTTTTGAAAAATCGAACTTTCAAATCCACCTATTTCTCACTTTGAAAGGCCATAGCAGAAAGTGGGCGTAGCGCAGCCTTCCCGCGCATAATTCGTTGGAAAGAGCAAACATTTTTCTACAGGATGTGTAACTTTTGTGGCGGTAACGACGTTTTTACCGGAAATATGGTTCTCGAAACTATACCGCGTCACCGAATTGTAATCATTTGAAATACTTGGACGTTATTTTTTTAATTAGGCTTCCTGGATTTTTTTCCATATTTTTCCCGTAATCTAAGGGGTCGATAAAACTTCGAAAATCCCCATTAAAGTTCAGTTAGAGGAATTTTTGAAAAATCGAACTTTCAAATCCACCTATTTCTCACTTTGAAAGGCCATAGCAGAAAGTGGGCGTAGCGCAGCTTTCCCGCGCATAACTCGTTGGAAAGAGCAAACATTTTTCTACAGGATGTGTAACTTTTGTGGCGGTAACGACATTTTTACCGGAAATATGGTTCTCGAAACTATACCGCGTCATCGAATTGTAATCATTTGAAATACTTGGACGTTATTTTTTTAATTAGGCTTCCTGGAATTTTTTCCATATTTTTCCCGTAATCTAAGGGGTCGATAAAACTACGAAAATCCCCTTTAAAGTTCAGTTAGAGGAATTTTTGAAAAATCGAACTTTCAAATCCACCTATTTCTCACTTTGAAAGGCCATAGCAGAAAGTGGGCGTAGCGCAGCCTTCCCGCGCATAATTCGTTGGAAAGAGCAAACATTTTTCTACAGGATGTGTAACTTTTGTGGCGGTAACGACGTTTTTACCGGAAATATGGTTCTCGAAACTATACCGCGTCACCGAATTGTAATCATTTGAAATACTTGGACGTTATTTTTTTAATTAGGCTTCCTGGATTTTTTTCCATATTTTTCCCGTAATCTAAGGGGTCGATAAAACTTCGAAAATCCCCATTAAAGTTCAGTTAGAGGAATTTTTGAAAAATCGAACTTTCAAATCCACCTATTTCTCACTTTGAAAGGCCATAGCAGAAAGTGGGCGTAGCGCAGCCTTCCCGCGCATAATTCGTTGGAAAGAGCAAACATTTTTCTACAGGATGTGTAACTTTTGTGGCGGTAACGACGTTTTTACCGGAAATATGGTTCTCGAAACTATACCGCGTCACCGAATTGTAATCATTTGAAATACTTGGACGTTATTTTTTTAATTAGGCTTCCTGGATTTTTTTCCATATTTTTCCCGTAATCTAAGGGGTCGATAAAACTTCGAAAATCCCCATTAAAGTTCAGTTAGAGGAATTTTTGAAAAATCGAACTTTCAAATCCACCTATTTCTCACTTTGAAAGGCCATAGCAGAAAGTGGGCGTAGCGCAGCTTTCCCGCGCATAACTCGTTGGAAAGAGCAAACATTTTTCTACAGGATGTGTAACTTTTGTGGCGGTAACGACGTTTTTACCGGAAATATGGTTCTCGAAACTATACCGCGTCACCGAATTGTAATCATTTGAAATACTTGGACGTTATTTTTTTAATTAGGCTTCCTGGAATTTCTTCCATATTTTTCCCGTAATCTAAGGGGTCGATAAAACTACGAAAATCCCCATTAAAGTTCAGTTAGAGGAATTTTTGAAAAATCGAACTTTCAAATCCACCTATTTCTCACTTTGAAAGGCCATAGCAGAAAGTGGGCGTAGCGCAGCCTTCCCGCGCATAATTCGTTGGAAAGAGCAACCATTTTTCTACAGGATGTGTAACTTTTGTGGCGGTAACGACGTTTTTACCGGAAATATGGTTCTCGAAACTATACCGCGTCACCGAATTGTAATCATTTGAAATACTTGGACGTTATTTTTTTAATTAGGCTTCCTGGAATTTCTTCCATATTTTTCCCGTAATCTAAGGGGTCGATAAAACTACGAAAATCCCCATTAAAGTTCAGTTAGAGGAATTTTTGAAAAATCGAACTTTCAAATCCACCTATTTCTCACTTTGAAAGGCCATAGCAGAAAGTGGGCGTAGCGCAGCCTTCCCGCGCATAATTCATTGGAAAGAGCAAACATTTTTCTACAGGATGTGTAACTTTTGTGGCGGTAACGACATTTTTACCGGAAATATGGTTCTCGAAACTATACCGCGTCACCGAATTGTAATCATTTGAAATACTTGGACGTTATTTTTTTAATTAGGCTTCCTGGAATTTTTTCCATATTTTTCCCGTAATCTAAGGGGTCGATAAAACTACGAAAATCCCCATTAAAGTTCAGTTAGAGGAATTTTTGAAAAATCGAACTTTCAAATCCACCTATTTCTCACTTTGAAAGGCCATAGCAGAAAGTGGGCGTAGCGCAGCCTTCCCGCGCATAATTCGTTGGAAAGACCAAACATTTTTCTACAGGATGTGTAACTTTTGTGGCGGTAACGACGTTTTTACCGGAAATATGGTTCTCGAAACTATACCGCGTCACCGAATTGTAATCATTTGAAATACTTGGACGTTATTTTTTTAATTAGGCTTCCTGGAATTTTTTCCATATTTTTCCCGTAATCTAAGGAGTCGATAAAACTACGAAAATCCCCATTAAAGTTCAGTTAGAGGAATTTTTGAAAAATCGAACTTTCAAATCCACCTATTTCTCACTTTGAAAGGCCATAGCAGAAAGTGGGCGTAGCGCAGCCTTCCCGCGCATAATTCGTTGGAAAGAGCAAACATTTTTCTACAGGATGTGTAACTTTTGTGGCGGTAACGACGTTTTTACCGGAAATATGGTTCTCGAAACTATACCGCGTCACCGAATTGTAATCATTTGAAATACTTGGACGTTATTTTTTTAATTAGGCTTCCTGGAATTTTTTCCATATTTTTCCCGTAATCTAAGGGGTCGATAAAACTACGAAAATCCCCATTAAAGTTCAGTTAGAGGATTTTTTGAAAAATCGAACTTTCAAATCCACCTATTTCTCACTTTGAAAGGCCATAGCAGAAAGTGGGCGTAGCGCAGCCTTCCCGCGCATAATTCGTTGGAAAGAGCAAACATTTTTCTACAGGATGTGTAACTTTTGTGGCGGTAACGACATTTTTACCGGAAATATGGTTCTCGAAACTATACCGCGTCACCGAATTGTAATCATTTGAAATACTTGGACATTATTTTTTTAATTAGGCTTCCTGGAATTTTTTCCATATTTTTCCCGTAATCTAAGGGGTCGATAAAACTACGAAAATCCCCATTAAAGTTCAGTTAGAGGATTTTTTGAAAAATCGAACTTTCAAATCCACCTATTTCTCACTTTGAAAGGCCATAGCAGAAAGTGGGCGTAGCGCAGCCTTCCCGCGCATAATTCGTTGGAAAGAGCAAACATTTTTCTACAGGATGTGTAACTTTTGTGGCGGTAACGACGTTTTTACCGGAAATATGGTTCTCGAAACTATACCGCGTCACCGAATTGTAATCATTTGAAATACTTGGACGTTATTTTTTTAATTAGGCTTCCTGGAATTTTTTCCATATTTTTCCCGTAATCTAAGGGGTCGATAAAACTACGAAAATCCCCATTAAAGTTCAGTTAGAGGAATTTTTGATAAATCGAACTTTCAAATCCACCTATTTCTCACTTTGAAAGGCCATAGCAGAAAGTGGGCGTAGCGCAGCCTTCCCGCGCATAATTCGTTGGAAAGAGCAAACATTTTTCTACAGGATGTGTAACTTTTGTGGCGGTAACGACATTTTTACCGGAAATATGGTTCTCGAAACTATACCGCGTCACCGAATTGTAATCATTTGAAATACTTGGACATTATTTTTTTAATTAGGCTTCCTGGAATTTTTTCCATATTTTTCCCGTAATCTAAGGGGTCGATAAAACTACGAAAATCCCCATTAAAGTTCAGTTAGAGGATTTTTTGAAAAATCGAACTTTCAAATCCACCTATTTCTCACTTTGAAAGGCCATAGCAGAAAGTGGGCGTAGCGCAGCCTTCCCGCGCATAATTCATTGGAAAGAGCAAACATTTTTCTACAGGATGTGTAACTTTTGTGGCGGTAACGACATTTTTACCGGAAATATGGTTCTCGAAACTATACCGCGTCACCGAATTGTAATCATTTGAAATACTTGGACGTTATTTTTTTAATTAGGCTTCCTGGAATTTTTTCCATATTTTTCCCGTAATCTAAGGGGTCGATAAAACTACGAAAATCCCCATTAAAGTTCAGTTAGAGGAATTTTTGAAAAATCGAACTTTCAAATCCACCTATTTCTCACTTTGAAAGGCCATAGCAGAAAGTGGGCGTAGCGCAGCCTTCCCGCGCATAATTCGTTGGAAAGAGCAAACATTTTTCTACAGGATGTGTAACTTTTGTGGCGGTAACGACATTTTTACCGGAAATATGGTTCTCGAAACTATACCGCGTCACCGAATTGTAATCATTTGAAATACTTGGACATTATTTTTTTAATTAGGCTTCCTGGAATTTTTTCCATATTTTTCCCGTAATCTAAGGGGTCGATAAAACTACGAAAATCCCCATTAAAGTTCAGTTAGAGGATTTTTTGAAAAATCGAACTTTCAAATCCACCTATTTCTCACTTTGAAAGGCCATAGCAGAAAGTGGGCGTAGCGCAGCCTTCCCGCGCATAATTCATTGGAAAGAGCAAACATTTTTCTACAGGATGTGTAACTTTTGTGGCGGTAACGACATTTTTACCGGAAATATGGTTCTCGAAACTATACCGCGTCACCGAATTGTAATCATTTGAAATACTTGGACGTTATTTTTTTAATTAGGCTTCCTGGAATTTTTTCCATATTTTTCCCGTAATCTAAGGGGTCGATAAAACTACGAAAATCCCCATTAAAGTTCAGTTAGAGGATTTTTTGAAAAATCGAACTTTCAAATCCACCTATTTCTCACTTTGAAAGGCCATAGCAGAAAGTGGGCGTAGCGCAGCCTTCCCGCGCATAATTCGTTGGAAAGAGCAAACATTTTTCTACAGGATGTGTAACTTTTGTGGCGGTAACGACGTTTTTACCGGAAATATGGTTCTCGAAACTATACCGCGTCACCGAATTGTAATCATTTGAAATACTTGGACGTTATTTTTTTAATTAGGCTTCCTGGAATTTTTTCCATATTTTTCCCGTAATCTAAGGGGTCGATAAAACTACGAAAATCCCCATTAAAGTTCAGTTAGAGGAATTTTTGAAAAATCGAACTTTCAAATCCACCTATTTCTCACTTTGAAAGGCCATAGCAGAAAGTGGGCGTAGCGCAGCCTTCCCGCGCATAATTCGTTGGAAAGAGCAAACATTTTTCTACAGGATGTGTAACTTTTGTGGCGGTAACGACATTTTTACCGGAAATATGGTTCTCGAAACTATACCGCGTCACCGAATTGTAATCATTTGAAATACTTGGACATTATTTTTTTAATTAGGCTTCCTGGAATTTTTTCCATATTTTTCCCGTAATCTAAGGGGTCGATAAAACTACGAAAATCCCCATTAAAGTTCAGTTAGAGGATTTTTTGAAAAATCGAACTTTCAAATCCACCTATTTCTCACTTTGAAAGGCCATAGCAGAAAGTGGGCGTAGCGCAGCCTTCCCGCGCATAATTCGTTGGAAAGAGCAAACATTTTTCTACAGGATGTGTAACTTTTGTGGCGGTAACGACGTTTTTACCGGAAATATGGTTCTCGAAACTATACCGCGTCACCGAATTGTAATCATTTGAAATACTTGGACGTTATTTTTTTAATTAGGCTTCCTGGAATTTTTTCCATATTTTTCCCGTAATCTAAGGGGTCGATAAAACTACGAAAATCCCCATTAAAGTTCAGTTAGAGGATTTTTTGAAAAATCGAACTTTCAAATCCACCTATTTCTCACTTTGAAAGGCCATAGCAGAAAGTGGGCGTAGCGCAGCCTTCCCGCGCATAATTCGTTGGAAAGAGCAAACATTTTTCTACAGGATGTGTAACTTTTGTGGCGGTAACGACGTTTTTACCGGAAATATGGTTCTCGAAACTATACCGCGTCACCGAATTGTAATCATTTGAAATACTTGGACGTTATTTTTTTAATTAGGCTTCCTGGAATTTTTTCCATATTTTTCCCGTAATCTAAGGGGTCGATAAAACTACGAAAATCCCCATTAAAGTTCAGTTAGAGGATTTTTTGAAAAATCGAACTTTCAAATCCACCTATTTCTCACTTTGAAAGGCCATAGCAGAAAGAGGGCGTAGCGCAGCCTTCCCGCGCATAATTCGTTGGAAAGAGCAAACATTTTTCTACAGGATGTGTAACTTTTGTGGCGGTAACGACGTTTTTACCGGAAATATGGTTCTCGAAACTATACCGCGTCACCGAATTGTAATCATTTGAAATACTTGGACGTTATTTTTTTAATTAGGCTTCCTGGAATTTTTTCCATATTTTTCCCGTAATCTAAGGGGTCGATAAAACTACGAAAATCCCCATTAAAGTTCAGTTAGAGGATTTTTTGAAAAATCGAACTTTCAAATCCACCTATTTCTCACTTTGAAAGGCCATAGCAGAAAGTGGGCGTAGCGCAGCCTTCCCGCGCATAATTCATTGGAAAGAGCAAACATTTTTCTACAGGATGTGTAACTTTTGTGGCGGTAACGACATTTTTACCGGAAATATGGTTCTCGAAACTATACCGCGTCACCGAATTGTAATCATTTGAAATACTTGGACATTATTTTTTTAATTAGGCTTCCTGGAATTTTTTCCATATTTTTCCCGTAATCTAAGGGGTCGATAAAACTACGAAAATCCCCATTAAAGTTCAGTTAGAGGATTTTTTGAAAAATCGAACTTTCAAATCCACCTATTTCTCACTTTGAAAGGCCATAGCAGAAAGTGGGCGTAGCGCAGCCTTCCCGCGCATAATTCATTGGAAAGAGCAAACATTTTTCTACAGGATGTGTAACTTTTGTGGCGGTAACGACGTTTTTACCGGAAATATGGTTCTCGAAACTATACCGCGTCACCGAATTGTAATCATTTGAAATACTTGGACGTTATTTTTTTAATTAGGCTTCCTGGAATTTTTTCCATATTTTTCCCGTAATCTAAGGAGTCGATAAAACTACGAAAATCCCCTTTAAAGTTCAGTTAGAGGAATTTTTGAAAAATCGAAATTTCAAATCCACCTATTTCTCACTTTGAAAGGCCATAGCAGAAAGTGGGCGTAGCGCAGCTTTCCCGCGCATAATTCGTTGGAAAGAGCAAACATTTTTCTACAGGATGTGTAACTTTTGTGGCGGTAACGACGTTTTTACCGGAAATATGGTTCTCGAAACTATACCGCGTCACCGAATTGTAATCATTTGAAATACTTGGACGTTATTTTTTTAATTAGGCTTCCTGGAATTTTTTCCATATTTTTCCCGTATTCTAAGGAGTCGATAAAACTACGAAAATCCCCTTTAAAGTTCAGTTAGAGGAATTTTTGAAAAATCGAAATTTCAAATCCACCTATTTCTCACTTTGAAAGGCCATAGCAGAAAGTGGGCGTAGCGCAGCCTTCCCGCGCATAATTCATTGGAAAGAGCAAACATTTTTCTACAGGATGTGTAACTTTTGTGGCGGTAACGACATTTTTACCGGAAATATGGTTCTCGAAACTATACCGCGTCACCGAATTGTAATCATTTGAAATACTTGGACGTTATTTTTTTAATTAGGCTTCCTGGAATTTTTTCCATATTTTTCCCGTATTCTAAGGAGTCGATAAAACTACGAAAATCCCCTTTAAAGTTCAGTTAGAGGAATTTTTGAAAAATCGAAATTTCAAATCCACCTATTTCTCACTTTGAAAGGCCATAGCAGAAAGTGGGCGTAGCGCAGCCTTCCCGCGCATAATTCATTGGAAAGAGCAAACATTTTTCTACAGGATGTGTAACTTTTGTGGCGGTAACGACATTTTTACCGGAAATATGGTTCTCGAAACTATACCGCGTCACCGAATTGTAATCATTTGAAATACTTGGACGTTATTTTTTTAATTAGGCTTCCTGGAATTTTTTCCATATTTTTCCCGTAATCTAAGGGGTCGATAAAACTACGAAAATCCCCTTTAAAGTTCAGTTAGAGGAATTTTTGAAAAATCGAAATTTCAAATCCACCTATTTCTCACTTTGAAAGGCCATAGCAGAAAGTGGGCGTAGCGCAGCTTTCAAGCGCATAATTCGTTGGAAAGAGCAAACATTTTTCTACAGGATGTGTAACTTTTGTGGCGGTAACGACGTTTTTACCGGAAATATGGTTCTCGAAACTATACCGCGTCACCGAATTGTAATCATTTGAAATACTTGGACGTTATTTTTTTAATTAGGCTTCCTGGAATTTTTTCCATATTTTTCCCGTATTCTAAGGAGTCGATAAAACTACGAAAATCCCCTTTAAAGTTCAGTTAGAGGAATTTTTGAAAAATCGAAATTTCAAATCCACCTATTTCTCACTTTGAAAGGCCATAGCAGAAAGTGGGCGTAGCGCAGCCTTCCCGCGCATAATTCATTGGAAAGAGCAAACATTTTTCTACAGGATGTGTAACTTTTGTGGCGGTAACGACATTTTTACCGGAAATATGGTTCTCGAAACTATACCGCGTCACCGAATTGTAATCATTTGAAATACTTGGACGTTATTTTTTTAATTAGGCTTCCTGGAATTTTTTCCATATTTTTCCCGTAATCTAAGGGGTCGATAAAACTACGAAAATCCCCTTTAAAGTTCAGTTAGAGGAATTTTTGAAAAATCGAAATTTCAAATCCACCTATTTCTCACTTTGAAAGGCCATAGCAGAAAGTGGGCGTAGCGCAGCTTTCCCGCGCATAATTCGTTGGAAAGAGCAAACATTTTTCTACAGGATGTGTAACTTTTGTGGCGGTAACGACGTTTTTACCGGAAATATGGTTCTCGAAACTATACCGCGTCACCGAATTGTAATCATTTGAAATACTTGGACGTTATTTTTTTAATTAGGCTTCCTGGAATTTTTTCCATATTTTTCCCGTAATCTAAGGGGTCGATAAAACTACGAAAATCCCCTTTAAAGTTCAGTTAGAGGAATTTTTGAAAAATCGAAATTTCAAATCCACCTATTTCTCACTTTGAAAGGCCATAGCAGAAAGTGGGCGTAGCGCAGCCTTCCCGCGCATAATTCATTGGAAAGAGCAAACATTTTTCTACAGGATGTGTAACTTTTGTGGCGGTAACGACATTTTTACCGGAAATATGGTTCTCGAAACTATACCGCGTCACCGAATTGTAATCATTTGAAATACTTGGACGTTATTTTTTTAATTAGGCTTCCTGGAATTTTTTCCATATTTTTCCCGTAATCTAAGGGGTCGATAAAACTACGAAAATCCCCTTTAAAGTTCAGTTAGAGGAATTTTTGAAAAATCGAAATTTCAAATCCACCTATTTCTCACTTTGAAAGGCCATAGCAGAAAGTGGGCGTAGCGCAGCTTTCCCGCGCATAATTCGTTGGAAAGAGCAAACATTTTTCTACAGGATGTGTAACTTTTGTGGCGGTAACGACGTTTTTACCGGAAATATGGTTCTCGAAACTATACCGCGTCACCGAATTGTAATCATTTGAAATACTTGGACGTTATTTTTTTAATTAGGCTTCCTGGAATTTTTTCCATATTTTTCCCGTAATCTAAGGGGTCGATAAAACTACGAAAATCCCCTTTAAAGTTCAGTTAGAGGAATTTTTGAAAAATCGAAATTTCAAATCCACCTATTTCTCACTTTGAAAGGCCATAGCAGAAAGTGGGCGTAGCGCAGCTTTCCCGCGCATAATTCGTTGGAAAGAGCAAACATTTTTCTACAGGATGTGTAACTTTTGTGGCGGTAACGACGTTTTTACCGGAAATATGGTTCTCGAAACTATACCGCGTCACCGAATTGTAATCATTTGAAATACTTGGACGTTATTTTTTTAATTAGGCTTCCTGGAATTTTTTCCATATTTTTCCCGTATTCTAAGGAGTCGATAAAACTACGAAAATCCCCTTTAAAGTTCAGTTAGAGGAATTTTTGAAAAATCGAAATTTCAAATCCACCTATTTCTCACTTTGAAAGGCCATAGCAGAAAGTGGGCGTAGCGCAGCCTTCCCGCGCATAATTCGTTGGAAAGAGCAAACATTTTTCTACAGGATGTGTAACTTTTGTGGCGGTAACGACATTTTTACCGGAAATATGGTTCTCGAAACTATACCGCGTCACCGAATTGTAATCATTTGAAATACTTGGACGTTATTTTTTTAATTAGGCTTCCTGGAATTTTTTCCATATTTTTCCCGTAATCTAAGGGGTCGATAAAACTACGAAAATCCCCTTTAAAGTTCAGTTAGAGGAATTTTTGAAAAATCGAACTTTCAAATCCACCTATTTCTCACTTTGAAAGGCCATAGCAGAAAGTGGGCGTAGCGCAGCTTTCCCGCGCATAATTCGTTGGAAAGAGCAAACATTTTTCTACAGGATGTGTAATTTTTCGTCGTCGAATATAAAACACATATACGTAACTTTTTGATATTGTAATATTTTGATATCTTGAGGGTTAAAGCCATGACGCACTTGTCAAGTGTAGTTGAAATTGAGTTGAGATAGTGGAAACCTTCAAAGAAAATTCAAAAAATTAATATTCCATCACTAATTAGGACAGATCATTTACACTCTCGTGGTGAAGTTACCTTTGAAATGATTTTTTTTATTAATTTCGTATTTAATAATGTGGAATATAGTCCAGTTACTGAAGCTAAAAATGTAGAATTACCTCTGAATTCTTTATGATTGCTTAGATTTTTCCCAAAATTTAGGGTTAGGGTAGCTTGCCTTGCTCTCCACTTCAAAAGTTATATGTGCCCTTGATGAGATATTTGTTTTTAAGGGGTGGAAACCACCCCTTAGTGTAAAAATACAAAGTCAAGCATTTGTGCTTGATATTTTTTCAAAGACATATTTTTGGGGCTCATTTGAAACGTCTAGGATTTCCAGTAACTCAAATTCGAAAAATCCACTTAATTGCATTACTCGTATATGAGTAACTAAAAATGCTAAAATAACAAGAAAATTCGATGAATTCGGCTGGTTTTCTCAAAAATTGTTTCTAGAATCTTTCACCAATTAACGTTCCCGTGGGCGCTAATGGGAACACTGCCGTTGTATCTTTTTGTAAATTTTTAGCCGGCATTGAACAATGGCGCCAAAATCGGGGTTCCTCGCATCGATTTTCATCTTTCAGACGAGCGAAATTTTCCGTTTTTCCTCTCGACCGTCGGTATGGATTTTTCGTCGATTTCTTTTTGCCGAACTGGAAAATTTCCAGGGGACTTTCTCCCCTCTTTCGAAATTTTTGTGCCTCTTCGAACGCGCACACGTGCTATGATACATCCAAGAGCGCCGTTAAAGTTTTCCATTAAGTTAATAGCTGTTTACGATTACAATTTTATTTTCGCACATTCCGGCAGTATAATTTGGAAATTTACGACGGAAAAATACCCCGCGCAAGAAACGTCGTTACGATTTCCACGAATCTCCCATAATTGGACCGCGTTTAAGAGGCAGATTCCAGAAAATTGAAATCGTAGTGATAATCGCATTGTCCTCGTAATAACTTCTATATTTAGACTTGGCGAGCGTTAATTGCGATCGTCGCTTCTATAAATATGATTCTTTTCGAAATTCCCCGCCCCGCTCCGCTCGACTCGATTAGCGTTAACTGAATATTTCGCTTAATTAACGTTAAGGCGGTTTTTCCTGCCGTTTTCTCCATCACTTGTTGATGCGCGCCCCCGCGCGGTGGGTATAAACACGACCGTCCCGCTCGTTCCCTAAGGAAGATCGAGCGAATTCCCTTTCCTCTGTATTAACCAATCGAGCAGCAGGAGTGAGCTGGAAACGACTCACCTGCGTTGGTTATGACAAATGCAAAATCGTTCTCATTTGCAGGTAACACCAATTAGCGAACGCGCCATGGACTTATATGGTTAGTCGGGGTAAGGTTAGTGAGAAAAAATGCCGTAATGGATTTTGATATACCGGGTGAGAATTTAGAAACCTTCAATCGAGGCTAAATTTGGAACTGACGACGGTTATAAAAATTGGCGAGAGGAGGAGCTATTTTGCGCATGTTTTTAACCCTGTCGCTTCAACCCTTTAGGCAGGACGAGTTAGACCCCTGAAATTTAAATAGGGAAGAGGGGTCAAGTGATACCTCATTTTAAAGCTTATCAAATTATGAATTTTTTGGTTTTTAAATTTGGTTTAGTAATTTTCGAGAAAATGAACAAAAGGTGTTCCTTAGATAAAAAAATTAAGTGATAATTTAGAAGATTTTGAAGTAAATATTGTACTTCAGTATTGATTTTTTTGTATGCATTGTTTGTTTTGATGATGATGAAATGAAAAATATGATTTTGAGAACGATAACAGTACAGTTCCGAGTGTGGTTCGGTTCGAAATACCGAACGATCTTTCCAGTCATTGTGTTTCTTTTTCAAAAATCATTTGATTCAGAATTCGGAATTAGATAAGCTTTAAGAT
The DNA here is from genome assembly GCA_963576515.1 of Cryptocephalus primarius. Lineage (NCBI taxonomy): Eukaryota > Metazoa > Arthropoda > Insecta > Coleoptera > Chrysomelidae > Cryptocephalus > Cryptocephalus primarius. The sequence goes on from OY754939.1 coordinate 16,545,421, forward strand.
GAGGTATCACTGGACCCCCTCTCCCCTATTTAAATTTTAGGGGTGGCACTGATCTTGGCTAAGGGGTTGAAAATATGCGCAAAATGATCCCCCCTCTCGAAATAAAGATCGACGTGTCTCGCCAATTTTTATAATTGTCGTTAGTTCTAGATTGAAAGTTTTTAAATAATCACCCGGTATAATACTTGACCCAGTTTTGAGGAAAGGCCGTCGCAGTACTCGTGGAGTGAATTTACCCTAAGAAACGGGTCAAAAAGTCCGGGAAAATCTTAGAAGGTGGGGCAAAGTTTCAAATTCTAAGACCCTCTTTGTCTTTTGATGGTCGATAGAGGTGGTAGATATTTTGCAATGAACGACATTATTTCAGCAATTTCATAAAACGCTCGACCGACCGTTAACGATTTCCACACCGACATGGGCATAACTCGCACGGGGGAAAAATCGCAACGTCAAGAACGATCCGAGATTCCTCGCATTCCGCAAAATCCGCATCGCGGCCGTTCGGATATTCGCCTTTGCCAAACCCGCGAGTATCTGCAGTTTTCGAGGGAACGACCGGAGGATCGCGGATTTCTCGCGAAACGCGACGTGTTCGATTCCGTTAGATTCGATGCACCGCAACGCTCGGACGTACGGCCGGAGAATCGCATCGCCCGGTATGCGACTTTCGTCCGCCGCCGTAACGGTCCCGTCACGGAATCGTGGCCACGCATCAATTCCGCCAGCGATCGGCGATAGAATCGGAACGAAAGAGAGTTGCGCAAATCCTCGTCTGAGCACAACTGAAGAAACCGATTTGCCATTAGTTGAAATAAATTTGGTCGCACAATAGAGGATAGATGTATAACTGATATGCGAAGATTCAAATTTGCGTGCTTATTTTATGTTGGCCACAACGTGCAATGTTGCCAGTCATTCCGTCAGTTTGCATTACGTTTAGTCGAATTTATCTTCATGCTTTGCATCAAATACAGTAGGAAAGTTCATTTTTGAACCGATTACTGGACACGTGCGGGCTAAATATGCCAAGAATGGAACCTTAAGGTTAGGGTTATTTATATGAGATCTCATTATTTTTCGAAAATCATTGCAACGGTGTTCGCCTTTGCATCAATATGCAATTCGATTTTTCCCACCTATACTTATAGTCTCTACTAAGTAAGAAGCGCTGCACATAGTTGACGTGAAGAATGACGTCATTATTTAGTAGGAATACCACGAGGCAACGACCAAAATATAATGAGACGCTCACGAAATTTGAATATCACGTCTGTTATTGGTAAAAATTTGTACCAAATAACTTGACTGATTTGAAGTTTCGTCTCTGCCACGAGATGGCGCTACCGCACCAAATCGTGTGGCCTGTCGGAAGCTTCGATTGTTTCAGACTTCTGTCTTCGCCGCGAGGGGACGCTTGGCGTTCATCTATCCGGCTGCGCAGTGGTAATCGTAGGTTTCTGTGCCCTTTCTAAATCATAAAGAGAACCTGTAGTTGGGCCATAGGACGGTTATGCGTCAGAATATCAATTTTCAACACTGGCTTGATAGTTTTTCGACTGCCTTCGCCGCAAGAGGGCGCTTGTCGTTCGTCTGTCCGGCTGCGCAGTGGCACTCATAGGTTTCTACGCAGTTTCCAAATAATGAAGAGAACCTGTAGTTGGGCCATATGACGGTTATGCGTCAGAATATCCATTTTCAACACTGGCTTGATAGTTTTTCGACTGCCTTCGCCGCAAGAGGGCGCTTGTCGTTCGTCTGTTCTGCTGCGCAGTGGCAATCGAAGGTTTCTGCGCCTTTTCCAGATAATGACGAAATTTAAAGAGAATCTGTAGTTGGGTCATGGGACAGTAATGCGACCAGGATACTAATTTTCGACAAGGGTAGGGTATGGATGATAGATCTTCGGGTTCCCTTCGAGACATCGCGGATTGTTTACGTTTTACAGACCTTTTACCTTCATTTCGCGGCGCGAATCGGCTCATTACTATCAGACACGTATCCGGTCCAAGTATACCTTCGTCGATTAAATTTCGTTAAATCGACCGTGCCGCGAGAACGTTACGTGCGACGACGATGACACAAATAATCGCGAGCCTCGTGATCTATTTTAGAGAGTTCTCGGCGCAGGAATTGATCGCCGTGCACATCCAGACACGCACGAAAACACAAACATCGTCAAACGTCGATCGTACGTCACCGATGGAAATTAATGGTGAGTGCGTTTGTGTGTTTGGTACCTCTGAGGTTTTATTTTCGGGGAAATGTCGGTCAGGATCACGGAGGACTTTTCCGTAGTTCCACGCATCCCATAAGTTGGAGCGGTAATGTAAAACTTGTCCATGGAGGCGCCTTCGAGCATAAAATACTGCAGGCAATCTTATTTCTGTAGTCATTTCCTATGCTTCCCTCGGAACCTATATCCGCCTTGACGAAATGGCGTTATTCTGCGATATTAGAAATATACACTTATAGCTCCATTAAAGGATTCCTTATATTCCTAATAATGGCACAAGTTGTACAGTGGGACTAACCTAAAGACAACATTCGTGCTTGACGCGCCATGAACGTGGAAGGGAATGATGGTGTGATCGAAGTGGCGGATGTTATTTCGATCTTAACGGACATGTGATTTTGATTACACGTTTCGAGTACGGGAAATGAGTTTTAGTTTAAATCCAAAACGCCAATCATAGAACAATCAAGTGAATGATGAGCAACATTCAATTACGTTTGGAATTGACAGGAAATCGACATGCAAATTTCCATCACAACTAGCTTATAAGGTTTGTAACCAATATTGAAACGGAGAGGGGGGGAGCGGGGCACCTACTTGTACTCGACGTTAAGTTGACAGACTTTATATTCCATTTACGCCCTGCCAGCGTAAGTTATAACACTCGTCCTCCATTCCCGCTTTTCTATTTTTTTCCCCGTCTCCCGTAAGATGCGCCGTACGTCTCGTCTCTTTTTCTCTTTCTCTCTCACTCTCGAGAGTCTCGTGACACGGTTAATTTGGGCTTGACAAACGCAAACATCATCAGACGGCGTAGGTTCCGCAAAAGGGGGTCGGCGGGGCGGGGTGAGGGTCGGAGGGGCGAGACGGGAGGGCGACAAAACATATAAAGCGTCGCGACGCGTAGCGGACCGGGGGGGGGGGGGGTGAGGCGGCGGGACGGGGCGCGCAAGGGTGGGGCCGGGGGGTACGGCGGGAGGGCGCGACGCCGACGGCGGCGGCGGCGGCGTCTGAGGGAGAACGAGAGGGGCGGCGGAGGTCGTCGGGAGCGTCTTGTCGGCGACGTTGCCGTCGTCGCGCGGACGGAACTGGATTCGATCCCGAGGGACTTTCGGGACGTGATCCGTTGCTCGTTTTGTGTCAAAGACACGTTTAAGGTTTTTAACGCGGGGTGACGATGGGTGTTTCGCATGGTTCCGTTCATGGGCCCTTCCTCGTTTAATGGTCGAGCGTCAGAGGGCGTTGAAGTAGGAGAATATTTTTACTACGTTGACGTCTCTCAAATGTGACGTAGCTCGGTATTACTTTTTCAGCATTTGATGCAAATCAATGTTTTTTATTCGGTAACATACGAAATTCAGCTGTCTACACCGAGTATCGAAAACCCTTAAGGATTTTGGATAAGGAGGTGCCATAAAAGAATGTACCTATTTACGAACGAGCAATGTGAATATAGCCATCGTGTTTTTAACTCTCGTTTCGTCATTTTTGGGTAAGAAGTAACCTGGATAATCGAGAAATTCCATGTTAGAGAGTTTAAGCGGGGCGAGTTTTTAAATCCGCGTACATTAACTAAAGCCGTAATCACATTTCTGTTTCACTTTGTAAGGGTGAGGACACAAAGGTTCCCTTTTATATTGCTGCCACGTTCGCTTCCAACATCAATTCAGTCGCCTGTATTTACAAAACAACATCTAATCAAATTTTAAATTAACTGATCGTAATAAAAGACTGTCATGGCGCCCAAATTCCCCGAGTTTAGTAAATAGAAAACGGTACGTTACGGTCATCTTAAAAATATATAAGGACATCAACAGGATTTCATATAAACGTCGTTTATCACGTGGACGCGTTTATGAAAGATGCTTAGAGTGTCGCCCGCAGGCATTCAAATATAAATTAACTCGTCCCTTCAAGTCCTTCAAAACGTTTTGTGGAATATTTTCATCGATCAATTGCCTGGTGGTGTCGTGTAAGAGAAAATTGAGGAATCCTTCAAATCCCTACTCTAAGTACCAAGGACTTCTCAAGGGAGTAAGTACGTAGGTGACCGTTGCTTTGTGCAAGTAATTAACATCAATGTTCTTTGAATTGTATGGCGAAATTCCGTTACATTTCAAATGTCAAACGCCAGTACTAACGTTTTGCGAAATTCGTTCAAACTACAAATGAAACAACAATAAGCCTGATATTTATGACACATTTATAAGTTACTCAGGTCCGGTCTAGGTAAGCAAATTATAATGTAATCACGTCGTTAAAGTCGTAACGTTCGCATACAATTTACATATTAAAATGAAAAAACGAAGGATACCCGAACCAAAATCCATTTAATCGAAGTATCAGATACTTCATTTAAAATCACCTCAAAAGCTTTTAAAACTAAAATAACGTTACATTCACGGTCTCTTTAAGTTGTTGAGCGTACTCTCCAGAAGTTTGCATCAGGGTGATTCGAACGCGATTGGTCGGCGCGCGCTTCGAGCAAGAGAATGACTATAAGAATATATCTGCGCACATGTTGCTTTATACAATCGTCACCAAGCAGCCAGTCTAAAGCAGGTGCGGACAATTTTAGGCATCTCTAAGCCTAACGAAAAAATCGCTTACAGAATATGATCGATTCTTAGATGCTCTGTTAGTTTTAGAGGTTTTTATAGGAATTATCAAACTGTGCTTTCCTCTTACTTTGAAATATTCTAATTGACCCTTGGTTGTCCCTGCCAAGACCTATTGTCATGTTCTACAAGGTGTCTAATTAAGTGAAGAATTGGTTATCAGCAGTTTGAGGTATTGACAATATTGTGGCGTTTAATACACGGTATTTTATACGTCTACCCTGTAGTTTTATTAAAAATCTCATATGAACTACCAATGACCAGTAACACTTTTTGACATTCTTATATTTTTTTCTAGGAGGTACCGAGTGAAGGAAATAAAACTACTTGGAGGTCTTTTGATCGGTAAATAATCGCAGTTCGCTAAAATCAATCACCCCCACTTCAAACTGTCGCCATAGTAGTGAGAGGGGGGTGGAACGAGGTGCCTACATGTGCGCGGTGTGGCTGCGCCTTGGGCCTCGTATGTTGAGCGTGAGGGTATCGATATTATTACGAATACGATACGAACAGTGCCTGAAAAATAGCGAGAAATGCCAAAAGATTCCAATTTTGCAATGAAAACAGCCTCGAGGTTGCAGCGACAGAATAAAATATCAGGGTTATTTTGCGTTTTCAAGTGGAGCCGGTATGTTTTCTACGTTACATTTAAAAATTAGCTATACAGGGGGAGAGCGCAGGCGCGCACTTCTCAGTGGTTGATAATTAAGTCGTTTGGAATGCCGGAGAAGCACTTCTGGTCGCATTTGGGATTCAAATCGCGTTAATCGATGCAGATTTATTAGATCTTCCCTATCATAGAGTTTAATTTTCGAATGTTGTGAATCCAGCGACCGTAACAGGTTCTTGGCAGTGCTAAACGGTAAAGCGGAGTTATTTCTAGACGGCCAGACGAGCCGCACGATACCTACTCTTAATTGTCTAGTTTATTTACCAGTTTCAGTGGTGCCGTGGACTTTTCGCGCGTACAAATAAAAATAACCGCGACGGCGGAGGAGAAAGAGAGGGCAATTAAACGGATGTCGCGCACACTCTGACGCAACCTAATTGTTTTGTTTTCACGTGTCGCTGCTAAGACACAGTCGGACAAACGAGAATCCGAACCGGTAGTAACCGATCGTCGCCCGGCCCCGTGACGTTTGCCAAATCGAAAACGGACGTCGGCGTTGAGGAAAAATAGGAATAACACGGAGCGGGTAGACGCGACAAATCGCTAATGATCGAAGCGGCGCGGAGACCTCGTCCCTCTCTCTCCCTCACACTCTCTTTATTCCTCTCTCTCCCTTTCGGAAGTCTGGGGAGCGAATAGCGAGCGGGCCGTCGGCGTCGTCTGCCGCTAAAAGCGGCCGACTCGTCTAAAAATAAGGGGGAACCCCCTCGGGTAAATTACAAATCGCCCGTCTCTGCGGTCGATACGTCCGACCAGAAATTAGGGAAGGGCTCGGCCGGCCTTATCGGATCTCCCCGGTCGATCCCGGTCCCGGACCCGATCGAGTCCCGGACGTGACGCAAACGAGCGCTTCGAATATCCCGGAAACATAATAACGATCCTATGATTATTGGAATCACTACTGTACTTATAACGATTGCTTTTATTTGTAACATCGTAATTCAGTCGATTGTTTTACAGGCAATTTTGTAAATTAACCCCGTGCGATTGGGGCACTTCTCGACTTTGTAACCCTCGTAATTAGTGAGATATCAAAAATTCTCCTAATCACGTGATTATATTTCCAAGCATGGGACGATAATTTGAGAGCTCGATAGGAGGAGCTACTCCGATTGGTTAACCGAAGGTTCGAATTGGTAGGCCGTCGCTAGGAGGGAACGACTCGGCCAATCCCGAACCTTGATCGAGTACACACATTTGTTGGTTGGCTGATTAGTTCCTCTTATTCTTTAGGCTTGATTTTCTCCTTTTGGAGTGTAGGGGGAAAGAGTGTTTCCCTTACATTCTCGACTTCTCGACTTTGTATCCCTCGTAATTAGTGAGATATCAAAAATTCTACTAATCACGTGTTTATATTTCTAAGTATGGGACGATAAGTTGAGCGCTGGATAGGACGAGCTATTCCGATTGGTTAACCGAAGGTTGGAATTGGTAGGCCGTCGCTAGGGAACGACTCGGCCAATCCCGAACCTTGATCGAGTACACACATTTGTTGCTGGCCGATTAGTTTCCCTTATGGTTAAATCTTGATTTTTCTCCCTTTGGAGTGTGGGGGAAAGCGTGCTGCTGCGCCGACGAGTTCAGATGGTTGTCCTGTTGTCGTCTCCTCAAGGAATAGAGAAATTATTCCTGCTTATCCCTCCGCCGAACTTTCGAACGAAGCGGGAAGTGCGCTGGAACCGTAGTGTGCGTAAATTGAGTGCGCTATAGCCAAAATTAAAGATACCTTAAGACATATAAACAGAGGAATTTTCAAGAGGTGAAGAGCATTTACGGAGCCTGCAAAGACCATCGGTTGGGTGTTTTTAGATTCACACTCGGGCGTTTGAGGCGATTTTGAGCTCTTTCCTGTGCGGATTTCAAGGAGGACTTCTGCATAGAGTTTCGAATTTCCGCGAGGAGATCGGAATAGCTGCGACACGTCGATCGCTTAATTGAGGCGATCCGGCGCATTCCTGAAATTACCTCTCTTCTCGTTCTTTGTCCGCGAGAGGAGAAAGTTCCATCGGCGAACCGACGGCCGCAGGCGGTTTCCCCCCCCCCCCCCCGTCCTGGTTTTTCGCAACGTCCACCTACGTCGATTAAGAGGCGCGCATGCGCGCGCCGCCGATCCGGGCGGATCGAACGCGATCGTTCCCGGATCCGGCCCGCGGCCGTGAGTCACCGCGCGGATTTCGCTCCCACGTAGAAAGGGCGATTTATAAATTAAGGCGGGTATGCGCGGAATGTCGCCGAATCTGTTAATAAATATTTTCCGAGGCTTTGGCACGGCTTCGCTCTTTCCGACGCTTTCTGAACCGTTAAACGTTACGGGTCTCCGTTTGTTGATAAAACAAAAGTCGCGCGGTTTTTGGCAAAAACAATGCCGACGGAGATTAGCATTTGTTAAATCAAATCGGGCGATGGGCGACATTATTTTTAAACCCATCAGACAGTTTTTAGTATCATCGGCTTTTACGCGCTAAACTAGTAAATTTCCTCGCTGGAATACTTGGAAAACCCGTTCAAAAGGACCCTTTTTCAAAAATTCACAGCTTTGCGCAGTTTAAAGCTGAAGCGCTAATTTTTCGTGAAATGTGAGGTTATTCTATCTACTTTAGGCGTGCAAAAGTTGAATGCTGTCCAATGAATACTTTTTGCACAATTACGTTATTAACAATATACACCGAAATCTTGCAAAATTCGGTGTATTAACTGAGATGGGCCGATTTTAATTGTTCAAACGGTTTTTGCAAGAGGACATCGAAACCTACAACTTGGCTATCTTGGATTATCATATTTGCTTGGGGAAAAGTGCGAAAAATTGCCTCGAACATTGAGAGAAACGCGCGATTTCTCATCTCGAGCCCAGTAGTGGGGGCTTCAAGCAGCTTAAAACAGTATACTTGCGTATAATTCTTTCTTCAATATTTTTATAAGGGATGGTTTGTAAGGGTTGGAACGTGGAAAATATAAATTTTCCAGAACATCAAAGGACCTTTGTTATACTTTGGTGAAATTTTGAAAATTCACGGTTTCAATCCCACTATGCTTAACCTCTTTCGAATTTCGCCAATTTGTGCACATTTTCAAGTAAAGTAACAAGAATGTTAATAACTACTTCACTACCATTATTTTCTAGTTTACTCAATTAATAATAGATGATTCCAGTATCAGCTTCTTCACATTGACATGTAAATTGTTGTTAATATGAATAGTGCTTATTCAACTAAATGTTGTTAAAATTTTGTACAGATCATCGAGTCTTTTTTATGAAGCTAAAGGTATTGTCTAAGGAGCAATTAATTTCACCACGATGAATGCTTAATCGAGAGGATGAAATATTGTTCGAAAATAATTAATTACTAATGAAGTTATGTTGTAAATTTTTGGTAATGTGACATCGTCTATTTTCTCATACGTTTGGCTAATATTAAAAATATTAAGAACGTTATATATTTGTCAATTGGGTAAAACAAAAAAATGGAAAGAAGGTGAAGTTCATGGAAGAAAAGTCTTAGGACCCAGTTTAACACGGCCATCAACACAGTAACGGCATATACGATGAGCTTGAGGTTTAAACCGGGTTACCCTAAGAGAGTTTATTCCCCACATTTTTGCTAGGAAAGTCTTTCATTGACATCGTTTAAAGTTTTAAACGTTAAGAAAAGCTCGGGGTGATATTTCCAGAGGTTGTAATGACCCTAAGTGCTAAGGATGCTAGAAATTTCTTTAATTGGCACAACGACGTGTCAACGAAAATTTTGCTTTAATGTTACTTTTATGTTACAATGAGTAATGATGTATTTTTTTTGTTACAGGTAAGTTCACGTTAAGCGGTTTCAAGCGATCAAAAATAAGTCGATAGTAGCATGTAAGTAATCTGTAGTGTAAGGTATCTTAACGCTATACATTTTGCCTACAAACGACCTCAAAACTTGGTTTAATGGTTGGTAATAACTGGTAACTTGGTTAAACTTTTTTTGAGTTTCTTATGGAACCTCATATGAGGTAACTTCGAAATCTTTAATCGCCTGTATCTTCGTAAATCCTTGTCGGATCGCCATGAAACTAAGCGCGTTGTAATCAGCGCCCTCTAATCTATAAAGATAGACTAGCGAAAGTGACGTTTCTCGACTTTGATTTTTTCGAAAAAATTCAAAGGGGTAGGTATTGGAATTTTTTCAAAATCTTTAATCGTCTGTATCTCCGTTAATTCTCATCCGATCGCCGCGAAACTAAGCGCGTTTTAATCAGCGATCTCAAATCTATAAAGATGCACCAACGAAAATCACGTTTCTTGACTTTGATTTTTTCGAAAAATTTCCAAAGGATCATTCAAGTTATAAGTCATTTGTCATTATCGCTCTTTACATAAGCCGTTTTCCTACAGGAGTAATTAGAGTAGTTCTAAAACCAATTACCCTTTCCAGTAGTTTCGTATTAGCATTCCCATCAATATACGACCCACTGCAGGTAGTTGGTTCTCGCCCATTATACCTCCTTCGAATTCAAGCAATTAACTCAACCCTGGCTAGTGTTCGAACCTGGTTAAAACCCCTCATAAATGCTACTGTCCGTCGTTATCCCTGGTTGTTTCCATTTTTAAATTGTCCCTAATTCCCCTGATTGATTGAAATCCGGTAAAAAGCTTCAGAAAAGCTTGCCCTGTGACGCAATACATATATTTTCGCTTAAAGCGTAGAAAATCGCTCATTTCCTTCCCTATGTCCGTAGGCGTCAACGAGCTTTTCACATTTTCTTCATTGTATGAGTAAAAGGGATAGTATTGAAAATACAAAATTGCCGCTTTTCACCGGCTTCAATGACAGATAACTAATGGACACCTTATCCTCAGGGTTTTTTGATACATTTCGAAAATATGTCCGGATATTTTAATTTCATCTCGACCTTTGCCGCATGTTTTCTACTTTCCTAGATAATTTAACGTTCCTAAATTTACAGCCATCATCCCATAAATTATCTCCACTATAGAAGTTTATCGAGCTGTGAAGTAGATTTTTATTATAAACATACTTGCATTAGATTGTTGTAGTTTACACGTGGCGCGAGATAATTTTGTTTATACGTCTGCAACCTTGTGTGCTCTTATTAACGAAATTGTTAATGTAAACGTCGTCGGAAGGTGCGCGTTTTTAAAATTTCGACGCGCCGTCGTCGTGAAGTGCCAATCAGGAAATGTGAAAATAGTGAGGTTTTCACACCTCCGGACGCCCCCATCGAAATGCCTCTACTTTCACGCGTTTACGTGGGTACGACGGCGGATTTATCGATTCGACGGGGGAGAGCGGGGCACCTCGATTACGTATTTAATTAGAATGAGTTTGCGGTATCCCGTCGCTCGAAAAACAACCGAATAACATATGATTAAAATTGTCTAAACAAAGATTGTTTACAAGCAGTGAAAGGTCGTATCTCTCGCCGCCGTCAAATCGCAACCATGAGAAGGTCGATTTATTCGAGTCGCCTTGCCATTTCTGTACGTATCCACGCATTTCTGCGACTCGCCGAATTCGGTCCGCGGGCGTTTTTCGCGTGCGAAAAAGTAGATATAATACGTACGCGCATATTTTTCTTTCCGGCGAGGTTTAGTCAATGACGTCCACCGTTAACCCGAATAATGGGTACGTAATGCGGCGAGGAATGTCGGCGAAGCCCCCGCGGCCGTCGGGTAAATGGAAACGGCGGGGCCGGGTTCCCACAGAATTGTGAGAGAGAAAGGGGGCAACGAAGAATTCCGACGGGAGAGGAATCGGACCGATACGAGACATACGAGGATCGGCCGAAATCGAAGGAGACGAGAGAGCGATTCGGTTCATCATTCCGGTAACTTCGAGAGAAGAGAGAGGATGTCCGTCTAATAGCACAGTTTATGGAGCAAAAGAAGAGCTGTCTTGGTGGAGTTAAGCAGCGGACGCACCAGAAAACTATGTTTAAAATGGATCAAAGATGATAAGAGCGCAAATTTTAGGCAAATCTGAACTTTTGCGGTTTTTTTAAACAAGAAAAATTTTAAAAAAAAAGGTCATAGGACTGGAGAATTAAATGACCTTTAAAGTGAGCGTTTATAAGAGTTGAACGGAGAATTTTTCACCGAGAAAACTTGGAAAAACCGTTCAAATGGACTCTTTTTCAAAAATTCACAACAAAACTGAAGCGCTAATTTTGGGCGAATTGTTGGGTTATTAAGTCTACTTTCAGCATGCAAAAGTTGGATACTGTCGGATAAATAGTTTTTGTTAAATTTCCGTTATTAACAATATACACCGAAATTTTGTAAAATTCAGCGTATTAAGTGAGATGGAACCATTTTAATTTTTCAAAACAGTTTTTGAAAGAAAATATCAAAAGCTACAATATGGCTATCTTGGATTTTCATTTAGGTTTGGAGAAAAGTGCGAAAAATGGCCTCGAACATTGTGCGAAACGCTTCACGCAGCATAAAACACTACTTGCGCGCACTACTTAGCTCGAAATGCGAAACCGCGCGTTTCGCGCAATGTTCGACGCCATTTTTCGCACTTTTCTCCAAACGTAAATGAAAATCCATGATAGTCAAGTTGTAGGTTTTGATGTCCTCTCTCAAAAACCGTCTGAAAAATTAAAATCGACCCATCTCAGTTAATACACCGAATTTTGCAAGATTTCGGTGTATATTGTTAATAACGTAATTGTGCAAAAAGTATTCATTGGACAGCATTCAACTTTTGCATGCCTAAAGTAGACATAATAAATTAACATTTCACTCAAAATTAGCACTTCAGCTTTAAAGCGGGCAAAGCTGTGAATTTTTGAAAGAGGGTCCTTTTGAACTGGTTTTTCAAGTTTTCTCGGTGAAAAATGCTCCGATCACCTTTTAGAAACGCTCATTTTAAAGGTCTTTTAATTCTCTACAAATCGTCTTTACAACGTATTGCGTTTCCGTCAATAATTTTCACGCTATTGTGGAAAAACGGAAAATCGACCTATTTTTTTAAATTTTAATTGTATAAAAGAAACGTAAAAGCTTAAATTTGTCTAGATTTTCTGTTTTTATCATCTTTGATCCATTTTAAACAAAGTTTTTTGGTCAGTCTGCTGTTAAATCTTATCTACAAAAAAATAAACTAAAAAATTTTTCTAAATTCGCTCTCCACGATTCCGAGGAGACATCGTTCGTAATTCCTCGGTGATAACTTCATATACAAGGTGTTCCTGAGAGATGTTACTCAATCTACTCGTTTTGTAAAAATGTATGCCCAGCTCGTGGTGGGATTAAAAAGATTCCAGCGAGGAAATTTACTAGTTTAGCGCGTAAAAGCCGATGATACTAAAAACCGTCTGATGGGTTTAAAAATAATGTCGCCCATCGCATCCAGGCAGGGTGTCAGTCCTTTCTGTTCTGCACTACTCTTGCTATTGGATAGGGTCGCTAAGGGAAATAAGGGTCGCTCTTCCAAGTGCTGAAGCAGAGATGTCCGGGCAAGGCAGGGCATCCAGGCAGGGCGTCGGTCCTTTCTGATCCTAGGAGCCCTTAGCACTAAGTCTTGCTTTTGGACCTTCCCTTGGTTCTTACCGCTTGGGATTTCAAATCCCTCTTCGCCCATCGTCGGCGCTCAGGAGCAGAGATGTCGTTTATACCTGATCCTTCGTCACTTTAACTCGATTTTAAATTGAAAATGGTTTAAAATCTTTAAAATGTATTCCCATTACTGCTGCTATACGTTCACTTCTATTTTTTAACGGCGACCTTCTAAAAAAACCGTAAATAATTAAGACTTTACATAAAAAATATATACGTTATTTATTATCGTTTATTTTTTGAACGTTTGGTGCACTGCTGTTATTACATGTACTTTTCCCAAACTTGGGCGATTATGTACGTTTCAAAATTTCCGCTCGAAATACACACAAAGTGTTGCATTTGAAGTACGTCCCCGTAGGTGTTATTTCGCTTATTACGTTTAATGTGTAGTTTTATTAGCTTTGCGGTGTTCACTTCCTGACGGTCCAGAGGTCTGGATAGTTTATTGGTCGTTTCGTTTTACATAAACGTTGTCTTTCAATAATTTATTGCTGGGAAATTACTTCACTTTAATATTTAAGACCCCTTCTTCACGTTTTCCCCCCATTTCCCCCATTAGAATTGCACGATAATGCGTCGTATATTGTTAAATATATCCTCGATTTTTCGTATTATACGCGGATACTTGTAACCTCGTCGTTTACGTATTAGAGACAATTAGAGAGGTTGTCATTGGTAGAAAGGGAAACGATCGGTTAGGCACAACTAAATTATACCGTTTTGTGGAAACAAAAGAATTCCAAAGGTGAATTTTTCGCGGAACGAACTTGGCTAATCAACTGGGCCACACGTGATCATTGCTTTTATCGGAGAGGTGGAGTTTGTTACTGTACATTTTTCAAAATTAGAAATGTTCAAATAATACTTAAGAACAGTAATAAGAATCAAGTTTTAAAGAGTTAATTTGGAAAATGGAAAATTTGGAAATGAGGAAAAATCTATGGAACCCAGAAGTCTTCCAGATTCTGAAATCTAAAGGGCTCCTAAATACGAAATTCAGTTTTAATTGACGTGACGAAAATTTTGAAAATTCGGAAATTCACTACATCGGTTCCAAAAATTGGAAACTTCGATGTACACCTGCTTGAACATAAGAGTTCTGGCGGCCCTTGGAAAAGTATGAAACCTATCCAAGCAACCTACAGAGTTAAGGAGTTTCAAGAAACTACCAATCAGGATCTTCTAGAAAATTTTAAGCCTGATGGGAACTACAGAGGTGCAATTTAGGAAATGTAAGAATCTTGATTAAAAAAATATTGATAGAAAATCCTCTGTATCCTAAGGTTTTAAGTCTTCCTCATATTCTTTGAAAAATTTTTGAAAATCTCCACAGTTCCAGATTCCGGAACTGGAATTTTAAATGTAAAATTAGAAAAACCCAATCAGACTACATCAGATTTTCGTACCAAAGGGTTCTTATTTGGAATTTTCTGGAAAGTAGAAAGTTGGACCTTAACCTCCAACGTTGGATGAAAACTCTAATTGTGAAAATATCGACAGTATTTCAGGCAATATCCCGTATTCAAAAATATTTGCTGAAAATACTCTTAAGTATACACTGTAGAAATTTGAAGCATTGATTCGACTCTTCCAAATTCTGAAGATTTTTGCAAGGCAGAAATTTAAGTCTTTGAGTTTCTGAAGCCCAAAATTTGAACTCTTAAGAATTTAGGGTACTAACAATTCCCTAAAAGGGTATTGCAATATTCACTAAAAATTACGAACATTTGAATATCAAGGGTTTAAGATACCTACAAAATTTAGTAGCTTCATGAAGCTCTTAAGTCTGAATTATGGGATGCGGAAATTCTAGGCTTTGATTCGACTCCTCCAGATTCTGAAAAGCAGTCTTTAGTCCGGAAGGACTCTACAAGGCAGAAATTTGGGTCTTGGGGGTACCAGTTAGACCCTTTGAGTTTCTGAAGTTAAAAATTTGAATTCTAGCATTTTAGCAATTCCCTTAAGAGGGTATTACAATATTTCGATATCCGATCGCTCAAGCCCGGATTTTTTCTTCTACTTCTTCCTCCTCTTCGGGCCTTTTGTTCTGACACCGCTCATACCGGGTGGCCCCTACAAAATTGTCAAAATGCAGGGACTGCTTAAATAAAAATACATGAAAAAGTACATGAAAAATACACTCTTTCGACGAATACCTCAATAAAATTACTTTGCGTTGAAGCGAAATATGGTGTAGCGAGAACAATTGACAGCCTCCGGTTGAAATTTTTCGAGATCCCTCGCGTTCGCCGGAATTTGTTTGTTTCGCTATTTGCGCTAAATTAGAAAGTAAACAATTATCGCCTTTCCGAGAATTCGTGGATAACCCAGCAAATCTCCGGTGAAAATTATGTTTTTATCGGGCGCGATTAACATATTTCCGGAAATTGGTCGTTGCCCGGAAAAGCTATTGTCAGCGATGCTTCCCACCGTTTTGGAAAATACTCCATAAAGTAGATTCTTTGAATCGCGTCAGTCAATAAAGCGTTGTTTTACAGCGGCGTAACGCGGGGGAAATTCGAATGAGTAGAATTTATCTGCACTCGTTGCTCAAACGGCACGAAAGTATCAGGTACACGCACGCGTGATTGATTTACTGGAGGTGTTCATAAACAATAATCCTTCTCCTTATTTACAATAAGTCAGATGCCATAAATCCACGACGGTGGTGTAAACAGTGATAAAACTTTCAGGATTTTTCACGTTGCACGTTTTTTCCCCTCGAGGAAACCTCGAAAACAATTTACCGCGCGTTTCTCTTGCATTTGATCGGCCCCCGCCAATGCCGCTCACACTTCCCCCCGTCTCTCTCTCTTTCTCCCACGTTTGATGTAAGTAATGCAAGCGAAAAACATGAACAAACAACGTTTTCGAGCATCTGCATGTTTACCATTCGAAATGATTCATATCCGTTTCACAAACTATTTTTCTATTTTCGTTTTCCGCGTCGGAGAGATGAGAAGTGTATACGGGGCTCAAGAGGTGCGCAGGTCGAGATAACGTACATCGTTGTTTTTGTTGTTATTAGCGATTTTCGCGTGAAAGATGACGACAATAGGGAGATAACGACGAGCGATGAGAGTTTCGATTATTTCATTAACGTACCGACTCGTTGAAACGTTTTGATCGTTAACGACTTGTTTACCACGAGCTCGCACAGGATGTCCACGCGCAAGATTCGCATGCTGATGAATCGCGCATTAGGGCGACCAATAGAAATGCTAAAAGAGTATTTTTGTAATTAAACTGTGTGGCAAGCCGTCAGTGCAACTTTCTTTAAATACCCTGTATATGATTAGAACCAAAAATTCGAAATACGAGGGGAATTCAAAAGTAAGCTTCTCGTCTGACGTTTCTCTCAGACGCCACCTAGCGGACAGCAAGATTCACGTGCTGGTGAATCGCGCATTAGAGCGACCGATAGAGATGCTAAAGGAGTATTTTTGTAATTAAATTATATGGCAAG
The DNA here is from genome assembly GCA_963576515.1 of Cryptocephalus primarius. Classification (NCBI taxonomy): domain Eukaryota; kingdom Metazoa; phylum Arthropoda; class Insecta; order Coleoptera; family Chrysomelidae; genus Cryptocephalus; species Cryptocephalus primarius. The sequence goes on from OY754939.1 coordinate 16,561,972, forward strand.
CCGTTAGTGCAACTTTCTTTAAATACCCTGTAGATGATTACAACCAAAAATTCGGAATACGAGGGGTATTCAAACGTAAGCTTCTCTAGTGTGGCGTTTCTCTCAGACGCCACCTAGCGGACAGCAAGATTCGCGTGCTGGTGAATCGCGCATTAGGGCGACCAATAGAAATGCTAAGAGTATTTTTTTGAGTATTTTAGAATTAAATTGTATGGCAAGCCATTAGTGCAACTTTCTTTAAATATCCTGTAGATGATTACAGCCTAAATTTCAGGCAAAAATTCGGGATACGGGGAGTATTCGAAAAGTAAGCTTCTCTAGTCTGGCGTTTCTCTCAGACGCCACCTAGCGAACTCGCACCGAACGTAGATTTAGTTTAGGGTCTGTCAATAAGAGCAGAATTGATTCTGGCGTTCAAAAATACTTTTCTCAGCAGTACTAGCGTGAAAATCATGGAACTACCGGTGCAAACCGCTCCGGTTGTGAATTACGTACGATTATCCGTTTTTTGACTGCAAAAGGTTTCCTGAAAACGCTTTGGAAAATTGTCAAAAGTCTTGCTTTTTCATGAGAATGCTAAAAAGAAACTTTACAGAAATTCAAATGGGAAATTTTCAAGCACCCACCCTCCTCACCAGACCTCGCACCAAGTGACTATTTCCTCTTACCAAAGTTGAAGGAAAGCTTGGGTAGCAAGCACGAACAAAACAAGACGACCTAATGGAGGTTTGCTTAAGCTTGCAAACAGATACCAAAAATGTATTGATCTCCAAGGCGACTATGTAGAGAAATAGTTTAAGAGTTAAGGAATGAAATTCGTTTATTTTTAAAGCCTAAACATTGTTTTTTAGGTATTTCTCAACATAGGGAAACTTGCTTTTTGAATTACCACTCGTAGTTCATGTTTGTAAAAGTGACTTTTTTTTTGTTTTTTGCTCATATCATGGAAAGTATTGATTGAAACGCTTTACTGTCAATAGGGCATTTGTGGAGAATTGAGAAACCTTTAAAATGGCGTTTTGTGAACTGTGATTGGATCATTTTTAGCCGAGAAAATCCGGAAAAACTGTAAAAAACCGACATTTTTTAAAAAAAATTTATACCTTTGACGATTATTAATATTGAGAGATGATATTGTGGAAAATAATAGTTTAGTATATGTACTTTAATCAAGAGCCAGAAGAAGTTTGTCGCATAAATTGTTTTTGTATGACTGCGCTATAAACAAATTCGGTCAATATCTAGCAAAATGAATTTAATTGACTGTAATTAAAATATTTTAATTTTCTTAACGGATTCTCGAAGTATAAAATATAATTTACAATTCGCCAATCTTACATTATTGATAAAATTAATTTAAATATGTTAAAAACGCTTATAAGTAAAGCGCGAAACGTGCGAAAGCCAAGCAAGAAGTTTAGGAACATTTTTCTTAAAATTTAAGTTTTTAAGTACGGCCACTTCTCATTCTTAAAAAGGCCAAATTTTTGTAGAAAAGAGGGCCCTAAGCCACTACGGTGTCCATAAGCACTCTTTAGAAAGATCATTAGATTTAGCTTGCATCTCCTTAAGAAACCGTCGTGGTTTGTTACGGAACGCATCATTATATTTAATTTTTGAGCAATTTACCCTCGGCTCGCTTAGCGATTTTGAGGTGAAAGGCTCGTCTTCTGAAATGTCATCCGCGTAAGCCTGTTAAATATTTATTTGTTTATTCTGACCGTCTCGTCGACATTTACGGGTTTATGTAGCGAAAATAGATCTGAAGCATTTATTCTTAGAGAAGTCCCGCACCAAACGGCATTCTGGCCGGTGATTAAGTACATCGGCGTCTCGAACACAATATAACAATTGCATCATCGTGTTTATGTCATTCCTCACATTGCAGCGAGGATGAGTTTGTTATTATAAGTCCGGAATACCTAAACACCCGCTAACATTGTTGCACGAGAGTTTAACGGGAACGAGGCGGATATTTTCCGCGGCGATTAATGTAATTAGCTCATAAATCACGACGTTATCACCCGCGACCTCTTTCGAATAATTAACGGTTTTTTTTTAATCAATTACCGTGGCGTACACCTGTGTTTTTCTTTCTCTCTCTCTCTCTCGACATAATCAATCAGTCGACAGCCGAATTTACGTTCACTTACGCAAAAAATTAGTACGATTTTCGAGCTTTCACACCATTAAAAAGCCGAGAAAAATGCGATCGACTCGTTATACAACCAGAATGGCGAAAATTAGAATAGTGTAAAGGATTTGTAATGATGTGTCGTTAAGGCTTTTCCAGAAATTTGTAACTAACATTAGTCATTTCGAAAATTCGACCAAAATACATTGTTCTTTACATCTACTTTCCTTTTTGAGGGAAATTTGAGATATCTTTTCCTGGACCTTCTAAGAGCCAAATATACACCCCTATATAAATATATATCAACTAACTGTTTCACCCTCTTCTTCACCCCTTGCCAAATAAAATTCGGGATTTTTAATCTCTTTTGTGAAACACTCGGGACCTAAAGTATCCTTCTACAGAGGTAACTTTTGTTTCTTGGGGCGTTCTCCACCTTCAGTCAAAATTTTACTACATTCGGTAGAATTATAAGGAATTTGGAGGCAAAAACCTTGAGTCACTGGACTATTTTACGTGCTTTTACTGCGTCACATGTGTCCAGTAAAAAGCTGTGTCAGCGACACTGCCTCAGGCAGTTTCTGTGTGACACAGTTCTGTACTGCGTCTCAATCTGTGTGCTTGCAAAGGTTTTGTCTTTAATTGCAAAGTTTTTGAAATTTGTTTGGAATAAAGATGCTTCAATGGTTTTGTAATGGTGTGTCGTTAAGGCTTCTCCAGAAATTTGTGATTAATAGTAGTTATTTCGAAATTTCGACCAAAATGCCAACAGTTTACTGTGTAATAGAGGTAATAACTCAAAATTTTACATAGTTCTTTACATCCATATCCCTTTTTGAGGGAAATTTGAGATCCTTCTAGTTCAAAGTTTCCAGTTTCTAGCTATTAACTAACCGTTTCACCCTCTATTCCACCCTCGGTAAATAAAACTCGGGGGTTTCAATTTTCTTCTTGAAACACTAAAGGATCTAAAGTATTCTTCTACGGAGATAACGTATTTTTTGAAGCATTCCCTTCGTTCATTCAAAATTTCCCGTCAATCCGTTCAGTTATAAGGAATTTGGAGGCAAAATCCTCGAGTACCTGGACTATTTCACATGTTTCCGCAGCAGTTCTGCGTCACACGTGTCTGGTAGAAAACTGTGCAGACAGTTTCTGTGCGACGCAGTTCTGCACTGCGTCTCAATCTGCGCGCCTGTAAAGGCTTTAGGAAGCTGCGCTGTGGGTTGCCTGTGACACCTGCATTTGAATTTGCCGCTTACGGGTTGAGGAGGAGAAATTAAATATTCTGAGTAATGCAAACACTTTTTATTTAAAAACAACATAAGAGTGTCATCATTAATTAACATATCTGAGATAATTAGAATTACAAGTATTTTATCACTTATATAGAAAAATCAACACTTGCTAGTAATCGGGATACGGTAGATATACACGTTTGAGGTTACGATTATATTAATTGCAGAGTTTATAGCGGAGGTTTTACAAAATGTTAACCTCAACAAGTAAAAGTAAGTGTATTTGTTAATTATATTGTGAAGGGTAACAAAGGAAATTCGAGCGAATATCATAAGGGAACGTACACGGTTTTGCTAACATTTGTTACCTTTCTAATATTAGTCCTTTGCTATGCGTTGCTTTTAATTCCAATTAATCGTGAAGGATAGCAAAAAAAAATTAAAAACAATGCAATAAATTTAGTTTTATTAACTTTTAATGTGATAGGTTCAATTGTTTTGAAATAAAAACGAGACGATTCCGACCTTCGCCGGTTACAATTTGTTTTACATTTAATAATAAATTTTTGCAATTCAATTATTCGAGAATACAGGCACGTGGAGCCATAAAATTCAGAATATCGTTAAATAATTACGATTTACGGATCTGCCGCAACGTTATCGACGCGGAAAAGTGGACAAAGCGTCCTGCGAGGATATCTGAACGATTTTCGAGAATAATTTTCTTTGAAGAAAGCCAAACAAGGCATGTAAATGTAACCAAAGTGTCACTCTTTCCTCCAGCATACATTAAACACCCGAATAAAACGGTTAAACCACAAACACCATTAGAGAAACACGCTCTTTGGTTATTTACAACTTTTACATGTCGAAATGGTTTAACCCAATGAAAATTGTAGGTTAGTAGTCTTGAAAAGACTGGTACATCTTTTTAAATAAATAAAATAAATAGTGTTAAACTAACAGTGAAATTTTTTTGTTCATATATTTATTATTATTTGCAGTACATATTACCTTAAAAAAAATTGTAATTTGTTTAAAAAAATAATCTCATCACTTTGCAAATAGTTTACATAAATGCTGTGATTCATATGTCAAAATTTTTCAAACGCAAAATCCTCGTTTTCAAGCACGCGTAAAATTGGAAAATGTTCGTTCGTTAGAAAAATTAGCAATAAATTATCCATGCTTTGATTAGCAAAGAAAATGTCTTCCGAGATACTTCGGGGGGTGAGAAATCTGCTAGGCGTTGAAGGGGTGATTTTGGGAAATCGCAATTTGCCTATATCATCAGCAATAAAATATGACGTTTCGTACTTGCTTGCATCTTCATTGGTTCCAGAAATATAAGTGTGGGTGACATGCCTTAAGTAGTAAGTCAGATTATCCCCTTTATCTCGGAAAGGGGTGGAGCAATAAAATCGTTTTTGGCATAATAAATCAGCAATAAAATGTAGTTCTATGAAGAATGCAGACTTATGAAATGGACGACCTGGCTTAATCATACCCAGCCAGCCATTTTACAATAATTCGAAATCGAAATTTCACCTTTTGGAATCACCGTTGATCAATCATGTATTTCCCCTCGTAAATTCCGATCGTAATTTATTTGTTATCGTCACTTCCGCCGCGTTATGAATTTTGTTTTTCATTGATAACGCGTACGTGAAATAAGTTAACGCAAATATGGGGTGTTAAAAGGAAAATCGCTTTGACGCAAGCACGGGACGTTACATAGGCACTACGCATACCTACGTACGCATTACCTGTAAATGTGACTTATGGAAATGTAATCACCATTGTTTACGTGTACGCCCGAAACGTAATTATTTGTTACGTCGAAGTGTGATCAGGTCTCGTTTAGGTGGAAGGCAAATAACCATTTGTTTATAGTCATTACTTTCTTTTATACGGCGTGTCTTCGTCTACTTCGTCGCGGGAAATCGACGCCGACGAATCAACTTTCCCGGCCCCACGAGTTTTTCGATTTTCTCGCGTTTTCGTCCCCGCGAGAAAACTGCCTCTTCCACCACGCGAATTTCGGCGCACCGCATCGGACTTGTTTATTAAATACCTGCCCACATATTTTATTTTTAAGCCCGTCGTGAATATGTGAATCGACTATACACCAAACAAAAATAATGTAATAGTTATAGGCCGAGAGGCGGGACCTCGAACCGGGCCGGACGTAAGAGGCGGCGAAAATTTAGGAGCGGAAAGTACGACAGATCGATATTTACTGCTAGTTCAAAGTTGAATAATGGAAGAACTCGAGGGAGGGAAACAGTTGATTTTGGTGATTTTTCACATTTCCTGGCAACATGGAAATTTGGAAATTTCATGTATGAGCAATCACTTCCAGAAGGTCCCTATTTCCGAGCAAAATTTGCATACTTGCCTTTTTTACATACCAATAACGGTTTACAACAGAAAGTTAAGAAATTTCCATAGCACATATTGCAGATCATTTCTAGACACTACATCAACAGATTTTTGTCAATTTACCCATACTTTTTCTAACAAAATGACTTCATTTTCAATGATTATATTCTTGAACATGGTGTAAGGTTCACTAATAAATTTTACAAGTTTACTTAGACCATGAGACGCAAAAATAATTTTTTCCATTTTAAACGTTGTTTACTCACTTTCAGGTAGTCGGTTTTAGATTTCGGTTCTCGAAATAACCACTTTCAAAGGATAGTAGGACCTGATAAAGGGATTATCGAACTTAAGTCGAGCTAAGGTACAGGTAAATAAACTGAGAAGAGGTACGTTTTAAGAAAATTTAGTCGCTATTGAGCTGTGCTGTACTTAGTAGCAGTTTGCCTGGTGAATTATAGGAAAAATGCTCAGCACTCGCCAATCATGGCGCGCGTATATAAAATGGTTAAGGTTGAAATTTATCCACTTTTAGGTAGTGGGTTTTAGATTTCAATTCTGGGGATAACCACTTTCAAAGGATGGTAGAACTCGATTAAGAGCTTTCGAACAAAAGACGAGCTCAGGAAAATAGCCTAGTTTATAGAGTATTTTTTGGTAGATAAAATTTAACAGCAGACGGACTAAAAAACTTTGTATGAAATAGATCAAGGATGATAAAAACTCAAAATCTAGACAAATCTGAGGTTTTGCGGTTTTTTGAAATAATAAAAATTTAAAAAAAAAACAGGCGGTTTTTCCGTTTTTTCACCATAGCATGAAAGTTATTGCCAGAAATGGAATACTTTGTCGGGATGATTTGTAGAGAATTAAAAGACCTTCAAAATGAGCGTTTCTAAAAGGTCATCTGAGCATTTTTCACTGAGAAAACTTGGAAAAACTGTTAAAGTGGACCCTTTTTTCAAAAATTCACAGCTTTGCCCAGTTTAAAGCTGAAGCGTCAATTTTGCGTGAAATTTGAAGCATGCAAAAGTTGGATGCTGTCGGATGAATAATCAATAATTTTCAGGCTATGGTGAAAAAACCAAAAAACTATTTGTCTAGATTTTAGGTTTTTATAATCTTTGATCCATTTTAAACAAAATTTTTTGATCCGTCTGCTGTTGAAGTTTACCAAAACAGCTTTTTTGCTCTATAAACCGGGCTAAGAGGTAAATAAATTAAGTAGAAGTAAATTTACAGAAGTACAAGTAATTACAATAAAAATGCTCAACAATTGCTAACCATGTGGCGCATATTTGAAATTGTTTAGGTGAAAAATTTAGGTAGTCAGTTTTAGATAACAATTCTCGAAATAACTACTTTCAAAGATGGCGCTGCAGTATATCAACTCATATACCCTTGAACAAGTGTCTGAGTAAGGAAAAAATGTGTCAATTTTTGCACTTGAATATTGTAGGACGTAACGTAAAATAAAGTGCTGTAAAAAATATAAAAATAACCTCTTGAAAATTACATTAAACGTTAATAGATAATAACAAATTTGATTTGGAAAAAATTTGCATTGAAATAAGTGTCGAATATATCAGATAAATTTATATTTACACTGTCGTGCTTCAGAATTTAAAATTCCATCTTATTTCATAGCATCTCTTTTGTTTATAATTTAAAATGCAATAGAAGTTTGTGAATAAGGGTTAGGACAAAAGTGTTAGGTTAGGTTGACTCCAACTTTTAAAGTCGGAGAGTGGCCGTGAGCTGAGGGCGTTACGACGCGACAAGCCTGCATAGAAACCTTAACAAAATACTTCAGAAAACCCGGATTTTTTGGGGAATTTTCTAATGAAGGCGCATGAATACGAGCACTAAATTGTGTTCAGCTCGGAGTTCAAGCGAAAAGCATCACTTACGTCTACACCCCCTCGGGGAAGATTCGAATTTCAATTCAGAAACAGGAAAAGGAGTTCCCGGCTCGGATTCAGGAGCTCCTGCTTTACCTGTCGACCTGACAGGTCTATAGACAATTAAATGGTACGTATATCGCGATCCAGGCCGAAATTCAACGACCGTGTGTCGAGTACGTGCGTGTGTGGGGCCTTTAAACTTTTCCAAGTCCGATGCCCTTAGCCGGAATGTTTTTGAGAAGGCCGATGATCGGTTTCTGTTGTGACAGAAAAGTCGAAGTCCGCGACGAGAAAAACAAACGAGAACACGGCCTTATCGCCTCTCGAGGATCCTCTCGTTCGCTCTGTACGAGGGTAGAGGAATAAACAGAGGTTGCAATGAAAAATAATCAGGCAAGGAAATGGACAAAGCTCAAAGTACTTCTTTTTAAAAGAAACATCATTTTGAGGACTATCAAACGACATTCGTTGAGTTGGATTTTACGAAAAAATGGCGAAGTTATTCAATTTGTTTATAAGGTAACATTTGGTACCATTTAAAAAATCCAGAGGCCCTCCAACTGAACCTATTGTGGAAAAACTACCTACCCGATTTTAACGAAATTTAGGGTGCTCTTTGCTTACATCCTTAAGTTTTTCCCAAAGCCAAATATAAAAGTTCAAAGAGCAACTAGAAATTTAAAGAAAAAATATTTTTTTGATCAATTTTTTCGCCACTTTTTTGCCGGACTCCCGTTCTTCGTCCTGTCACATTCTCGGTTTGCCTGTACGAAGCCACCCATGTAACAATCGATTTCCGATCTGGGACTGCGCCTACCGGGGCTACACCGGACCGATTTCGAAAGGCACGCCAGTTTGCGATCACAGAACGTCCATTCGAAAAGTACAGCCTGAACGTCACGCATTTCAAAAAAGGAATTTATGATGCCGCACCCTGTACTTTCCCTGAAAAAAAAATCTCGGTAGAATCTATTTATTTTTCAAATTTGGAATCAACATAAAGCAAGATAAATTGAAGCCGCGCCCTGCAGCTCGAACCAGAATTTTCGTAAATATTTTCGAAGGCGTCACGTCGGTAAACAGCGGATTTTCAAGCGACAATAAACACCGAATAATGGAGATAAAATGATACATTATCTGCTTAAAAAATATTCTTTAATCGCGATAAAATCCGTCAAACCGGAGATAACGGGACCGACCTTCTCTCTTATTTTTCCTTCACTTTTTCGGCGCAAACAAAACACGAGTTCGATAAATATCGACGAGGAAAATAAAGTTTTCCTCGACCGAAAAACACGGGGGAGTTAATTACTTGTTTTTCCTCTGCAGCGTGATGCAATACCCAGATGCAGTTTGGCAAGAGAGAGAGAGAGAGAAAGAGAACGAGAAAAACACGCGAAGGGGATCTTGTTATCCGTGGAAATTTTCCGTTGAAAACAAGATATTTTCTAAAACGGAAACGCATTCAACGGGCTTCGCTCTGGCAGCACGTGGCCATAAAGGGAATGTGTATTGGTCCAGATATAAGTCAGCATTCGTTATTGGCCCACGTTGTATTGCGCAAACCGTTATTCTATTACTCCATTTTGCGAGAAAATGGGGATAATCTGACCTAAGACTTAAGCCACTCCATCCACCCCTTACCAAAATACTCGCCCCCAGAAAAAAAGTCGAACAAGTTGAGTAATTAAATAGCCTTAAATAACTCGGGCTGTATTTAGGCAAAAAAGTTTTTTTTCGGGGAGTGGGGTGAGGGTGAGTGGATGATGCGGCTTAAGTCTTATGTCAAGTAAGTAATTGGTCTTCATGGTCCAAGCCACAACCACGCTACATTATTTCCAAATGTTATTAAGTAACGCAGGAAAAATTCTATGCCTAAAGAAGCATACGGTGATTAATCCTGAAGAGCAAATAGACTTCACAGTCCCTCTTAGCAGCATTGATATACCTAAGCCTCTTTTGAATTATGAGGCATCAAGGGAAGTGGAAGCATCATTTTGACAACGAAGTCAAAAGATTAAAAAGGACAACGAGGATAGTAATTGGTTTATTTACCATTCATTACTATTAGATGCAGTTAACTTTACGAATCCAAATTTTTGGGATATATTTAACCCTAAAGTGTTAAGATGTAATATTTTCCATTTGTTTCTCTTATCTGATTTAGTAATTGAGGAAGTACAAGGTGTCGAACCTGAAACGTACCAGGTGTTACATCGACAAGACCTTAATTAAACCAATTCATTAATAAGCGTCGGAGAATGTTCATAAGCGTGTTAATTAGCAAATAATTATACAAAAATGTTGACCGCAGACTTCTAGCACACGAATAAATTTCGCGTTGGAAATACCGCGGTTTTCTTGGGAAAAAATCTCAAAAATACAAATTTTTGTATAAAGTTTGGTATCCAAAATCCCTCTGTAGGTAACGTGAGCGTATGTTTTCATCATATTCCGATACAATTAGATGGAATTTCTAATAGTGGAGGTATAATAACGAAACTAATTAAAAGGCGCATATCGATACTTGGAGCCGATAAATTAATATGTGCGCCGTTATAATAAGTACCACAAATATAACCACGCAAGAGTTTATATAATTAAGCTACTTTTTGGAGGAAAATTATTAAAATAATTGGCGTTTTAGAGTATACTTAGTTATTAAAAATTATATGGTTTTCATGGGTGAGATGTTCGAATTTTCCGAGGGAAGCGCAACACATCGCGTATTTAAATCTGCCAGCCGTCAGCGGAAGCAATTAAACCGAAGATGATCACTATAATTGTATGAATAAATATTTGTATTGTTGACCGGAGGTATGCACACTGAATAATTTAAAATGGCCCCTCGTATTTATGAATGAAAAATGTGAATCACCGCCTACGCCGCTCGAATAAATGTTCACTTTTTAACTTGGCGCGCATCCTTCGGATTTTCCGTATCTCGCCTTCGATACCACGACGTTTCGGGTACCCCAGTTATTCCCGTTTAGGCCCTGGAAAGGAAAGTGGGCCCTCCTGACCAAACAAGCGGGCCTGTTCTCCTCCTGAATCAATATTTGAAGAGGTTCCGCGATTAAATATGTATCAAAGTTTTGCAATTGGAATCGGGGCAGTTTAAATATTTGCCCGTCGATGATAAAACTAGTCGAAACACACCTACCTACCTGTGTAGATTGATTTTAATCGCGGTCGGGTTCTATTAAGGTGAATACGGATCCGATGTCAATCGGTGAATGAATTTGGGTTATGGTTAAATCGGTAAATAAATGGTAAAAATCGAAAGCCCCGTCGTACTACTCTGCGCTATAGCCTGTATTTCTATCGAAATAAGCCTGAAAGTGTGAAAAATTCCAGTTTTCCTCGCTTGTCTTCCGTGCTTTAGAAATAATTACTTTACTATCCTACTAAACTTCAGATGATTAATGTGTGTAGTTTGGAGCTTGCAAGGCTTAAAATTGAACAAGTGTTATTCACGAGTTTTCAGTTGACACATGGAAATTAAAAAAATTGTTAAAAATTCCACTTTTGAGATATTCCCAAAATTCCTTTAGAAAATGCTTTAAAAATGTTCACTTTACAGTCACCCCAAATTTGAAGTATATAAAGTCTACAGTTCGGAAGTTGCAAGCCTTAAAATTTAATAACAATCATATGCGTAAGGTTTAAGATAACGGGTGGAAATAATTTTTTTTAAAAAATTCCGTTTTTGAGACATTTTCAAAACTACTCCAGAAAGTGTTTTGGAAATGTTCATTTTAAAACCATCTCAAATTTTAAGTAGATAAAGTCTGTAGTTTGGGAGTTGCAAGAGTTGAAATTGTATAAAAGTAATATGCGTGAGGTTTGTAATGACAAATGGTAATAAATCGGATTATAAAAAAATTCATTTTTGAGAAGTTTTGAAATTTCCCCCAGAAATTAGTTTAGAGATGTTTACTTTACAATCTTACCAAATTTCAAATGAATATAATGTGTAATTTGAGAACTACAAGGGTTAAAATCGGTAGAAGTTATTTGGAAAAATTCTGAGATGGCAAGTGGAAATAAATAAAATCGTAAAAAATTCCGCTTTTTAGATATTTCCAAAATTCCTTCAGAAGATGCTTTAGAAATGTTCATTTTACAACTCCACCAAATTTGAAGTAGATAAAGTTTGTATTTTGGGAGTTGCAAGGGTTAAAATTCAGTGAAAGTGATGCGCATGAGATTTGAGATGACAAATGGGTATAAATCATATTGTAAAATATTAAATTTTTGAGATGTTTTGAAAATTCCTCCAGAAGTTAATTAAGAAATGTTCACTTTACAGTTTCACCAAATTTCAAGTGAATATAATGTGTAATTTGAGAACTACAAGGGTTAAAATCGGTAGAAGTTATTTGGAAAAATTCTGAGAGGGCAAGTGGAAATAAATAAAATCGTAAAAAATTCCGCATTTTAGAAATTTCCAAAATTCCTTCAGAAGAAGCTTTAGAAATGTTCATTTTACAACTCCACCAAATTTGAAGTAGATAAAGTTTGTAGTTTGGGAGTTGCAAGGGTTAAAATTCAGTGAAAGTGTTGCGAGTGATGACAAATACTAATAAATAATATTGTAAAAAATTCTACTTGTGAGATGTTTTCAAAATTTCTTCAGAAACTATTTTAAAAATGTTCACTTTACAATCTCACCAAATTTCAATTGAATAAAATGTGTAATTTTTGAACTACAAGGGTTGGAAGTAAGTAGAACTTATGTGCTAAAGTTTTTGAGGTGACAAACGGAAATAAGTAAAATTGTAAAAAATTCCGTTTTTGAGATATTTTCAAAATTTCTTCAGAAGGTAGTTTAGAAATGTTCACTTTATGGTTCTACCAAATTTGACGTGGATAAAGTCTGTAGTTTGGAAGTTGCAAGGGTTGAAATTCAGTGAAAGTGATGCATCATGACAAATGGTAATGAAGAAAATTGTGAAAAAATCTATTTTAGAGATGTACTAAACATATTTCCATATTGTGCTTTAGAAAGCATCACTTTATAATTATACCAAATTTAAAGTAAATAGAATGTGCAGTTTGGGAGTAGCAAAGGTTGAAAATTAGTATGTGTTCTGCATGAGGTTTGAAGTGCAAGTGCAAATTCAAAAAGTTGTAAAAATTCGATCTTTACCGTATTTCCCCAAGTTTCTGTACAGTCTGTTTTAGATATGTTGACTCTACAATCCTACCAAATTTGAAGTAAATAAGATTTGTAGTTTGAAAATTGTAAAGATCGAAAGTGAGAAAAACTGTTGTGCAAGTGATTTGAGACGATAAGGGGAGGAAAAAATGTAAAAAATTCTATTCACGAGATATTTTTACAATCCTGCTAAATTTAAAGGAAATACAGTGTGTAGTTTAGAAGTTGCCAGGGTTGAAATTGAGCAAAAGTGATATGCGTTAGTACATTTTGAATACGTTTGAAAGGGTGCGTTTAAGCACAAAAGTGTTGCAAAGTGATGACATTATCGCTATTGCGGTAGTTTAACATTTACACCCAGAGGCGGAAAATAACTGCGTCTTGAACAGATCAAACGAATGAGCAGACTCGTTCTAATCCATAGAGTTAGACCGTAAAATATCTTCAGTAGAACTTTGGTATCCAAAACTTCGCTAACTTTGGCAGAACAAACAGCGGAGTCGTCTTCCTCGCAGTTAAACATTTGCTGGTGTAGTGTTTACTTCGCTTTTTGTTTCCCACAAGTGCGGAGAGAATCCGTTTTTCTCTCGAGAAATGATCCTTCGTCAAGGACGATCGCACTTTACGAGTAACTCGGAAACATCGGTTATAATTTACGATTGGATGTAGGCTCGCTTGGGAATCTCCGTGCCAAGTATGCATCCGCCAAATGCCAAAGTAATTTTGATAATGAATGAAACTTGGCCGTCTCGCCGCATACGCACTCGTGATAACTCTCGATTTTACTCACTATTTTCCCTGCGCTTAACGGCCCCCGTCGTATACACACGAAAAAGTGAAGCGATTAGTCGTTACGTAAGTCGTAATGGAGAATTCGGCACGCACCACGGGAAAAACAATTTCCTCCGCGCCGCGAGGATGTGCGCGTGGATGTTTGTTTATCAGTTTTGAATTGTAAACAAAGTAATTAAGCCCGGGTGATCCGAGCGGGGGCTCCCATGGAAAACAGCCGTTTTACACGAGGGGATCCCGAGGAGTTTACGAAATGTTCGCCCTCGAAGGGAAATCGTGCGGTAAACACGCGCTTTACATAGCGCGAGGGTGGGAAACGTTACGTAAGGAAATACTGGAAAATTATGTAACGAAGTTTCTAAATTAAGACGTCCCTTTGACGATTCCACGCACCGGGGAAAATTATAAACACCTCGATTGGCGAGACAGGATTTTAGGCCGAAAGGCCTCAGAATCTGCAGGAAAAGAATTTTCGCGGTGGTTTTCCGAGGAACAGAGGAGGAAAGGGGATTTTCCCTGATTTTTACAACAAATCTCATGACTGACACAATAAAATATCAGCTGCTTGGAACGTGGTCATAAGATTACAAACGAATAAAAAGGTGGAGGAAAACTTACAGATTTTCTCGATTTTTCTCGCCCTCGGGCAATTTTCATCACATCATTTTTAAAGGCCCTTACGTCCCCTATCTTCCTGTATAAAAAACGTATTATATAAATTTATACTTCCAAAGTTACAGCATGATAAGTAACTCGATTACGTGTGAGTCTTATCTGCGCTTGCGTAATAGCTCAGTTAGTCACTTTTGGAAAAATTTTGCTACATCAGTTTGCAGGCCCGTTTGTTCTTTATCTGCTGGTATATGAAATTTGTTCTTCTGGAGTTGTAACATATCAAGCAACTCCGTTACATATGCATTCAGTTGACGCTTGCGTAATGGCTCAGTTATGGACATTTTTTGGGAATTTTCCTTGTGTCTGTTTTAGAGGCCCTTATGTCTTCTAACATTTGGTATGGAGATAGTTATGTAGAAAGTTTTGCTTCCGAAACAACGCCATATTATTATCCACGTCCAATGAAAAGTTAGGAAAATGCCTTGAAAATCTGCTTGTACGCGAAAGTATGCGACGATATTCAACTGTCATTTGCGGCTATACTATTGATTTTATTAGAAAAATCACCAAAGAATTATTTTATGCATTTCATGAGAACCACAATTTTTCATACTTCCACGACATGCCTTCAACCCCGAAAAATAAATAAATCAATTCGTTAATTTCTGCACTTTTCTTTCTCAACTTCCCCTGTTTGAGCAATCGTTACACTAAGAAAACCTCGCTCTACATAGTGTGATTGGATCCTGGAATCCTGGAAATTCATGGATGAAATGATCTCTCAAACGAGATCAGTGTCCTTTTTTTACGGTAGGAAGGTCGTGAAAATACGACAAATCCCCGCACTACCTGCTCTGTTCGAAGTAGATAAAAATAAATAAATAAATACCCCCAAAAATAAATAAATTATTCATACCTGGCCAGGTTTTTCAATGAGCGTCACAGCACCTTTCTTTCTCAATTTCCCCCTAAGAAAATCTCCCTCTACGTAGTGTCATTGGATCCTGGAATCCTGGAGATTCATGGATGAAATGATTTCTCAGGTCAAAATAGATTAGTGTCCTTTTTTTTCGGTAGGAAGGTATGGAAGGTGAAAATACGGCAAATCTCCGCACTACCTGCTCGGTTCGAAGCAGGTAAAGTCTATTATGGTACTTACTTACCCAAAAATCCTTACCTACATTTACAGGAGTCCTATGATTTTTCGTTCAATTAGGTATACCAAACCATCTAATAATAATAAATTTTTGATATGTGGAAGAAAATAGTGATTTCCTGATGGGAATCCCATGACATGTTTTTCAGTTATTTACACGTCGGATACGTATGCAAATTCCATGTTTACTCCATAACATCATAACAACTTAATGTTGATAATTTAATAATTTTAGCGCAAAAGAAAAAATATATAACAAGTCTTGATTAAGTACATATATATTTTTTTGTATCTAACTTCACTAATTGCAAGGTTACTAATTTTAGAAAATAAAAGAATTAAGCGCTTAATTCAATGTCACGATAAACGACATTTGTTTGTGTATGTTTGTGTGCGTGAAATTAAAAGGAATATATTTTTTTAAAATGAATAAAACGCTGAAATACGAACGTTCGTTCGACGAGAATGTTATTTCGTCCTCGCACTAAAGGGGAATGTTAATAATCAGTTGTTTTTCAACTTTTAATCGACCAGACTTATGTAAATGGAATTGTATCGTGCCTTCATTTAATCTTTGGAATGTTTGTTTATGTTATTTGAACTACAAATAAAATTCAATTCCGTGTATCGATTTAAAAAAATGTACGGCTGCATATACAAATATTTATGCAAAGTGGTTTTATGCAATCGAAAAATACCGAGCGATTTGAGGCAATTTTTCAATAAAACAAATGGAAACGACAAATGGAAATATTTGATCAGTGAGCAGTTCTTGCAGTTTTCAAAATACAATACATAGTGTTTCATAATTTTTTGGTGTTATTTTTACTTAAATTTTAGTTCCTAAAATAAGGCTATTAAAGCATTCAGCGACACTTTGTGTGCCTGCTAAAGCTGCTCTTGAATTGCAAAGTGCAATTTTCTACTAGATTATTAAGGTTAAGGTATGTAAACCTTCTAGACTAAATTTTGAACCAATTCTGGCGTTTTTAAACCAGAAAGAATCTATTTTGGCATGATTCACATTTTCTAACGTTTGAAATTATGACGAGGATGCTTCTAGAATCTGTCTAGAATATTTATCAAAATTTTGATTTTTTTTTGTTAGGTCTTCGACAACCGAGGAATTTGCACAAACTCAATACTGTTTGGAAATATTTTCTTTCTTTCGAGCACAAAATCTGTAAAATTCAAAATATTTTTTGAAAATAAAATCAAAGAGGGTCAAACGAAATATGAATCATTGAAGTTCGTACATTTTCCAAAACTCGCTCTATTTCTAAAATTTCCCAAAACAGTGAATAGAAATTTTTGAGTGTTTCAGACAAGATTCAAAAGTTCACTCATGGCTTTTTCGAAAAATGCTTTTTTTACAACGTTTAACGTTAAAACGAAACTGCCTGCAACATCTTCAATCCTTTTAAGTCAATTTTACAACCGTTACAGCCTTTTATAATCCAGAAGAAACCTTTTCACTCTTTTTGGGTATGATTGAGGAGTTCTAGTATTTGAAATCAAAGCAAAGACGCTTCTAAAATTTAATCCCGAACGTTTCGAAAAATGTAGACATTTTCTGGGAGCGCAAAACCTGCCAGGTTATCGTTATTTTTCGTAAGCGGCAGAGGAAAATTTTTCACGCGCTTTCCTCGATATTTTGACGGCTCATTCATGAGCGCGAGCGAGAAAAGTGCGAGCAAACGTCGCAGTCGTAATCAATTATTATTTTATCTTATGGTAAACGGTTGGTCGTTATGCAGTGATTTAGTTTTATTAATTTTCAGGGTCGTATCAATATCATATCTCATGTAAGGAAACGGGATTAGTGTTTTCCATGCAATCGCTCGCGAGTATTTCACGTTGAGGCATCGTGTGATAATTAAATTTTGCTTAGGGGAGACCGGGAATCGCGTCTAGACGTATTATATTCAGAGGGGGCACGGGTACCTACGGTCCTTTTCTTTCTTCAGCCAAGGATATTCGCATAATGAAAGTTTTATGAAGCGTACTTATTTTGTGCTCGAAAGACCTTTCCTAAAAGGAAAAGTGCTTCAAAATATTGTTATCAAAAAATTATTCTAAAAAGTGCTTCAAAAAACGCTCGCTTTCTGAATAATGATGGATTTTCCAAAAGTATTTTACGAGTTTTTGAAAAAGTACTATATTTTAAAACAATAGTTAAACTAGTAAGGAAAACTTAATAATACAACCTTCAATATTGTATTTTAAGGTACTTTCTGTAATTCTTAGAAGAATTGCTTCAGTGAAAGGTTTACTTTTAGAGATGTGAATTTATGAAAAATAATTTTTGTATCTTTTTAAAAAAATCACTATTTCGAAAACTAGTGAATCAGTCGAATTGAAATTGGCTGATGTTTCTTAAAAAACATCACTAAGATGTCTTGCGAGGTTTATCCCCAAATTCAAAAGTTCAACAATTGAGGAATTTGAATCCCTGGGTGATTTTTATTTCACAAAATGCTCTATAATTGAATTTTACATACTTTGTGCTCGAAAAGAAGAGAAAGTTTTCCTAAAATGAAAAGTACGTGATTTTGCTTCAAAAAACCGTTCGTTTTCTGAAATATGATGGGAATTTCCAAAAATGTATTTTGAGTTTTTGAAAAAGTACTATATTTTTAAAAAATCGTCCGACTAGTAAGGAAAATTTGGTAACTACAGTTAGATATTATGCAGCCTATTTTTTAAAATATCAAACACATTTTGGACTTTTGGACGTGGAAAATCCATTTTTTTTGTTATTTCACAAAATACCCTAAATTTAAATTTACATATTTTGTAGTTCGAAAAAAAGAGGAAGTTCTAAAATGAAAAGTACATGATTTTGCTTCAAAAAACCGTTTGCTTTCTGAAGGATGATGGATATTCAAAAAACTTTTTTTAGTCTGAAAAACAAAACACTGTATTTAAAAAAAATCGTCAGACTAGTAAGGAAACTTTGGTAATTACAGTTAGACATTACGCAGTCTATTTTTTCAAAATATCAAAGATTTTCGACTTTGGACGTGGAAAATCCAGACTTTTTTGATAATTGTGAAATATTTTTGAAGATTTTCGAAGCAAGTTTGTGAATGTTTTGTTTAACATCCTAATTTGAAGGTTCCAAAAACTACAGCAAACAAAATGTTTGCAATTTTCTGGAAAACTTCTGGACCGATTTTAAAGTCTTAAAAATCTCAAAAAATCTACTACGTAGGGTGTATAGTTTCTGATATATTAAAAAACGAGATTTTTTTGGAAACTGAAATCGACTCAAAAACGAAAATATTTTCGATGGCGATTCGACCTTCACCATTACTTCTACGAGGGAGGAATTTCCTCCTTGAACCGAGCGGGGGTAATTGTTTTCGAAACGTCCTCGAAGTGAAATAAAATGTGTACAATGAATTACGAAAACACGGCGTGATAACACTGCTGATATCGCACGAATAAAAGTTGATGTTTAAATTTTCGTGTAAACATTTCAATACATTTTATCACAACTACTGCAAAATGTAAATATAGTTAAAACTTTATACGCTTTTTAACGTCAAGGATGTTTACACGGGCTTGCATACTATTTGCGCCAGTTGTATGCGTCGTCTCCTTTTAGTACCGGCGCTTTCCACTTTTTTCGCGAAGTTACGCAACCCGCGAGTCGCAGGTAAACGGGGCGCGTTTATTTTGCCAAAAATAGGCGGGGAGAGAGGGAAAATATGCAGGCGTACATTTTTGTTACGAAAAGGTCAGGACGCGGCCGCCGATAACGTGATAACGGATTAAAATAGACGTACAACCAAATAATCGATTTGAATTAAATTTACCAGCCTTTAATTCGATTCTCAAAAAATAACGTACGTTTTTACTCTCTCGGAGAGAGGGAGAAAGCGCGTTTGTTATTGAAATTCGTAATGTAATTACTCGATAAGTCGATCATTCAATCCTTCTGTGATAAAAGGTTAAAGTAAACTAGCAATAAATTATTACAAATATTCATTCAATAAATAGGAACGTTACATTGTTGTACCATACATATATTCACGATAGTGAAAACTTTATAGTCCATTTACTGGTGCTCAAAATATAGTAATACCTCCGAATTCTTTATAACAGCACAGATTTTTTTCAAAATTTAGGGTTAACCCTCTCTTACTCTCCACTTCAAAAGTTGTATGTGCGCTAGGTGAGCTTTTTGTTTCTAAGGAGTGAAAACCGCCCCTTATTGAAAAAAATTGAAAAAATACAATCTCAAGCATTAAATGGATTCAAATCTTTCCATGAAAATTGATATATTCCAAATTTTCAACCCTTAAAAACCACCCTTTTAGTAAAGATAATTAAATAGTTCGAGACGTTTCAGTCGTGCATTTTTGTCAAATAAAAATAGATTTCTTGGCTATAAAATCTTTTATTATTGCTTGCAACTTTTAAAAAGATGCCACCTTTGTCGAAAATTAAATGATAAATTATTTTTTAAAGACTAGAAATGTTTTAAACATACATTTTTATTCAACGAACATTTATCCCCTTATTATAAAATAATTTTTTATTGATTTAAAGGGCTCGGAAAGGGTTCTCTCACACATATTATGATTAAAATGGCGATATATCGGTTACTATTAATCTTAGAGGATTGTAAAAAGCAACAAAATGTTCAGCAAAAAAGACTAAATTTTACACTCTTGCATTTTCCCCCTATTCCCCTTGGATCTTTAGTTATAACATAAAAAACAAAAAAGTTTCAAAAATTTACTTTTTCAAAAATCAATCTTTTTAAACCAGCCAAATACACAGAACATATTGTTAGAACATCAACAAAGATACCTGTAAATTGATATTTAGATTTAATTCTGTCGTCAGAAGTAGTGGATTTTTATTAATTTTTTCTTCGAAGGATTGAGACAATCATGTTATTTTCGTCATATTTTCGTTAATTTTGATGCTAAAGACTTTCATAAACATTCATTTTAAAGGTTTTTTACGTACTTTGAAAAATGTCATGGTAAGTTTGTCTCTAAAACTTATCGTTTTGACGTAATTTAATGTTGAAGGGTTCGAATTTCGGCTTTAACTAACATATTGTAAATTTCAAAAATTCACAACATGGTTAAAATGTATTTTAAAGGAACAAAAAATCGCCATTCGATTTGTTTTTTATTACCTTTCTTTTTGTCCATTATGACATTCTCGCTAAAACCAATGGTTTTTGTGTTATTTGTAAAAAACTCAAAAACATGCATTTGTAAAGTAAAAAATCAACATTTGCAATCGCGAATTACTCGGAAAGTATTGATTTATCAAAAAAACTTCATATAACATTTGTAGCTTAAAATTGACACCTCGATTGCTGTGGTTAATTTGACTGTAAAAAAATTTCACCTCCAACAAGGGGTGGGAACCATCCCCAGGGCAAAAGCACACTAAGGCACTGTATAACTTTTGTTTCTTGAGGCGTTTCCCGCATTCAGTCAAAATCTCACGTCAATTGTATATTTTAGTTATAAATACTATTGTAAGCATATTTTTTCTTCAATTTTTACTATAACTACCAAATTAAACGAATCCTCGCGACCGATTTGTTTTGCGACAAGAATATAAAGGAACATAAACGGGCAGACGAAAACAACCGCGATGACGTTAGTCGCGGATTCTAAAAATATTGCTCCGATTGTCCCAAGGAGTAAATAAAAATATTATTTATTAAAAGCGAAACAATACCTGCGTGCTGGTATGCGTGTGCGTGGCGGATTGAAAAAAAAAACCGTCACCATGACGATTTTAAAGGCTTCGCTCGGAATTATAAGCAAAATAACCTACAGCGAGCGAGAAAAAGAGAGAGAGAGAGAGAGAAATAGGATGTGTGTGCGCGAACGTAAACAATGAGTAAGATCATTAAATCCAAGTACAAACATGTTATTCAGAGATTTTAGTTTAATTGCCCTAATTCACAAAAAATAAATAGAAATCTGTTCGGTGTTCCACAAAAACGAATCAAAGATTAGAAATAACAAAAAAAATTTTGATCACAAGCAAACAGTTTGAATTAAATGAAATTTAGGTAATTTCAGCAAAATTTTGTGTGAAAACCTTTCAAAAATCCTCTAATTTAATAAAAACCACAAAAACGAATCAAAGATTAGAAATAACAAAAAAAATTTTGATCACAAGCAAACAGTTTGAATTAAATGAAATTTAGGTAATTTCAGAAGAATTTTGTGTGAAAACCTTTCAAAAATCCCCTAATTTAATAAAAATTTTGGTTTCGTCATTTCACGCGTTCAAAGCATCGGAGTCACGCTCGATATTTCGGCCCAAGCGCTTTTTTGAGGGAATTTTGAATCGTTTTCGCTTAATCTACATATCGAATAAGCTATGTAGTGCACACATATTTCCAATTATATGAAAATTCCTTGGACAGTTTTGAAAATTGAAGAAAGCCAAGTTGTAGGATTTGGTGTCCTCTTTCAGATATCGTTTGAAAAATTAAAATCGGCCCACCTCAGATAATACGTCGAATTTTCCAAAATTTCGGTGTATGTGCTTAATAACGTAATTGCGTAAAAACTATTCATTCGACAGCATCCAACTTTTGGCTGCTTGAAGTAGATATAATAACCTAACATTTGAAGCAAAATTAGCGCTTCAGCTTTAAACTGGGTAAAGCTGTGAATTTTTGAAAAAGGGTCCATTTTAACGGTTTTTCCCAGTTTTCTCGGTGAAAAATGCTTCGATCACCTTTTAGAAACGCTCATTTTGAAGTTCTTTTAATTCTGTACAAATCCTCTGTACAACATATTGCGTTTCCGTCAATAATTTTCACATTTTGGCCAAAAAACTGAAAAACGTCCTATTGTTTTAAATTTTTATTGTTAAAAAAACGCAAAACCTCAGATTTGTCTAAACTTTAGGTTTTTATCACCTTTGATTCACTTTAAACAAAGTTTTTTCCATCTGCTGTTAAATTTTATCCACCAAAACAGCTTTTTTCTTAGTGTATAAACTTTTCTAATTTATGAGGCTCGTGATCTTATTAGAGCCGTCTTCGAATAATTTTTTTAAGGAGGAATTACTTAATCAATGTAATTAATGAGTGTTTATGGAGAAATACCACGTCTAATATACAGGGTGTTTCCTATTTTTTTGTTACATTGAAACACTTGTAGTTTTGATTAAAATAACACATCTATTTGCTTACTTACTGATCAGTACGTCTTTGAACAAAATGTTTTGTATGTTCTACTTATCCCATCTCTAGAAAGGGATGGTTTTTACACAGAAATGAATTATTCACTGTTTACATCTAATAAAAAAAAATAATTCAACCAGCTACAAAGCAACGCAGGTCGCTAATGAGTCTATTGAATGCTATTTTGATACATAAATAATAATATTTTGTGAAAACTTGAAGCTGCATGCTACATAGAGCGATTCGATTGGAAATTCTGGATTCACTGATTTTTCCCTGTTTGTTCCAGAGCACGTGTGGCAGGTGACGATCCTGAACCGCGGCCTGGGGACTGGCAGGACGGGGAATTACCGCCTCTGCCTCACCGATAAGACGCTGACGCTGATAAGGAAGGACGGCAACCATTCGGTGATCGACCTCAACCTGTCGAACATACGGAGCTGCGGCAGCCTCAAGAATTACTTTTTCCTCGAGGTAAGGCGACCACGACGATGACGTATCCTATTTACTTATTTATCGCGACGTGCGGATGAATCTTCGTTTTTCGCGCATAGCTGACTAAGCCGGAAAAAATAAGCAAACAAATCAGAACGAGCCCGGCACGTGTACCGGGGGATTCATTTGTCCGTTGCACTTTCCGCCGGTATACGTGCCTAAAATCTAATCGTCGCGCACTTTATTTGTATTATTAGGTCGCGCGGTTATTATGCGGACACGACGAAAATCGATGTGGGTATATGGTACGTCGCATTTCGTTCGAGACAAAATTACGGGAAACTTGGTACAACACACCCCAACAAAAGGTCTCAAATTACCTACCGAATGGCGAAAGGTGAGGTGCTTTATTGCCGATCAGGAGATGGCTTCCGATGGTCGCCTCGGGTATTTGGACCGTACCGGAATTTTTAAATGATCATAGACAAATTAATCTTTTCCACACCATGAAAAAAATTTAATTCATCTCCTTTCCCCTATGTATTTACCCCAACAAAACAGTGCTACCATGCTATGGCCTCGAGAGTAATTAAAATTAGTAATATTACCAATAACGGACTTGTAAAATAATTTTAGCCGATAAGGAGAGGCACGTTGTCTTTTTTAAAATTTTCTATGAGTTAAAGAAAAATATGTTAACAAATTAGAATTTAGAATGGCTCGAGAAACAAAAGTTTCCCCTATGCTGGGATAGACGAGCTCGTCATTTGGGACAAAAGCCGCTTTTATCTTAACAAACTGATGTAGCTTTTTGCCACGTCGTCTGAAAATGGAAATTTGAATTTTTGGATTTTTCTAAACCATTTAGCTACCAAATCTATAATCATATCAAGTTCACATTTTCTACCTTTTTAAGTAACTGTGTTTGCATCATTTTCATGCCTCTTCCACCCCAGCGGTAAGCGAAATTCCGCGCTTTTGAATTTCGTCAAGGTGCTAGAGAGCCTTAGCTTTTCTCTTGTAGAGTTTAAAGTTTCTAATCACCCAACTAAGAGAATAACGCAACAAATTTCACCCTCTAAAATGGTGAAATTACGATTTATGGGATTTTTTTGAATTTTCTGGGAGCCCCATCTATAACCGTACTAAATTTCCAGGTTCTAGCCATTTGGTGATTATTGCATAAATTTCACCCCCTTTTCCACCTCGTCAGTAAGTAAAATTAAGAGTTTTTAATTTTTTTGAGGCACTCAGCTAACTAAGCTATTTTCGTGCAAGCTTAAGGGTCGTAACTACTTGAAAAGTACCTATAGTCCAGTTACTTAGGGTTTTTGTCTCGAAATTTCTTATAACTGAAGCGGTCGACGTGAAAATTTGACTGAATATTATATAATATGCTATTTCGTAAATCGTTTTGTGGCAGAAATGCAAAATTATAAACAATGTTATTATTTATCACACAGACTTGTTTCAACAATCAATTACTATGTAACAATATGTATGTAACTTGTTAGCTCGCGAATAATCTAATTTGCAACTAACTCTAACATCTACTAAATATTAATAGCGACAACACCTAATTTGCGAAATCTATTGGAATGTATTCCGAATCATTTGTGGAGATGTACGATATGTAAAACAGGAATTTTAAATTTTAAATAAGTCGCGATTTTATACTTTTTACGTATAACGTGTGTAATAAATTTTTGTTGCGGATTTCTGTCACTTCGTCGGACGAAATAATCGATGGCGATGTCGAAACGTAATCGTCGCGTAATGGGCATTACCGGCTCATCTTAAAATTCGATACTTTGATACGCACGTAATCCAGATAAATATTATCGAGGCTGTCTGTATTGAAACAATACGAAAACAAGTATATTTATTTCAGAAATCAAGGTGTTTTTTTTTGTTTTTTTTTTTTTTCGTTATCGTCAAAAGCACTTTATTAGTAAATAATTTTCAAAAAATTTTTAAAAATGTACCATTAAAAAAATGTGTACAAAAAATTTTTTTACAGCCACCTGTACATACATACCGGGTGACAATTGAAATCATTCATTAAAATTCATTAAATTTGATTAAATTAAATAAATAATTTAAATTATAAATTTAAATTTTGGTGTATCGAACCAATCCACAATTGGAACTGTACTGTTCTCGTTGTCAAGGCCATAATTTTTGTTTTTCGTTTCTTTTTTCTTTACAAAAAATAAATACGAATAAAAACCACCAAAGCATACAAAAAAATAAACACCGAAGTAAAAAATTGACTTCGAAAACTACTAAATTATCACTGTATTTTTCGGGAACTCTTTTTCTTCGTTTTCTCGAAAATTACTAAACCAATTTTAAAAACCAAAAAACCGTCGAATTCAGAATTTGATAAGCTTTAAAATCGGGTATCGCTCGACCCATCTTCCCTATTCAAATTTTAGGGATGGAACTCACTCTGACTAAATGAAGAACAGGGTTGAAAAAATGCGCAAAATATCGTGGTTACTTCTAAATCTAACCTCGATTGCAAGTTCCACCTCTAAAATTTAAATAGGGGAGAGGGGTCAAGTGATACCTCATTTTAAAATCTATTCTAAAACCGTCTTTAATTCGAAATCGGAAGTGATTTTTGAAAAAGAAACACAATGACTGGAAAGATCGTTTGGTATATCGAACCACACTGGGAACTGTACTGTTATCGTTGTCATAACCATATTTTTCTTTTTTCGTTTCTCTTTTTTTACACAAAATAAATACGAATAAAAACACCCAAAGCATACAAAAAAAATCAATACTGAAGTTCAAAATTTACTTCAAATTATCACTTCATTTTTTTTATTTAAGGAACACCTTAGCTTTAGATAGAATAGGTAAGCTTTAAAATGAGATGTCACTTAACTCCTCTTCCTTATTCAAATTTTAGGGGTGGAACTCACTCTGACTAAATGGTCGAAGCGACAGGGTTGAAAACATGCGCAAAATGTCGCGGTTACTTATAAATCTAAGCTCGATTGGAAATTTCTAATTCGTCACCCGGTAGAATATTTTACAACGCGACGAGCGTATTCATTGATATCTGCAAGTGTGTGTACTTGTAATATTTTGTTTTATCATTTACGTTGTACTATTTGTTATTACGATAACGTACATTGTAAGCCGTTCGATGCGCGAGAATTTCTGCGTCATTCATGCCAATGATTCGGCGGTATTATCGAGTTTTTTTCGTAAATTTCAGCGATAACCACGAAGGTCGTCTCCGCCGTACGAATGTGAGCACTTATTAAACCCTCGCGCATGCTCCCTTCGATAGCGATAAATCATTCAGAACTTTTAAGCCGCTACGAACGTGCGTTAACATTTTTCCAATCTACTTTCAGTTTTATTGACATTAAATTAACCTTTGAATAAATATAAATGTGTCAACTTTGACATTTCTATTCGCGCGACAATCCGTTCGCAGAAGTTTCCGCCATTTTTACAGTTTCCGCTATTTTTCCGTGGGGTTTTCTCGGTTTTCCCGCTTCCCCCTATCGAATTATTTTCGGTAGGTGGAACGCGACTTCCTCGACCACGTGACCTCGGGCCCGGCGAATCGTATGAGGTCGTTCAATCTCCCAAAAGTGTTTGCAAACACACGCAGAAAAAAAAACTCGAATGAACAATAGATATAAATAAATCGCCGGAGGAAGAATCGCGTGTTTTCATGGGTAAATAAATAAATCTAATGCGTTTTAAAGTGTTCAGATGTTTTCGAGGATTGTTATGGGAAATCGTTGATAATGATCGAAGCAAGGACGAAAGTCCTTGCCCCGAAGGCAAGTCATTTTAAACGAAAAATGTTTAAAAACTGGATATGCAAGGAAACTGGTCTGCACGGTTACGCCCCTCTAGCGGTCACTCCCATTAACGGCCAATTTATGACACACCGCTAGAAATACCTATGAAATATCACATATTAATTTAGGTCGCCCTCATAAGCCTAACTTTAAAAACGATACACTACATGTTTGTAAAAGTTTCACCCCTTCAGAAAAAACTTCTGTGATTTTCAGATTTATTGATTATTTCATTATTGATTCATTACGTCATAACACAGTGAAATAGACAGTAAAAAAATCTGCTCTTTTATGTGGACCGTATCCGGTGGCTCCCTTTGCGGCAGGTGCCGCCAGTTATGTTATGTTGTCCTGTCGAATTGTATGAGTAACTTTTGGTAAATGTTCTTCGAAAAAAATTGTAATAAAATCTTTAAAATTGGAATTTCGGGATGGAACTCGCGTGAAGTGTCCCTTAGGATGTGCCTAGTACAGGGAGTGAATTCCAGCTCGATTGCTCCAGCTATTTTGAAAATACCCGGATTATTCCAAAATGAAAATTTGCCGTTTTCCTCTCCCTTATAACTCGAAACGTAGACCTTATTTAAATGAGAAAATTTCATTCCTGGCATCAGAGGAATGTGCCTTTTCGTTAGAAACCGAAATTTCAAAAATCTATAAAGGTCTCATTTTAGACAAAAATCGAAAGTGGTTAACTTTCCTTTTCCTTAGTGTATGTGAACGTTGGAATTTCAGGAGGAAACTCGCATTATATGTCGCTTAGGATGTGCTAAGCACAGATAGTAAATTTCAGCTCGTTTGCTCTACCTGTTTTGGAAATATACGAATATTTCCAAAATGAAAATTTGCCATTTTTCTCCCTCTCATACTCAAAAAGTCGACTTCAATGGGAACGAAAAAATTGCATTCCTGGCATCAGGAAAATGTGCCTTTTCGTTAGTAATCGAAATTTTAAAAATCTGAAAACGTCTCATTTTTAACAAAAATAGAAAATGGTTAATTTTCCTTTTTCTTAGTGTATGTGAGCGTTGGATTTCTGGATGGAACTTGCATGATATATCCCTTAGGATGTGCTAGGCACAGGGAGTAAATTTCAGCTCGATTACTCTACCCGTTTTGGAAATATACGGATTTTCCCAAAATGAAAACTTGCTATTTTCCTCCCCCTTATAACTCGAAAAGTAGACGCCATTGGAACGCAAAAATT
This sequence comes from Cryptocephalus primarius, assembly GCA_963576515.1. Taxonomy (NCBI): domain Eukaryota; kingdom Metazoa; phylum Arthropoda; class Insecta; order Coleoptera; family Chrysomelidae; genus Cryptocephalus; species Cryptocephalus primarius. The sequence goes on from OY754939.1 coordinate 16,590,012, forward strand.
TCATACCTGGCATCTGGGAAATGTACCTTTTTGTTTGAAATCTGATTTTCAAAAATCTGACAAGGTCTTATTTTTGAAGAAACCGAAAGTGGTTAACTTCCCTTTTTTCTTAGTGTATTGTTGTAATTTCGGGATGAAACTCGCATGATATGTCCCTTAGAATGTGCCAAGCACAAGGAGTAAATGTAGAAAGGCGACAGAAGGATTATCTTTACCTGATCTTGGCGGCTATGCCCGTACTGTATGGTATAGCGGGAGGGGAGATCAAACCGATACTAGTGTTCAGGATTCAATTGCACCGTAATACAACTGCATTATACACTTATAATTCTATTAAGTGATTATAGTACTGTAAAATTTGAGTAATCTGGGGATAAATAGCGCCTTTAGGTAAATATGTTTATCATTCGTGGTCGACAAACGCGAAAAGAATCTTAGAACTTCTGATAAAGTTTTAATGTTAGTAGGATAGAATGTGACGTCCGTCAGTCGATTTGAAACGCGCATTTCAGTGGTATGTCACATTCTATCCGAGAAAAGGAAAATTTGGTAGTTCAGTTTTCTGCGATAGTTTCATGTTTTCTAAGTGATTCAAAATGTGCATTCTTTGTTAATGTAAAAGGAACTTTTTGAGGGGGATTGTGGGAGATTACTGTGATTTCTGACGTAGCAATGGTTGATCACCAAAAGGAGGTTCTTTATTGGCTACGGAATATAATTAAACGTAGGGCATAATGGCAGAGTACTTGTTGAAATTTACAAGAAAAGTAGTTTTAATGAGGATTTCATGAAATCATAACCATATCCATTTTTCGTGTCGTTGACGCTAAATTTCCTGAAAAGCGAGCAGCTTCGATTGTGTACGTTTCGTTTGGTATCCTTTTCGCACATCCGGTACGAGTTCTTTCCTCGCTCTTAATTAAATCCGTTACATAGACGAACGAGCGCGATGCGCGCGGCCATTAAAATTATCGTTTTCGTCTAGCCGGACTCGCTGAACTTTTAAATAATAATTGGCCGCGGGTCCGTTACCTTTTCGTTATTGTTTTTATAATGGCGCGACGGGCCCGATTAAAAAGCTCTCGGACGATTTCATCGCGTCCCGTTAAGGGGAAAACGTACGAGGCGATGATATTTATCCTGTGACTTATGAAATTCCTTTTGTCCTTGCAGATCGGCAGGTCCAGCCAGCTCGGCGCGGGCGAACTGTGGATGGAGTCGGAGGACACGAACATCGCCCAAAATATTCACCTCACCATTTACCAGTAAGTAACGTTATTTTTTCGAAATGAACCCTTCAAAGTGCCCTAAATGAAAAAATCCGACCGGACCTCGGCGAATTTTTAATAGCACGAGCGGTGCTCGCGGGTTCGCTTTATAAAACGCCATGTCATAATGACGGCAAAAGTTGTACAATGGAACTAACCTAAAGTCCACAAGTGCCTGTGTGTTTCCGTGCCCGACGTAAAATAGAAGTGGGATGTTAGAGGAGGATAGTGTGATCAAACTGGGAGGGTTACTATCGCTCGCTAGGTGGCGTTACCAGTACAACAGTTAGAGCGAAAAGCTTCGAGGAACGAGATCGACAGAGCTTTAGTCTTCTTAGGAGAATCTAATAAGTCTCTGTCGAGGGATATTGGGTTCACAATAAGAAAGAAAAACTATTTAATTGAATCAAATACAAAAGAAGTTAATTAATCCTTTAAGTTGTACAGTAGAACTAGCCTAAAATTCACAAGTGTCCTGCGTGTATCCATGCTGTGGGATGTTAGAGGGCGATAGTATGATCGAACCGGGAGGGCCACTATCCCTCGCTAGGTGGCGCTACCAGTACGAAAGTTAGAGCGAAAAGCTTCGAGGAACGAGATCGACAGAGCTTTAGTCTTCTTAGGAGAATCTAATAAGTCTCTGTCGAGGGATATTGGGTTCACAATAAGAAAGAAAAACTATTTAATTGAATCAAATACAAAAGAAGTTAATTAATCCTTTAAGTTGTACAGTAGAACTAGCCTAAAATTCACAAGTGTCCTGCGTGTATCCATGCTGTGGGATGTTAGAGGGCGATAGTATGATCGAACCGGGAGGGCCACTATCCCTCGCTAGGTGGCGCTACCAGTACGAAAGTTAGAGCGAAAAGCTTCGAGGAACGAGATCGACAGAGCTTTAGTCTTCTTAGGAGAATCTAATAAGTCTCTGTCGAGGGATATTGGGTTCACAATAAGAAAGAAAAACTATTTAATTGAATCAAATACAAAAGAAGTTAATTAATCCTTTAAGTTGTACAGTAGAACTAGCCTAAAATTCACAAGTGTCCTGCGTGTATCCATGCTGTGGGATGTTAGAGGGCGATAGTATGATCGAACCGGGAGGGCCACTATCCCTCGCTAGGTGGCGCTACCAGTACGAAAGTTAGAGCGAAAAGCTTCGAGGAACGAGATCGACAGAGCTTTAGTCTTCTTAGGAGAATCTAATAAGTCTCTGTCGAGGGATATTGGGTTCACAATAAGAAAGAAAAACTATTTAATTGAATCAAATACAAAAGAAGTTAATTAATCCTTTAAGTTGTACAGTAGAACTAGCCTAAAATTCACAAGTGTCCTGCGTGTATCCATGCTGTGGGATGTTAGAGGGCGATAGTATGATCGAACCGGGAGGGCCACTATCCCTCGCTAGGTGGCGCTACCAGTACGAAAGTTAGAGCGAAAAGCTTCGAGGAACGAGATCGACAGAGTTTTAGTCTTCTTAGGAGAATCCAGTAAATCTTTGTAGAAGGATATTGGGTTCACTATAGGAAAGAAAAAATAGGTAATTGAATCAAATGCAAAAGAAGTTCATTAATCCTTTATGGAAGGAGCAGCTGTTTATGGTGAAAATAAATCGTAGGTAAAGAAATAAGCTAATGAATTTGGAACAAAGCTAGATTCGATGATATGAAAGAATGTCGCGTTTATACAGGGCGTTACGCCTTACTGCAACATTTTACCGTATATGAAGTATTGCCTAATTACAGTTTCAGTTTTCAAAATACCATAAAACTTCTGGGGTGACGTTGTATGAAATGGCGAATGCGCACAAGTAATCTTTGCCGTGTGTTTTCCACCCAGATAGTAGTAAAATTACATCGTGACTTCGTGCCACTTATTTCTTGTCACTTCTATCGTATCGACTGTACATTTCAGCACGCATGTACTACAAAATATTCAAAAAATCCTCCGTGCACTAAATCAGTCATCAGGAAACTTAATCACTATTTATCAATATCGTGTCTGTGTGTGCGCGTGTGATCGTTTGCGGCTCGGTCTCTATATTTTCTTTTTTTGATACGTCCAGCGTAGCGAGCGAGAGAGAAGGTGACAAGTATTAAATTTATTCGTCTAGACGGGACGCACGACGTTTACACTATTTCCAGATCCGAAGCCACGTGCAACCTTTAAATGCTAAATTATCAGTTTTGACGGCGGCGAATTATCGCGCCGAAAAAAATAAATAAATAATACAACGCGCCGGTCTCGTATTTCGTCCTCCGTCAGGTGTAAAAAAGTCGCAATCGAGGAAAAACTACGACGACCGCAGATCATCAACTGATGGGCGTAGTCTCGATAAATGAGCTGTTCTATTGGCCGATTCACGAGGTGCTTTAATCTGAGACTGCGTTAAAATCGTAAGGGATAATAAGGGAGGTTCGGTGTACTTAAGCAAGGGTCGCTAGGATCCTTAATTTCGTCACAGTGATGAACAACGATGGCCCTCTGCCTGGTCTGGAGAAACGACCCCCCGAGTTTCCCACCTAAGCCCTTGGAAGGGCGACCCTACTATTGCTGTTCGAATTTGCAACTCAAGTGACAATAAATAAAGGGTATGAGCCCTTTATTTACTTGACATTTATAATGAATATTCAAGGATTAAGAAATGCTCTCGTACAAATAAAATTTGGGTTGTTTTTTTTACAAATTTTTAATTAAAATAATTACAATTTTCTTGCAAAAAACCATACATTTGTTAGCAACAAATTAACTTAAAATATCTTGAGTACAATAATAATTTTGAAAATGTCAGTTATAAATGACAAAAATTGCAAAAAATTTTCATCTTTCATCCAAGGAACTTTCGCAACCTACCATTTTACAGGAAATTGTATCTTCCTTTTTCTACAAAGCAATGCCTATACTTAACTATAAGCACAAAAAAATTGTACGCAAAAATGTAAAAAAATCCAAAAATCGAATTTTTTTTCGTACGAACATACGTCATATTTTTTCTGAAAAATTCATTACGATGTGAAATTCAATTCCCTACAAAAAGTTTCATACAAAATATACCAAAATTTTGCTTCGTTTTCGAGATATAATAAAAGATCTGAATGGCATGGACTCTGATAGCATACTGCGATTTCTTCATCTTAAATGACCCACTGAACTGAAACCCGTGAGCGTCTCCTTTTGCTCTGCTTCTCAGGGCGTATTCAATAGCCTATTGCTGATACCATGGGAATGTATTGATAAGTTGCACCGCCGTAAAAATAAAATTTTTCCCGGACTTTTGCAACTCGTTATATTGGGATTCACACCAGGAATCCATGGAGAATAAAATGGCGTAACGTCATTGCCTATCGCTCTACTCCATTGAGCTTTTAAATTCCTAAAATGCGGCTCCGTTATTGGTTAAAACTAGTCCAGAGTTGATCCCCAACTCCTCTATTAATGTGGGTAGATCCTTGTTTCTACCGAGGTACGTCGCGTACTTTTCCGAAGTTTCGAGTCCCATTAGACGCGAGGGAATTCGATTGGCTCTCGTTTTTCACCTCCCACGCTCTGTATTTCGGTTTTATCAATGGGCGATTCGGTGACGAACAATGCGAAAAACAGGAAAATATATACGTATATCCTCTCTGAGAGAGTAGGTATGTGTGTAAGCTCTGGAGATAAAGTGGGCATCGACAGAGGCGTCCATAACGGGGGATTATTATTACTCTTTTACGTCGGAGGAGTAAAAGTGAATTACGAGCCTATTATGGTTTTCCCCCATTAGGGGACGATGAATGGATGGTCGGTAGGTCGAAACACTTGTAGAGGTCCAAGTACGTATTGTCTGGAAAGTGCGTATTGGAATCTGGAAAGTGGGGAGTGGGCAAGAATTTTCAAAAACTGTAGTTCTAATTAGAATAATGCTTTAAAAATCAGGAAACGTTTGGAAAATAAAGGGAGCTTTGTTGATTTTGACAAAAAATGTAAGTGTATGCTCTAACGCACTGTTTCTGGTTTCAAATCGTGGTCGCAGTCGTAAACACCTTTTTCCTTATAGGTGGATATCATTGACACATTTCTATGCCAAACTGAACTAGTTCCACCTAAATTCAGATCAGTAAAAGTCTATTTTCACCAATTTAAATCTGTTAGTAGGGTGCTGGACTATGCTAACTCCTCACTAAACTCGAGAAAGAGGCTCAAAATCGTCCAGCTAGAAGTGAAATTAGGAATTCATATGTAATTCACTCGCTAACGACTTTCCCTTTAGTACCTGCCAGTTTTACATGTTCCAAAGCCTGGTGATTGGGCGAATTCCTTGAAGATCGACGAGGATCTCGGGCCTGGCGACTCTCTGGGGTCCCTGGAGAGTTACAAGTAGTATATCTTTAGGCTGTTGTTTATGATTGACTGAGGAAAACGTCATGACTCGTGGCACCTTCTATCGCCGCAGCAGATCCCTGAAGCTTCTTGCAGACAATGCCAAAGGTCTTCAGAACGAAATAAACCAAGTGGTAGAGAGATTATTGGATTACCTTCTGCGGGATTATCTTCAGCTAATCCCACAGGAAAAAAGAATGTCGTCGCGGAATGTCATGGATGAAAACCTGTCGACAATGTACAGGGCTGATTTCAGCTGTGGTATTGGTAATATTGGTAGATGATGGGCGTCTCAAGAAGAAGAAGAAGAAGAAGAGGAGGCCATTGATTTTTCAGATGCCGGTCAAATGGTAGGTGAACCGGCCTTTTGTTGTAAATTAGGATCTGTTTGAAAAAGTGTGAATTTAAGAACTAAGTAGTTTTCGCGTTAATATGTAAGATATACATCGACGTGTGTGTGCATTAGTGGCGCCTATGATAACCGTGTAAATATTGGATGAAAATAGTTATCTTTTTTATCGCTTTTACAATATATTATTTTCTACGAATCTGTTTACGAATAAATAATCAACAAGTATGTCGTAAATTGAGGCTGACAAACAACTTTTATTGTTTCAGCTGATTCCTGGCGCCGATGCACAAACACACATGCACACGCTCGTACGAGAGATTTTGTCAGAAACGATCCGCACTGTCATTCTCTCTCCCTCTCTATCTATCTACCTCTTATCGTTAAACTACGAAATTCCATCGTGGAAATCCGATCAAGGTCGGCGATATTCCGAAATTGCGTTCGATCCTAGGGTTAATTTCTTCTCCCTATTTGTTTACTACTCATGAGTTGGCTATTTACTATCCGTCGCGTATTTTTACCGTCTGTTATTGATAACCGCGAAAGACAAACAAATGCATCACAACACCGCGTGTTTATTTACAATTACACGTCTCCTCGGCCGGAATTGGGACCGTCCGAGGGGAAAATATACAATGGAAAACAACAACAACAACAATACCGACACCCGCGGCTTGTCGAAAGCGATCGGGAGGGAAATTTGCGGAAAATCGACGGAAAAATCACGTGAGCGCGCCGAAGGGTGCGTCGAAGGGGCCTCGGAACGCTCCTTTTTTGATACTGGCCTAATTTGTCACGTCGCTGTATTTCTAATGGCGTCCGCCAGCTGTATCCTCTCCGTGCGGCGATGTAGTGAGGGCAAACGAAAATTAGCCCAGTTTATAGAGCCACCCTACCTTTTCGTCACCAGAAAAGGGTCACGTACCCATGTTATTGTTAATCAAGCGAGGGTCAACGCAAATGGAGCGAGCCCTCTCATTAGTTGTTTCTACTGCGCATCTACAACTGTTTAAAAAAATATATTTATACAAAATGATGTTGCGATACTTATAAACGATGAGCCGCACTTGGGATCGTTGTTATTGTATTATTATAACATCGTACAAATGGGCAGAAACACGTGTCGGTGGTTACCGTTTCTTGCAGTTCGGACGGTTGTCTTATGATTTGTTCGCTTGTACGTATTGAGGCGTCATTATTTTTCTTACACTCTGTATATATTCCGGGAGTTCTGGTTTGAAATCCTGGTCGCAGTCGTAAACACCTTTTTCCTTATAGATGAATATCGTTGAAACATCTGTGAAGAGCTTAACTAATCGGACCAAAGTAGCGGTGTAGTTTCACCAATATTATCCTAATACCTCGTTGCTCTCTTAAGTGAAATCAAGGAAGGGCGTAACAAGCGACGCCCGCCCTTAAAGTTTATTGTTCTCACGCATTCTGAACTCCGTTTCGTTTCAGCGCCATGTCGTCGAACACGACCAACAAAGAAAAGGACGACCTGGGCCCGAAGACGAGGAACAGATCCTCCTCCGACACCTCGAAGCCGAACAACGTCTGCAGGAAACCGGGGAACGTAACCAAGCCTCATGTTTTCTCGCAAGGTAAAGATCTGCGACTTTCCTCCTACTCGCCTCTCTCTCATTTCCAATTGATTTTATTAATTTCACCTTCGCACGTAACCAGAAACTGTTCGAGCGCTTTCTATTACATACAGTTTCAAAGAACAATGTAATACAAGTAAAATAACGTCGTGGATTAATTGTATGTATGTTTACTTTTGCCAATGGTAATGATTGCGAAAATAATGCGCGAAAAACAACAAGTTAATAGCTAATTAGACATTCGAACGTAACCACACATAATCGTAGTCCGGTCCGAAAGAACAGCAAGGTGGAGTTTTCGCTTTGGAAAGCTGAATGGAAAGTTTGGACAAATTTTCTATTAAGGGATCGTTGGAGGATTTTCAAAATTTTCCATCCACTTTATCGAACAATGGAAAAGGTCTTAACAATCTTTAGAACAGTACGACGCTTGTTAGTAATAATATCTAATAAAGGTATATGCACGAATGAAATAATTGAAAATTAAAATCAATTAATGAAAAAACTGCCATATTACCAAAAGAACCGCACAGTTCACTACTGTACATAAATCGTTCAGTGGTGCTGACAATTGCTTTAAAAGAAAAGGTCCATTTAATTTTTGTTTGAGACTGCGTGAAGAAGCATCCAACTAGTTTGCAAGATTTGTATATGTATTTAAAAAAATATGCCGCAAGAGTTTTACTTAGTAGTTAATGTTAAATGAAAGCAATATGTATAAAACATCATATAAATCAATTTTTTTAAGCTGCTTTTCGGCGAAAAAATTTGGGACGCTTTTTGTGATAGTGTTGATTACACTTAATTGATTAAAACATTTAATTAGGGGTTGTGACCCCCGAAACGAATTATTCTTCTATGAAAAGAGAACCAGGTCTTAGGGGGTTGCAGGCTGGGTCGCTCACAGTCCTGAAGAGCTCCAGGCCCTTCAGGGGTCCTCAAGGGACATCATTGGCCGCTTGATGAGCAAGGCGTCCCTTCAGATCACCCTAAACACTTCCCTAATTTTAGCTAAGTCACATTCAGAGGACGCATTCCTTAAACCCAAAGTCTCCGTCACTTAAATCGGTTTTACCATTGGAATGCCCTGAGCTTAATGAAGCCCTGTCGTCCAGCTCTGTCGCTAGTTCGATTCGAGTCAAGATTAGCAACTTTAAATATAAATTTTCTATTTTCTATAGTGGACGAGCACTCTTTTGCGCTGACAAACCACGAATCTCATTACACCTGCTCGATTCAACGGTCCTCTTCTAATAATTCGTTCGCGGTTTGTATTTGAATTCCGGAATAAAATGTAAACGAACCTGTTAAAAAGCTACTAAGAAAGAAAAGAAAAATAACAAAATAGTAATAAATAACAATGAATAGAAGTATAAAGTTTAAAATTCTTTATTTTGTGCAAAATTTGCCTGCAATTTTTTGTGCAAAAGAATGCTTCAATGCCTTTATTTGATTGTAATTGAACACTTTTACATTAAATTTCCTTTCTGGGAAGTTCTGAGGGGTTTTCACAGGAATCCTAATAATGTAACTGTGATTACAAAATGTGTCCTGTTATTAGCATTAGCATTTGTTTCAATCGTGCATTGATTTTTTCAAGCGAGCTACTTTCGTTCTAAACATTGTTTAGTACAAAAAATTTCCATTTTCGAGAAATATTTCCAAAAAGCTTCTAGAAAATTGAATCGACATGGTCCCATGACATTTTCTAGTACACGAAATCCACATACTAACGAATGTCTGATTGTCTTCTACGTTATGGATTTGTCTATACAATTTTCTGATTCGACTGGACTATCGTGGCCACGGTAAATTATGTACGATTGTCCTGACGTTTAGAAACAACAGGATATGTTTGAAATTCACATACACAAAACGTGCGAAACTGCCTAAACCCGTGGCCGTTGAAATTTCCCGAAATCATACCGGGAAAATTTCCATTTAGGCATTCCAGATAATACGAAACTCGTGTATTTCCTGGAGTTATGCCATTCGATATTCGGGAAAGTGTGGCGGGTTTGTTTCAATTGGAATCTCTAACACAGATTCCAGGGGGCCTACCGCTACTTGATCGAGTTAGGACTGCTATCGGGACAGACCTTTAAAAATAAAATGCAAATCTTCAACTGAGATGATTTTGATACTGGGAGGCGGAAAAGATATTTCTGCTCATGACTGGAAACTGGAAGGTTTTTCTTATTAAAAAATTAAGCGATTTAGAATGGTCTTTAAATACTGCTGAATTTCCATGAAATCGAAAGTATAAAAAGTGAGCCCAGGTTAAAACTGTCTGCCATCTTGTTTTTTACAACAAATACGACAGGTCCAGTACGTTTATGAATTCAAAATTTCCGAAAAAAGTAGTATGAAGAATTAATATTTTTAATTTCCGTTTCACACTACTGGCAAACATTTTAAAAGCATTTTAATAACCTACAAGTATTGGCAGCATTTTTACAAACAATTAAAGCTCAATTTTTTTCATAAATCCAGTTTATTAAGCCTCTGTCTAATCCTTTATTTAAGCCTCGTCTGGCGAAAAATGAAATATATGGCAAATCCCCACACTTTACCCTCCCGGTTCGATGCAGGTAAATTCTTTTATGGTACTCACTTACCCAAACATCCTTACGAACATAAGTCACGTAATTTTTCGCCAGTGGAGGTGTAATCCATGCCATCAGAAGCCGTTTGGATTTCATAAAAAATTGTTTCCACCCTGAAATTGGTGGTGGACTTCACCCCCTCCCTCGTATACGAAAGTGAGAAAGTGACGTTTCCCTCTCCTCGATTTCAGAGCAGCACGTAACTTCTTGTTCGTCTAACTCTAACACGGCAGCCATTACGCCTCACCTTCACCCTCCGACCGGTATGAGTTTTTTCTCTCTCGTTATTAGGTGGAGATCGCTTCGCTTTTGCCTTGTGCTTGCGTCCGCTTGATACCCGGATTAGTTCGTCGAAGGTACACCGAGAGAATCGACGAAAAGCGCGAAGTAACATCGACGATTGGCTCGTATCACGCGCGTAATTATTTCTGCGCGTCCGCCATTTTATTGTTGACTCGCGAAATTTGTTATTCGGCCGCGTCCGTCAGATGGAAACACGTCGAAAACGGTCGCGATGAATGGGAAATTTTCCCGTGATGTTTCGTAGACAAGATGGCGTCGATGCCGAGCCGCTCCTAATCTACTTTTAATAAAATCTTTGACCCTTTTAACTGTCTGGCGAACATCTGTATCGCATCTTATTTAAATGTCGTTTGGAAGTCATTTCGACGTCTTAGGTTTCGCATTAGAGGTGGAAGAAGCTATGGGTGTTATTTTGTGCTCGCTTATGTGCCTTAACTTGTCGGCGCTTGTAACATGAATTTAATCGCACGTGGAACGAATTCCAACTCTACACACGCGCAAAAAAAACAGGATCTCTTGAATTTCGATATTCGACAAACCTTCCAAAAGGAAAAGCAGACAGTAATTGCCTGAAAAGCCACGAATGTGGATTTATAGCTAACTAATAAAAGTCAATTCCTGCTGACTCAAGCCGGTTCAAACAGGGTATCACTGATTGGAAAAAATAACCAAGAGGGAGTTCCTACGTTCAATTTAATAACCATTCAACACATTTTGATGACAGGAATTTGCTGACCAAATGGAGTCCATAGAGATTAACCAAGCTTGGAGGGAAAGCACAGAAGATGGATAGATTCAGTTTGGTGTCCATGTGAAGCACGCCAGTTAAAGGAGCTTTAGCTGATCGAATCTAGTCCAAAGCACCTTGGTGAAAGCACTTATAGCTGACTCAATCGAGGGTGTCGAAACACGAGTTAATGAAATCACCTCAGGATTTATACAAGTAGTTTCTGTTGACTCAGTTTCATCTAAATTAGATTATTGGAGCTTCAGAGGGAGCAAAATTTTGCAATCAACGAAACTTACAAGCACAGAAATTCAAAACTCGTCAGAGAATAGCTTCGAAAATGAATAGATTCAGTTTGGTGACGATGTAAAGCACTTGCAGTTAATTGAGCTTCAGCTGATCCAATCTAGTCCAGATAACTTTGGTGAAAGCTCTTGCATCTGACTCAATCGAGGGTAAAGAGGGTGTCAAAGCAGAAGTTAATGGAATCACCTCAGGATTCATACAAGCAATTTCTGTCAACTCAGTCTCATCCTAAATAGATTATCGAAGCTTCAGAACGAAACAAAACCAATTAAATGAGCTTCAGCTAATCCAGTCTAGTCCAAATAACTTTGGTGAAAGCTCTTGCATCTGACCCAATCGAGGGTAACGAGGGTGTCAAAGCACAAGCTGATGCAGTCTCTTCAGGATTCATATAAGTGATTTCTGTAGGGTCAATCTCATCTAAAATAGGTTATCGAAGCTTCAGAGGAGAACAAAACTTTACAATCAACGAAACACAGAAATTCAAAACTGGTCAGAGAATATCTTCGAAAGTGGATAGATTCAGTTTGGTGACGATGTAAAGCATTTCAGTTACTCAGGTGATCGAATCTAGTCTAAGCACTTTGGTGAAAGCAGTTGCTACTGACTCAATCGAGGCTAAAAATGTAGTCAAAGTACAAGTTAAGTACGGAAGTCACACAAGTGATTTTTGTTGACTCAGCTCATAGGTACTTCAAAGTTAATTCAGTTTGGGTTCAACTTTCCTTGTTGATTTCCTGCTGACGAGTCCAGAATGCTATCCAAGCGCAAACAACAAAAAGTCGTCTGACTATCACCTGAATTATCACCAATCAGTTCATCCATTCACAAAGAAATTACGATTCAGAATTAATCACAGGAGAGTTACTAGGTTCAATCGATTCAAATGGAGGATTTTCTGCTGATCCAATCGAGTCCAAATCGATTTGTGAAAGCAGTTCCTGTCCACCCAATTGAGTAACAAGAAGGTTACCAAAAATAGAATCAAATTCAAGAATCAAAATTTATAATTACAGCCGACTTGGTTTTAGAGTTGGAATTCAGCGTCCACCTGCGACATATTTGTGCTTTTTTTATTATTATTTATTATTTTTTTGGTTACTTAACGTACGTGTTTGTACCATTGAAAAGAAAAAGTCTGTTTTGGCGCAGCTAGCGGAGGTCTACCCTGCCCCGGGACGACCACCATCAGCCACCAACGCACTCAATCACTGCCCCTAACAGATCACTCGGCACCTATCACTGATAACACCCCCATTCACCCGACCACCACCACCACAACCACAACCATCTCCACAGCCAGGACGGCCAATAAGCGCCCCAACCAATCAACCGCCAAGAGTACGTATCTCCTTAACCCGTTTTAAGTGGATACTTTAGATTAAGTACATGTTCACGTTGGTGGTGGTACTAACCGCTTGTTCCGGCTTGCCCATCCGGGTGGGGGGGGGGGTGCAGAATTTTTGTCGTGACCCAGGAATAGTTGTGATCGGTGCAGTAGCCATTGTACTGGGTGTTTCGCCCTGAGGAAGGGTGTTGCGCCCACTCCATCATTAATAAGCTTAGGGACCTGGGTACCAACTCTTTATGCAGTTACCTTTAGAATCACATGAGCTAACGCAAATGTCATGCTGAAATCACCCAAATCATCAAAATAACACTGCGCTGTCTTTTTGTTTGTTATCGACATTTTATTTTGGATACACTACGACGAAAGAAGATTGGCGGGTGTCCTTGAGATGCGCACTGGAACAATGCGCAAGTGGTGGGAATAATTCATTACGTCTCGAAGATGCCTAGAGTGAACATCCATCTTAGTGCGTCTTTGAGACAAATTGTTAGAACATGATTTGGAAAGTTTCTTTTTCTGATGCCTTGAGAAGGAATTTTTGAGTCCGTGGCTGCACTAACTTATTCGTATGCCTGTCGTGGAATAAATCATTGGGTTTTCTATAGAAAATATTTATGGGGTTCTAAATTATTCCATTCATCGTATGGTAACGCCTAGGGGTATGAAGTATTCTTGAGGCTGTGATAGGGGTGGAAAAACTAAAGGGCTAGTAAAACGAATACAGAAAACAGAAGTATATATGATAGACAGTTGGGGGAAGAGATCAATAAAAGAAAAAAACTTCGTCACCACAATGAATGGTGTCTTACATGGTCCTGGTTAGTTTCAGCAATCATCAAGGTATCCAAATAGACCATAGCGTCACGACAAAATTTCACAATCCCGTCTCACTCGCAGGAGTTGTACTCTCCATTTAAACTCAATTTAAGAAAATATTACCATTCAAATCGACGTTTACGTTTTGCGGCACGACGGAGCGTCCACACCCAACCAAACGTGTCAGACTCCCACTCTCGTGTCGTGCGACAGCAGCGCCGAAACTGATCAAAAATTCTCCCCGTTTCAGGTATATCCGGGATGCGCGACCGCAGCGACAGCGTGCCCTCCAGGCCGAGGACGACGAGCGAGGGCACGCACCCGATGTCGACCTGGAGGCACGGCCTCACGCCGCACAGGTCCCACGGGAGGGACATCTCGCACAGCCCGACGTCCGGCAGTCCCGTGAGCCCGCCGAGCGTCGGCTGCTCGACGGACTCGACTGGCTCCTCGTACAGCCTCGCGGACGAGCCCGACGGCTACATGGACTGCTCCGAGAGCATCCGGTACCCGATCCCGCTGACGCCCGACGAGGCCATAGAGGAGGAGGATTACCCCGAGAGCCCGTGCGGTAAGAGAGGATATTTCTTAATCAGCCGTCAAGAGTGTAGAGAGTAGGTGGTAAATGAAAATAGTTCTCGGTTTTGTTGAAGAAACTACCTTGATTTAGAAGTAATCAGTTCGGTTGTCACTTTAGTATTTTCTCAGTTGTTGAAAATTCAGCACAATTTTCTTTCCACCTAACGGATCCTATAAGTTCGTATGAGAACTACACTCTCTTGACGGCCAGTAGTTCAGGGGAATAAGAAAAAAATACCCTGCTTGAGACTGAAATATCCAGCGAGAGACGGTTACTCTCAAAATGTCTCAGAGAATGAAGTCGCCGTCTTGACGTGGGGCGAGGATATTTTAACAATTTAACCAGCGTATTGTTGGTTGCCTACCCCAAATATGCTCTTATATATTAAATCGTTCAATTAGGGTCGTGTAAAACATGATGGCCCTTAACGTACAGGAGAAATACATCAATCATGGCTCAGATAGCTCGCTGGAACCCATTTTTAATTGGTCGAGATTTTAGGGTAGTACTTTTTCGGCGCGGTCTGGTTATAATCTCTCCTCTCTTCGCAGGCAAGCACGACCGCTACGTGCCGATGGCAGCGCAGAGCTCCGACGACGGCTACGTCGACATGTCGCCCCGTTACCACCCGAACGCGCACTCGCCGACGGCGAGCCTGAGCAGCATCACCTCGGGCACCCCCTCGACCGACATGCGCTTCTCGGACTACCCCCTCGACAAGGTCACCTCCTACCTGCTCTCCGAGGACGACGAGGACCGTCCGATGCGCGCGTACTCGGTCGGCTCGCGGCCCGAGACGTTCCGCAACAGGCGGCAGATGGAGCTCGCGAGCGCGCCGGAGTCGTCGCGGTGCCGCGCCTTCAGCGTCGGCTCGAAGACGAAGAAGGGGCCGAGCAGGGTGCTGCCCCCCCACCACCCGCACCACGGCATCAAGTCGAGCAGCGCGCCGATCCTCTCGAACTCGAGGACCTACAGCTCGCACAGCTCGATCGGCCCGATGGACGACCTGATGGAGTTGGACTTCTCCAGGTCGAACACGGGCAGCAGCACCAACTCCGGGTACCTCGAGATGAGACCCGGCGGGAGCAACAACAACAACAAGACGACGCCGAGCGGTTACGTGGAGATGAAACCCGGGGTCGAGTTGGCGGCCCAGAAGAAGATCAGCCAGTCGAGCGACGTGTCGCCCTACGTCGACATGAGCAGCTCGAGGTGCTCCGCGTACGTGGACATGAGCGGGTGCTCCCCTTCGAGGACGAGCAACGTGTCGCCGCAGAGCGAGTGCTCGTCCTTCGTCGACATCAACAGGCAGTACAGGTTCACCTCCGGCGATCTGCCGAGGAACAACAACTACGTCGACATGGACAACCGAAAGAATAAGACGGTCTCCTCGCCGGGCGCGTTCAACTGGAACGGCGACGATTACCTCGACATGTCCGTGAACCAGCAGCGGCTCTCGCAGAGCTCGCAGATGTCCTCCTCGCCTCACAACAGCGACTACATGCCGCTGGACTTCGCGACCGGCCAGGTCAAGACCCCCGAGGGCTACGTCGAGATGTCGCTCGGCAACAAGAAGCACCAACGCCAGCCGAGCCTCGAGAACAGCATCAACGAGGAGTACACCAACATGTCCCTCGGCGCGAAGAAGAAGGCGACGAAGAAGGCCTCGCAACCCATCTCGATCTCCACCTCCGGCGCCGCCGCCCAACCGGCCAAGAGCTCCTCGAGCCCGATCTCGATCGGCTCGTTCCTCGGCCGCAAGACCTCGGTCGGCACGTCGCCGAAGATGCACCTGCCGCTCTCGTGGAACACGTCGCCGTACTCGAGCCTGCCGCGCCAGAAGAGCAAGAAGGACGGCCAGGCGAACTCGAAAGACAGCTCGAGCTCGAGCGTCACGACGCCGAGCAGCTCGAGCACGATCTTCCCGCTAAGCCTCAACAGCCCGAGCTCGCCGATGAAGCCGACGGCGAAGACCGAGACGCCCTCGTCGCTGAAGCTGCCCGCGGCCATCTTCAACGCGATCTACCGGGGTAACAGCAACAGGGCGTCGTCGGCAAAGCCGGAGGATTACGCCTCGATGGATTACGAGACAGCCAAGACTAAGTCGAAGGCCTCGTCGTCGTCGGACTACGTTAACTACGCTCCTGCCGCTCCGAGCACCAAGGCCGAGTCGAGCGATTACGCGGTGATGCACCCGGGGGCTCTGGAGACGGCGAAGGCGACGACTCTGCCGGTGAAGAGCGTCTCCTCGGATTCCGCTTCGCCCCTGATTGGCCACCTGTCGACCATCGGCATCAAGGAGAACCAATCGATGGTCTTCTGTCCCATCAAGGAGGATTCCAGGACTGGTTCGACGTCGGGAAACGACGAGTCCAGGAAACCTGAAGGTGAGTCCGTTAAATTTAAGTAGGGTAGTAGCATGAATTGATGCACTAGGGGAATAGTGAATAGGGGTAGTAACAGGGAACTAAGTAAATTTGACTTTCCATTGGTAGATTGAGTTGTGATGATACCGAAAATCAAATTTATTAGGTGAAAAGTTGTTGAAAATACATCGTTTTCAATGAAGTAAATACATGAATTGACAGCTGTTAGTCATGTGATCTCAGCGCTAATCAGGGCACGTGTGTGAGACCGTGAATCACCTATCGAACAGTATTAACCTACTTTCTTTGTACAGTTGCTAGATTGTATACAGTCCGCCATATTTGGAGTAGAAATTCAGGCGGGTAAATTCAAATCGGAAATTTTGAATTTGAACCTCATGAAATACACTGAAAAGCTGTGTTTTCCAAGCAATTTGTATAGGAAGAACGCTTAGTGAGTGAGTACATCAGGTTTATTCCAAAATTTCCCTCTTGTAGAGTCGCCCCAGGGCTACCACCTGCCGGAGAGCCCGTACGAGGTCCTGCGCGGCGGCGACTGCGTGTCGCCGGCGGCGAAGATATCGCGCCCGAACTCGGTGAACGGCGAGAGCCCGAAGGAGGCGTCGCAGCGCGTCGGCGCTGTCGCCGACA
Source organism: Cryptocephalus primarius (assembly GCA_963576515.1). Taxonomy (NCBI): domain Eukaryota; kingdom Metazoa; phylum Arthropoda; class Insecta; order Coleoptera; family Chrysomelidae; genus Cryptocephalus; species Cryptocephalus primarius. Next base: position 16,607,298 of record OY754939.1, read on the forward strand.
GGGCGCTCCAGGAGAGCCCCCCGGGGGCGGCGAGGCCGAGCTCGACGTCGAGCGAGCAGTGGTCGAGCTCCTCGACGGTGGTCGGCGGCGGCTCGAGGCCGGAGTCGGCGAACTCCGAGGCGGCCGCCGCCGCCGCGCAGGAGCCGAACTGCGCGGCGAAGCTGCATTACGCGAGCCTCGACCTCGCCGCGCAGCCCCAGGCGGACGCGCAGCAGCAGGCGCAGCCCGAGCCGACCTCGGTCTACGCAGAGATAGACTTTATCATGAGCGAGGGCCTCAAGCAAAGCAACAACCAAAGTTTACTAAACAATACGAAAGTTAAGCATTAAGTACGGTTATTAACTTTAGCATAAATGTTAATTAATGAATGGTGGAGATGAAAATCTTGTGTATAAACTGTCGGAGGGTCCCGTTCCTCTCGCGGGGTACCGTTACTGTTATTTCCTTAGTTAAACTCATATCCTCTTCCTCCTCAAAAAAATGTGAAAGATACTTGCAGTGTGCCGGTCGAGGTTAGTCCTAGCATAATTGTAAACCCTCTGAAAGAATGTTTTAATTCTTCGTTACATGCTTAGCTGTACTTGTTCATTCTCTTGCATTTACTCGATGGATATGGCCAAGCAGTTGGGGCTCGGAACCCTCCCCTCTCTCTCGTAACATATTAGCTTTTATATGTCATTACAACTTAGAAAATTTTTGTAATTATTGTAAATACAACTCTTAGCAGGTATACTTTTTATATTTATTACTATTTAATCGTAAATTAATGAAAACTTAGCGGAATAATAGTGTATGTGAATAATTTAAAAATGAACGTAATTTTTTATACACACTAAGAGACTCCTTTATTACTACTACTACTTATAGCCCAGTTTTTGTATTTCGTCCCACCGACTTTTTTTCATTAAATAGACTGAATCTAGATGAATTTTCTTCGATTAGGTAGGTTGGAATTTTGTTAGGATAATTTTTAACCACATTGCTCTTGTTGAACATATCATTATGCATGAAATTTTTTAGCTCAACTTTATATACAAATCGGTATATTTGTGCCTATGGGTCGTGAACTCTAGATAATTTACTTCTTAACAATTGAAATCGTAGAACTTGCCCAAATGTTGTAATTGTGGTTGTAAGCCAAGTTCTTGTTGACGTTGATCGCTCATTATATTGTGTTTCGTTACGTAATAGGTAAATACTATCAAATATGTTGTAGATATTATAATACAATGTTCATAGTGAAATGCTAACGATACTCCTATGATCCTATTTCTTCTAATGGAAATTGTAATAATGAATCCTTCCCAAAGAACGTTGATAATAGGCATGAATTTACCGAAGATTTTAGGTTGCACGTTAGTATAATTTTTATTGCATATACATGTAACTCTAACTTAATGAAATTTGGTAAAAGAGTAAAAAATCGATTATGTATATGAAAACGTATTGAGATAATTAAAAAAAACAAATATTATATTTGCGGTGATTTTATATTTTAACGTAATATTATCTATAAAAGTTTTCTCTTTTTGAAAATAATGATAGTAATAACGATAATAATAATTGGAAAATCCAAAAAAAAAATAAATGAAGTGAATGTGTGCCTGCCTTTTGTACATCGGTTTTCAATATTAAAAAAGAAAAGTGTAAAAATATTTTCCATAAGTAAATACGCCAATAATTCCAACTGCAGGAAATCACTGTGAACCATTATTTAAAAATAAATTAACATGTTTTACACGCACTTTTTTTATTCCTTCTAAAAGAGTGGTACAGAACCCAAGAAGTATCATTCGATGATTCCCAGGGTTTGATAGTGTAGAGAATTCTTGGAAGGTTGAGTTATTCGATTTCAAATTTTACTTTCATTTGATGGGCAACAAATAACATGGAAAAATGGTGGAGCATTAGTTGCTTAAGTAGATTTGATCCATTATTTGTCTCCAAATCAAAGTTACCCTTGATATGTGATTTTATCAAAATTGTTCAATGCTTTATACCTTCTATTGTAGAATTATTTAATTTGTGATGTTTAGGTCAAATGTTCAATTAGCCTGTTCCCACTAAATAGTTATTTTGGTGAGTTCCGAGTGCCTTTTTCAATCACTCGTATTCCAAACCGGTTAATTCTAGACCTTTAAATTGAAATTCTTGTACATCTACTTACTTCAGCACTGAAAAGTTGTTTGAATTTATTAAAATGTTATAGAACGAGAAGATCAACAAAATAATGGAGAACCACCAAATATATCAGTTACCAGGAGTTTGATAAACTGATGACATAAGAAGCAACAATCACTGGAGAGACGAGGAGGATCACTATTAACCATGAGTGGTTAAGATGGTAAAGGGCGAGAAAAGGAATCTTTAGTAAGATAATAACTCAATTTTTTGTTATACTTATATGAAGTAATGTAGCGATGCAAAGTAGTGAAGTACTCATCTATCGACTTCAGAGAGGGCAAAATGGAGTCTTCTTTTGCTTGACTTATTAAGAGGTTCGTTGTAGTTTTGCCTTCTTTAATCACTACATGCCTTTTGCAATGTATGTTATCAGATTCTATTTCATAGAGTTCTGCTATTTTTCAATTTTTATCTGGCAAATGGTGAAGGGTCAGTACGCGTCTGCCTATGGTGATTTTGAAACAAGAACCTCGTTTCTGATTTTACCACAACAATGACAATATAACAATACAGTGTCGTTAAGTATTTAAACACGTATGGACCTTGGAGACGTTCATGATGATGGAAGGAATCACCAAACCAGGGGTAAGTTCTCAGTTGTCCCCCAGTAGTTATTGTGAATGATTATGGATAAATGTCTGTTAGGTTACCAACATTGACACTTACATTCTTGTTAGGACAGTCAATTCGTAAAAGTGCCAAGAATTGTAAGTTCTAACAAGAATGTAAGTGTCAATTGATATCCGACCATATATTTGCTCATAATCATTTGTTGTTATTAGAGGATACCTGAGCTCTTACTCTTGAGTTATTTATAGTTTTACTTTAAATACCTAAGCTTCATTTGTATTTACTTGTGTATTTAAAATACACTTTTGTTGTACATTTAAAATACTGCAGTTAAGGTTTATACACCCTTTTTGGCGACGTTGTGATCTTTCAGGTATTTCTCTCGTTTACCTGGGAACAAAAGTTCCCTTAAGTTCGCATTATCCCCTGGTGTGAGAAGGCACCTATGGAGCAGGCGGCTGTTTGGTTTTAATTTCCTTTATCCCAAGTACTCTTCATTCTACAGGTATTGTAGAACAGGAAATTGTTCATTAGTTACTATCGACTGAAGTAATAACCAAAATGAATTGTCTTCCTGGCGTCACGCATGAACAATTTAACAGAATTTGCTGAACTTTGTCTCATTTTGCAAGTTTCTCTTTAGTGTCTAAATGTTTCATACACATTTTGTGTTGATAAGAACGTACTTTCCGTAAGAATCAAAAAGCCCACATCCATGTCTTGGATGATTATTTAAACCAGTTTTCCCAACTCTTCAGTCATACTTCCAAAGTACTGTCCTCAGAAAAATGTTTTCCTTTCGCATTTCTCATCGAATAAATCTAATTATGTGACTAATTGCAATATGATGATTATATGATTATAATTTCTATTTGTATTTTCCCGCGGTGTACCGCTACGATGACAGGCAACCAACTATACCGGCGAGTTCCCGCGGGTCGATACCCCGTACCGTCGGTGTCGTAGAGAGGGCGTCACTAGTCGTGACAGCGGCGCGCGTGCGCCCTCTGCCCGTGTCCGTGTTACATTTTCCGCAAGTAGGAACTAGACCGTCGTCCTCGTTGTGTGGTGTTGTGTGGGTGCGCGGCGCCGTACAACTTCCCTGTGGTCTCTTGGGTATCCTTCGGACGAGCGACTGACCGGCGGACGACTCCTGCAGGATCGATGACGTGAGTAGGGGACGCGGTCCCCCTTTTATTTTGCCTTGCCCCCGTCGTCGCCTCCCGAGCGACTCTCCGTGGCCGCGGCCGCGTTAATCGATTTGCGAGTCGGCATCCTCTGACGTCGTTCGAGGCGGTTTTGGGCCTTTTTTGATCTCACCTGTGCGGGTATCGTCGATGACCGGTATAATAGCTCGGCAGATCGATCCGCCACAACAAACCACGAACGGTTTTAGGTTAGACTTCGGTTTCGATGCTCGCTTGTTTCGTAGGTTATACTCGCACCGGAAAGGCTCGACGCGGAAACCGGTTACGAATTTCCTAATCGTGAAATGTTTATACGGCCGTCGGCGACTAAATTGTTTACAAATCGTCACATCACGAATTGATTCCGTCTAACGGATTTCGTGGTTTTATGTCGTAACCCATTCAGGTGTGGTGATTGTTGTAGACGTACCTTAAACCCACTTTAGTTGCCAAAAACGTAATTAAACCTAGATTAATGCAACCAGGAGTAAACTACAAATTCATTTCGACTTTAACACGTTCCGTATTTACGTTGGAACAGACCCATCGCATCTTCATAAGTTTCTCCCTATTGTATTCCTGTATTGTTTCTTATTGTGCGTTTAAAACGCCCACAAACGGTTTTCTATGACTAAGTAAAGCGGACACGAATTCAGACAACTTTTTCACGGTTTTAATGTAATTTTGTACCTTTCATTAGCAATTTTCTGGCAAATTCTTTGAGCTTGTGCAACTACGCTACTTTCAGATGTTTTTTGTTCGTTAAGAAAAAAAAAAAACAACAAACGAAATAGGACAGTCATCACCAGTATAATGGGAAAACAAGCCTTGAAGCGTGTGCGCTCAGCACACGCAATTCTAGGGTTCGTTCGAACCATTCTATCTTTTATTTAATAATGATAAATAGGGAAAAGAGCCACTGCACAATAGCTGTAGTGAGTACAATGGGTACGTCATATTGGCAAAGATTCACTATGTGTATGCTATATGCATACAATTGTTCAGGTCAATGTTTTGGGAAAATCAGGCCTTGATTCATAAATAACAAAGTAGAACCTCACTTTGGATACTTTGCTTTGCGCTAAGTTTCATTGTCAGAAACGTCGCAACGTCCGCCATATTTGGAGTAAAAATTTGGGCGGGTAAATTCAAATTGGAAATGTTGAATTTTATAAATTGTTTACGCCACGTTCTTTATAGCACTGTGCTTATAATAACTCTGCCTAATCGATTAGTTACCACTATTACTAATAATTATTTTGAAATAATTATATATACTTCACAAATCCACAAAAATATCCACAAATATTTGGAGGAACCTGGAAAGTAACTAAGTATTTAGGCCTCCATATTTGGAGTAAAATGTGCCCTTCTCTCTCTGACGCGTTGGAACATAACCTTGCGGTACTTTATTTATATTTTAGTGACTGTAGGTATTCTCTCCCTGTCAGAATTGCATTGCTTTTTTGATAAATGAGAATATTTTCCACAAATTGTTGCGTTTCTTAATTTTTTAATACAAGGCCGTGGCGATTTTTTTAAATTAACTGCGTTCCAAAAAATCGTAAGGCTTTTTTTGAAATTCATGCAAAAATACCAGCTTTTTGAGTAAAAAGTATTATAGATTATGTCAATACAACAGAGTTTTTCTGTTTATTTGGAAGCTAAGAAGTGGTACTATTTTGTAATGCAGTTTGGCATTAATTTGCTTTAATTTGAACCCTTTAGAATTGCTCGAACTTTCTTATTGCGTGACTAATGTCGTAAAGTTAAAGAGACTGAGATAAATAAATTCAATTTAACAAAAACTACTCGATGAATCATTTTGAGATTTTTATCACATATTGTGCACCACAAGGTCTTAACTTCGACGAAAAATCAGAGGCGTACAATTACTTTTTCTGAAGTTATTAATAGTTTGATTTCAAATAATTCAATTTAAACTCACTTAAGGCTTTATTAAGCAACAAATGCGCGCCCTAGAATATTTTGGTTTTTTTGATCGGGCATGACAGACAAAACCTGCTAAAATCATGGATTTTTAACTATAATTGAAAAAAAAAATTTTTTTAAAGGCCTCACACGACTTTTGTTATTATACACCTAAAGTATTAAAAAAAAAACAACAATGAAACTGTTGTTATAGCTACAGTCCGGCTGTGCCAAAATGGCTGCTGAAAGTGTAGGTATGATACTTTAGTTACTAACTTCACTTTGGTGAATCATCATGTCTATAAGACAAAGACAAGCATAAGTTGACTTTCCCTATGTTTTAAGTTCTTGCGGAAAAGAAGTGAAATATAGTAAATAATTCAATCCGAAAATACTTATTGGGTGGTAAGAAGAGAAAAAAAGTGTACTGAGCACCTTTGAGAGTTAAGAGAGATGTGGCAAGAAATCCCACATATCCTTCACATGTGGTTTTCTACTGAGACATGTTCTCTTCTCAAATTTTCAACAATGTATGTAACCATGTTGGATGCTATGTTTTATTCAAGGGCAATAAAGAGTGCATTCCTTTTATGACATGCCTCTACAGAAAATTCCAGGTCTGCATACATAAATTGGCACCCGACCAAACTTTATCACCTGCTCAATATTTTCAATTCTATTTTGATTTTGTGGGAAAGGATTTCAAATCGATATTCATCTTTTGTTTCAACTTCAACTTTTCGCAAAAAAATCCGCATAATGGAGGTTCATTGAAAAGATGTTTGCAAGATTTTCATTTCTTAAAATAAACATCAAACTGCATTAAAGGGTCCCTTTGTTTATTTAATTTTCTATGAACACTTCAAATTTCACAAGTCATGATTGCCATTGTTATCTTCAACAAACGTACAATTAATTGTCGCGTTGAATAATTTGGATATCAGGTTTAATCTCCTCACTTGTTACTAAAAACGAAGTTTTTTTCCTTACAGTTATATTTTTTTCGATAACAATGTTTGTGCATAGTTAAGATAATCGTCGTTTCCGCACTTAACTTGTGTTGCAACGTGGGCTGTAATTTTAAGGTTTCCTACTAATTTTACGGAGGTGAAGAGCGTCAGAACTTGACACTCCATTTATTCATCGCCCTTCGCTATGAAATACCACGTAAAGGTCAGAGCTATCTTTGAAGCTGATTTTCCATTAGTTCCAAATATGAAACACCGTCACCGCGATACGTTTTGCCTGTATAACTTTCATAATTCCACGATAATCCAGTTCATAAGTCTAGGTTCATGTTTCCAAAACCACGATTTTATTGCTCTTGAGGCTTAAGCCATATTATCCACACTCGTATCTCTGGAATCAATGGAGTTGTCGATATGTACGAGGCGGCATGTTTTACTGCTAATTTATTGCTGGCGATAGGGATTAGTAGCGGATTCCCAAAACCACCCTTTCAACCCTTATACTCTTTCAATTACAGTTTGGTCGAAATTTATTTCATTGCAGTTTTTGAGACTATCACTTCGTTTTGAAAAGTAACATTGAGCACATTCACTTTAGCACTATGGTGCACACAGCACTGGCCAAACGGCTCCAACTTGTGTACCATAATGTCAGGATAGCTCGGCAATATATTGAGAGTGCAATTTTTCTTTCAGTTTTCGCCAGGAAATTTGGTCACTTTTCGTTTAGGAAGTTTTAGACCGACAGAAAGTTTGGTACGAGTGATTTGCCGCCTCCCTCCTGCCGCATTCGATACGTATTTCATCCGCTCAATTAAAATTCTCGACCACGGGCGCCCCGCATATACCGAACGTCGGATTTTTATGTTTATCGCGATCGGTGTCGTTATCGATATGAAAAGCTGCGCCGAAATTTCAGTATTTCGTGCGATTCCCTGGCCGTCCTCCAAATTCACTCCTGCAGCTCTTTTTCTTCCCCGTTCGAATTATGGAAATCAATAAGAGCTTTTCTCCCTCTCTCTCTCTCCTACTCGAAACTTCGCCGCGATAAAAATTGCAAGAGTGTGTGTTTTGATTCGGAAAATTGTTATAGTTAGGAAAGTTAGGAAGATGTCATTTGTATCGGCGCTTGCAGGAACTGAAGGGAATTTTCTCATGCTGCTAGCGTTCTCGTTACTGTTGAAGTAATAGGAAAATGTACGAACTCGAATGTAGGAAATTATACGAAATGGTGAAGATACTGGCAAGCACTTTTGGCTGCTTTTCATTTATTACTTTCAGACACTAAAAATCGATATAGGAGTTAGTTTTAAGCAATAAGTGTATCTGTATCAAATTTACAGTTTCTAGCTCTTTAAGTAACTGCGCGCTTTTGAATTTTCCAAGGTGCTAGGGAGCCTTAGCTTTTCCCTTGTAGAATTTAAAGTGTCTAATTACCCAAGTACTACCTCTGAGAGTAATATAAGAAATTTCACCCTCTAAGATGCTGAAATTTCGGTTTATGGGATTTTTTTGAATTTTCTGGAAGCCTCATCTATAACCGTACTAAATTTCCAGGTTCTAGCTTTTTGGTAATAATTGCATAAATTTCATCCCGTTTTTCACGTGGTCAGTAAGTGAAATTACGGGTTTTTATTTTTTTTTTATGAGACACTCAGCAACCTAAGGTATTTTCGTGCAAGCTTAAGGGTCGTAACTGCCTGAAAACTTAATAAAACCTTTAAAACGAATCTTTATGAAAGTTTTTAGCGTTAAAATTAACGGAGATTTGATGAAAATAACATGATAGTCTCATTTTTTCGAGGAAAAAAAATTGGCGACAGACTTAAAACTATAAATAATCAATTTACAGGTGGTCTAAAAAACGTGATTTCAGAAAAGCATGATTTTTGAAAAAGTAAATGTTTCAGATTTTTGAAAAAATGTTTTTTACGTTGTAACTTACAACCTAAAGGGAATAACAAAAATTGCAAGAGGACCAAATTTACCTTTTTTGGTTGAACATTTTTATTATGTGCTTGAAGTTGATAAAATTATTAACTCGTATTTAATAAACGATTGGTTTTAAATGGCTCCAAAAATAGAAATTACTTGGATACCATTACCTGTTAAGCTCAATTAGTGTAACTACGGAAACCTTCTGTTACTTTCTAAACAATTTATAAAAACCTGATGATTTTTCAGGTTGTGTAACTGAAAACAATTCATAAAGTTTCCTGTTTTATCCCTCTCGATTCTCGCTTAATGTACGTTTCCCATTCGAGTCTTTTTATCCAAGCTCTACGTTGCACATCCGAATTTCTTCCATATTTAAATTAGGCGCCCCGAATTTTTCCGTATTGATATTTTCGGGACCCCCTGGGAGCGGTAAAAGGGGACCGCTCGCAGGGAAGCAAGTTGGGACATGCGACGCGCATTTTTACGAGTTACACCGCCGGGGGAATTAATTCTGGAGGTATAGTCGCAGGAACAATCCCCCTCGACCCCTGTGTACTTGATCATGGAGTCTGTAGATATTCGTTTTATTAATCAAGCGATTAATCCTGCATAGCCCAGTTTATAGAGCAAAAAAAGAGGTTTTGGTAGTTGAAATTTAATGGCAGACAGACCCAAGAAACTTTGTTTAAAATGGATCAGAGATGATAGAAATCCAAAATCTAGACAAATTTTGCTCGAAACGCGCGATTTTGCTCAATATTCGAGGCCATTTTTCGGACATTTCTACAAACGTATATGAAAACCCAAGATAGCCAAGTTGTAGGTTTCGATGTCCTCTTTCAAAAACCGTTTGAAAAATTAAAATCGGCCCATCTCACTTAATACGCCGAATTTTGCAAAATTTCGGTGATTATTGGTAATAACGTAACTGTGCAAAAACTATTCAATTGACAGCATCCAACTTTTGCATGCTTCAAGTAGACATAATGATCTAACATTTCACGCAAAATCAGCGCTTTAGCTTTAAACTGGACACAGCTGTGAATTTTTGAAAATAGGTCCATTTTAACGGTTTTTCCAAGTTTTCTCGGTGAAAAATGCTCCGATCACCTTTTGACAACGCTCATTTTGAAGGTCTTTTAATTCTCTACAAATCGTCTCTACAACGTATTGCATTTTCGTCTATAATTTTCACGCTATGGTGAAAAAACGAAAAAACGACCTGTTTTTTTAAAATTTTTATTGTTCAAAAAACGACAAAGATCTGTCTAGATTTTAGGTCTTTATCATCTTTGATCCATTTTAAGCAAAGTTTTTTGGTCCGTCCGCTATAAAATTTTATCTACCAAAAAGGCTATAAACTGGGCTAACATTTTGCCGACTTTGTGAGTCGTATTGCCCCCGTGGAATTTTTTCGAAGGGAAAAATAACTCCGGTCGTCGGAGTAATTGGCGTGCTACTTTCTGGGCCGCGGGATTAGTGCTATTAAATAGTTCATAAATGGAGTTCCGGGGCGAGTTTAGAGAAGTTTCTCCCTCACGAGATGTCTCGGTCGGAGTCGGGAGTTCTGCCGACGGTGAAGGACTTAAGGAAGTTATCAGAAGTCGCGAAGTTGGTTTCGAAAATTAGGGGGCTTAGGGAATAAAATGCACTACTAGTGTCAAAATGGAGTTTCCACCATAACGTAGTGACCGTATTGCTTAATAGATTACTGGGATATATCAATATGTTCATTTGAAAGCCCTGAATGTTTATTGCTGTGAATATTTTACTTATGAATTCATTTTTTGGGGCCCTTTCGAAGCCGGCACATCGTAGATACGCCACTGGTTTTTTTGAATATTAGAAATGCCAGAATTTAAAATTGAATCTAGATTTTCGATTTTAACCCTAAAAATTGGATTAAAAAACTTAACCCGTCCTTCTGGAACTTTAAATAACAAAAATTGGAACAGGATCAAACCTGGGAAGTTTAGAGGAGTTTCCAACATTTTCCCTTTAATTCCTAATGCTTTAGAGAATCGGGTGTAGCATCGAATTTAGGAAATTTAATACATTTTCAAAATTTTCCTTTCATTTGGAAGTTTGGTGGAAGTTCCAATTTCTTTTTAATCCTCCGGGGACCATGGAAAGCATGTAGTGTTTTCTAAATGGTCTCAAGTACCATCTAGAAGCGTTCTCTTTTTGATCTCAAATACTAGAATTCTAGAAGTTTCTTTCAGTGGTGCAACAACCGAGCATGGACCCGTCATATAAATATTAATTTAACACCGTGACGCCGGTTTAGATACGCCATTGCTAAGCATATCAGAAAACTCGCATAATCATAGCAATCAATTCTACAAGCGAGGGGTACTTATTGGTTGCTATATACTAATCATAAGCATTAAACTGTCTAAAAATATACTGTCTACCTGACTTAATCCATTGAATTGAAATAATTTAACGATCTAATTGATACATAACAATTCCAGTAATCCATTTAAGAGACACGGCATGTATCATGTTGGCATTGTTCCTCGTAAGTACTTCTTTTTTTTTAATTGTTTTCGTAATATTTAATCCGGAAACAAACTTAACGATTTGATAGGCAATACGAACATGATTAACAGTAATGAATCATGACGAATAATTCGATTAGGTTCGTTAACGATTGCTACGTACGTATTAATCATTAAATCAATCGATTTGCTCATACATATAATAAATTTGATTTCTTGTTAAATACTTAGAAGCTGTTGAGAGGGAATATTAAAGAGATTTTATTTCTATTTCAGTCAACAAAATTAATTATAGTACTAATGAAACATAAAAATGGCGCTCGTGAAGTGGACGCAAACGAATCCCTTATGAGCAAATGCATAATGCCACCACTGGCATATATCATGTTGGCATCGATCCTCGTAAATACCTTTTTAAAAAGTTTTGTAATGTTTAAGCTGAATTCTTAAGAGTAATTTGTACAGATTTTACAGATTAATAATAATAAAATGAATCATGACGGATAACTCGATTAGGTTCTTTAAAGATTGCTACGTATTGATCACTAAATCAATCGATTTGCTGTAACATTTATTAAATTTGATTTACCGGCAAATACTCAAGTGGTGTATGCAGTTATTAAATGTTTTTTATTTTATTTTTATTTCGGAAAACAATATTAATCAAGATAGTACATTAATTTAAAAAATGGCGTCCGTGGAGTGGATGTAAAGAAAATCTCGGACTAAGTCTGACGAAACGGCCAGTAAAACATAATTTTAAGCGTTGGAAAGTTAAATCAACGTCGCACTTGGTAATTGCTAGAATTAAAAATACCAAAAATGGCATAACATCATTTTATCTGGCCATATACGCGTGTGTATAATTTGGCGAATGCGCCGCATTTTTGGACATTCGCCAAAGCATCGTACCGACATTTATCGGGCTTTTATTAGGCGTCATACGCGTTACATCGGCCTGTGAACATTTTTATACGTCTGCCGTGTAATTGGGGCGACATTTGAACAATACCCGCCTTGCCTTCGGGAAACTACCCGAATAGTGAGGGAAAGAGAGAGAGAGAAAGAGAAAGGGAGAAAGACAGAAGTGCGGGCGTGGTTTAAATATTGATCCGCCAGTGCCCCATTCAAGCCCGTACGCGAACAACTCTACTACCCCAAATACGGGGGAGCAGGCCGGGGAGCCGTCCCCCTCCGGTCTCTCCCGGAGAGTCCTTCTGGAGAATATCGGGAGTCAAGTGGCGTTCGTCGGAATGCACGCGTCGGAAAAGGGGAACAATGGGAAGCATGTTTTGCGGGATTTTTTTTCCGGGACGCCCCAGGGTTGAGGGGGAAGAGGGCGGCGTCGATAATGATGGTGACGAGAGGTAAAAAGGTTGCTCAAATTATTTGAAACGCGTATTTTTGCAATTTTGTGCATACTCTGCTGTCCCCGTCGATTTGATTTAATCGACCTCCAGTGGACACATCCAAAACAGTATTTATTTTCGAAAAATTCGTGACATTGAGTTATGGGTAGCGTTCTACGCCCTTCGGCCACACCGCAAATAAATAAGCAACGGAAGAGAGTCGACAACGTTAAAACCGAGCCTAATGTGGAAGCTTCCCAATTAAAATTAAAGCCCTCCCCTACGGTCCCCCGTTTTCCCCCGTTTCGCCCGAATTTTTGTCAACAATTCCCCCGATCGATCGCGTAAGTTCCTCGCCGCGGAGAGTTCGAGTTATTTATCGGGGAAAGTTGCGCCTCCACGGGTCTTAGTTAACGTTCCTAACGTTTTAAACACACGAAACGTCGCCCGGGAGATTAAAAGGTTAGAACGAAATCTCGAAAGTTCCAAAACCGCAGGAAGCGACGGATAAGCGGTCGAGGGGAGCGGGAATAGACGCGTGCAAATCCCGTGGGAACTTAGGAAAACTTTGTCATCTTTCGCGGACCTTGCGATATACAGGGTGTCAGTTTGGAAACTATGAAGATTAATTTCATCCATCGACAGTTTTGACCAGTTTAATAGTGGTAAACGGTATTTACGAGGATCAATGCCAACATGATATATGCCAGTGGTGGCACTATGAATCTGTTTGCGTCCACTTCACGAGCGCCACTTTTATGTTTCATTAATGCTACAATTAATTGTGATTACTGAACCAGAAATAAAATCCCTCTAATAATCCCCCTCAACAGCTTCTAAGTATTTAACAAGAAATCAAATTTATTATATGTATAAGCAAATCATGTTCGTATTGCTTATCAAATCGTTAAGTTTGTTACCAGATTAAATATTACAAAAACAATTTAAAAAAGAAGTACTTACGAGGATCAATGCCAACATGATATATGCCATGCCTCTTAAATCGATTACTGGAATTGTTGTATATCAATTAGATCGTTAAATTATTTCAATTCAATGGATTAAGTCAGGTAGACAGTATATTTTTAGACATTTTAATGCTTATGATTAGTATATAGCAACCGATAACTACCCCTCGCTTGCAGCATTGATTGCTATGATTTTGCAGGTTTTCTGATATCCTTAGCAATGGCGTATCTAAACCGGCGTCACGGTGTTAAGTTAATATTTATGTGACGGGCCAATTGCTCGGTTGTTGCACCATCGAAAGAAACTTCTAAAATTCTGGTATTTGAGATCAAAACGAAAAAGCTTCTAGATGGTACTTGAGACTATTTAAGAAGGTCTACATGCTTACATGGTCCACGGGGAATTAAAAAAAATTGAAATTTCCACAAAACTTCAGTCATTGAAGCTGTGAAATTTTTATTCTAGATTCTTTCTAGCATGAAAGTTGAAACGATTTTTTTTTAAAACTTCCATAAACCATGTAGATTTCATTTGCAAGAAGTTGAAATTTCCTTACGAACTTGTGGATTCCACCCTTCTAGATTTTTGAAGTTTACTTATGTTTGGAATTAACATGAAAATGTTTCGTATTTCCATAAACCTTCTAGATTCAATTTTAAACCCGTCCTTGCATTCCAAAATTCCAAAGAAACTTCTAGAATTTCTCTTCAGCACGATTTAGAGTTTCTAATGTTTAAACTTGTAATAAGAATGCTTGTGGAATCTATCGGGGATTATTTAGGAAAATTTTGATATTTTTCCGATGGTCCCCAAAGAATGAATCAATTTGAAACTTCCATAAGCCTTCTATATTGAATTTTAAGGCTTTTTCGACAGTTTGAAATTCTGAGAGAACGTCTCAAACTTTTTTCAAATTTTAGACTCGTTGTAACGTTCATAATTAATACGAAATTGTTTGAAAGCATTGAAATTTCCTTTGGAGGCAGTTTTGGACTTGAACGTTAGGTTAAATTAGGTTCCAAAAGTTCCTCAGGGACCTCCCTTCCAGTTATGGAGTATAAAATGGTGTGACACTAACGAGAAATCTGGCGCAGCCGCCAAAAGTTCAGTATATATACGCCCTTGGTTTTTTGACAGTGGTCATATGTCATTGGTGTATAATATACCAAAACCACTCGCTAAAAGCTTTAATCAAAACACGTGTTTTAGGTATTTTCCACATAAACATGGAGAGGGTACAGTTGGCGGTACGAAGGAAGGCGGTGGTAGCCTACATTTTGTCGGTTCTCTGTTTTGGTACATTGGAGGGACAACCAGTTCAATAGTGGTGGCTCCTAAGCGATAAAATCAACATTAAGAAGGTATCAATGCACGAAATAATGATTTCTGTTATGATTTTCTACTACTATTTTTTGGAGAATTTACTTTCGCTCGATATTATTAACCCTAACGACCTTTAAATTGGAAAATGCCCTTTTTGATGTAAAAATGCAAGAAATCTCCCCCAGCTCATGCTTTAATCCTCTCCCTCCCCCCATTAAAATCTTTCGCCGAGATAAAACCTGACTTCCCTTAATAAACTCTCACGTAATCTTCAACGTGTGCCAAACCGGGAGATATTATCTATCGAATTTACTGCCGTGATACTTTCGAGCCTCGATAAAGGACGTTTAATCCCGAGTAAAAGTTTATATGTAAATTTCAGACGTCTCCTTATTAAGATTTTATCCAGGAATCGGAAGGAGTACGCCCGTAAATAAAAAAGTGTAGAGTTTAAAAATCTTCGGATACGAATTGAATTATAGCGATATCATTTTGACGCCCGGCAGTCCTGATTAGGGTTAAAATTCCTTACGAGGAAAAGAGGAATTTTTACCCTGGAGCGCTTCAATGCAACAAATCATGTCTGTTAAGCCAAGTCCGCACCCTTTATGGCACTGTATTTTATTGCTAATTTGTTAAGCCAAGACGATTTTATTGCGCCACCTCTTTCCGAGGTGGGGGATAAGCTGGCTTAATGCTTAAGGCAGGTCACCCACACCTCTATCTCTGGAACCAATCAAGATGCAGACATTTATCAAACGTCATATTTTATTGCTGACGATATAGGCAAATTGAGATTTCCCAAAATCACCCCTTCAACCCCTAGCAAATTTCTCACCCCCCGAAGTATCTCGGAAGATGTTTTCATTGCTAATCAAAGCATGGATAATTTATTGCTAATTTTTCTAACGAACGAACATTTTCCAATTTTACACGTGCCTGAAAACGACGATTTTGCGTTTTTTTCCCACTTTTGACTATTTCAAAAACAATTTTAATATGAAAAATTCATTGGAAGAATTCATGGATTTTCCATCAAATTTTCCAAACTTTCAGGAAAAAAATGGTGCAAAACAATACAGAGTATTCTGTGCTTTATAGTTTCGCGATTCGCAGAAATATTAATCAAAAATAAAGAGATTTTGGAGTGGGCAGGGTCGATTTTTGTTCTCCAGAAAACAAAATATGTTGCGAATTCTTTACAAGTTTTTAAAAAATATTTCTTTGCTGTTTTTTCATTAACTGAAAGTTGAATTATACATTTTAAAATAAGTTCATCAAAAATCCTACGTTTTATAGAAGTTTTTAGGTGCTCTCTTAGCTAAGTTATGACTAATTGTAATATTGTACCAAATGGAAAGTACCAAAATGGTCAAAGCCAATTGATTTTTTTTGCATCTTTTTTTAAAACACTCTTAACTGTAGTTCAGATCGTCGAAAAATTTTTTTATGAAGGGTGGGCTATTTAATATCAAAACAGAAAATGCTAAAAGTATAACAGTTTATTGAAATATGGTTGTTTATATTACTTTATTTTAAAACTTACACTTTGAATCAGAGTACCATATCTATAAATAAAGTCCATAAAATTATTGTTCAAGACCTTCATTTTGATCATTTATACGTTATTTCAACGATCTGAACCAAAGTTATAAGTGTTTTAAGAAAAGCTGTAAAGAAACGTCAATTTGCTTTTACTACTTTGGTACATTTCATTTAGTACATTATTAAAATCATCATAACATTCAAAAGAATTCTTCACATTAAAAATTTTTTAAAAATGTCAAACCAATAAATAAAAATGCAAAATCGTCATTTTCTAACTCGTGTAAAATTGGAAAATGTTCGTTCGTTCGAAAAATTAGCAATAAATTAGCCATGCTTTGATTAGCAATGAAAATGTCTTCCGAGATACTTCGGGGGGTGAGAAATCTGCTAGGGGTTGAAGGGGTGATTTTGGGAAATCGCAATTTGCCTATCTCGTAAGCAATAAATTAGCAATAAAATATAGTCCTACAAAGAATGAGGACGTATGAAACGGATAACTTGGCTTAACAAACATGAACAAATCGTAAATACCGGTCGATGCCCATTAGAACTTGAGAAATGTAGAAAATCGGTCAGACCCGAGTAATTCGTACTGGGATAGTTTGTAAAACTTTGCGCTACCTTCTAAGATTTTCCGGGATTTTTTTCCCGTTGCTCAAGCAGTGGATTTTCCTATTGCCCGTATTGCAAAACGATTCAATCCTCGTGATGTCCTGCGCGCTAACCCTCCTGAATAACTCATAAGCCGAAAAAGCCCCGTCGCCCCCCGTTAGCTGTCAGTTTGCTTAGATGGATGTACCCCACGAGTGGAAAAGTGACATTTTGATAGTCAGGCGGGCGCCGCCCCGACCCCCTCCCTCCAACCCTTTCGTCGCTGGGAAAAGGGGTGAGGCACTTCAATTAATAATCAAACGACGTCTCCGGGGATATTTCGTCCGGGGGAGAGCGGGATTAGTAGCGATTTCGGTATTTTTAATCGTGGCAGATTATCCGCAGGGATGGTAAAAAGTGGCGTTTTAATGACAGGACCGGTACCTACTCGGGGAGATATCGACGTGGCGCTTTCGGAAACTTCGCAGCGAAAGCTTTTAATCTCGGGGTGTTTTACAGCAGTTTCAGTTCAGTAATATTGGTAGTTAGTGAGGATTCCTGAATCCTCATTCGCGAGGGGAGGTATTTCCAAGTTTCTCGCGTAATAACTCAGAAATTAAAATACCAGCCCTCTTCGTATACGGCATTCATTAATAAAATACCAGTAAAGCTCTTTAGTTCCATTTGGAATTATGGTTTCGAAGTGAAACTTCTTTGCCCACCACGTGCTGAAGTGCTTTGGTGTAACGCCGAAGTTAAGTGTAAAAAATATATATTAATTAGGCCACCATTATTAATATTTATTCGTGACATATTCCCCAAAACAATTTTCTCGGCAATATAAGTACCAAATTTGACGTTATGGCCCTAATCCTAAAGGGAAATCATAGAGACTACCCGTCATACAGGCTTCAAGTTACGCATCTCATTTCACCTTACCCAATAGGAAAAAGCGATTTCACTGATTCAAAGGTTGTCTAGGAATTATAAAACTTCTCCACTGTACGTTGAAAGTTCATCATAAAGCGTGAGGGTTCTGGCAAGCTCTAGTGTGCTCGATTGCGCTCTATCGCCTAGTTTAGGCTCAGGAGAGACGTCGTGAGCTCTAGAGGAATACGTACAGAGACTTGGAATTAGTCAAACCATGTTATTTCTATATCTACAAGGTGTGTTTTCAGTGAAAGCAAACAGAAAGGCCCTGCCACAATAGATGATTTCCCTCTCTTAGGAAGCACAGTCCTAAAGTAATAATAGTTGAAAATATTACCTAACGAGGAGCTCGGTGCAGTAGGATCTACCAGTTATTTTGGAGGTATTTCATTAGTACCACCTAGAGAAATACTTAAAGGTAGATTGCACGCTCAATATTTTCCGCCATCTGGCGACCGTTCGGTTAACTAAGCGCTAGTTATTGTTTACAGTGAATTTGGCTCAAAACTCTACGCAAAGGGAGGTACCATGGGCCTATTAGCTTCTTTACAAGTTTGGAATACCGTTGGTATGACGTGCCAATATGACATATGACGTGTGACGCCGTTAATTAAATAATTACCATCAATTTTTACTGACAGATACTGTTAATCTTTATTAGTGAATAGCGAAGGTCAGTTTTAGCCTGTGGTTACGCATTTAACTGGGAGTTATAAATTTAACTAAACCAAGTGAATATGGCTTACAATCTTACGAAACTACCTGATCAAAAGCAGAAGGTAGAGTTGTATCGAAAAATCCACCATGCCTTAATCAACATTTAACTTACTAGCTTCTCCTAACTTTTAGCTACTAGTTAGTAGTATTAAACAAACGACAGATACTTAAGGTTCGGGCGTCCCGAACAATTTCCCATCGATCTGCACCCTAAATTGCATACGTTCGGCTTCTCCCCTCGGACTTCATAACTTCGTTAGCCGGTCATACGTGGACGGCCCCTAAATCAGAATCTGATCGACGCATTTAATCTCCTGACGACCTGGCGGAATCTCTCCACTCTACCGTGTACCTCCTCGCCATCAAAGTCCGTTGCAGCAAATCGAAGGATAATGAAATGATACGATCCCGGCATTCTCCGGGGATGGGAAACATCCGTAAGGCGAGAGAGAGAGAGAGAGAGGGAGGTGGGGGTGAGGGCATTTACGACGGATAAGCGGCTATTACTCAGGGAATTAAATGTTCTACGGGTCCCTGGAAGTGCCTGCATGACGCGACTCGGAGTGGGTTTTAGGGAAGGAACGTTGTAGTTGCGTAAGGGAAAAGTGTGGCGAGATGGAGGAGGAGAAAGGGAGTTTCAATTTACGCTCGACTAGGAGAGTGTTTCCTTCGGCGTTTGTTGCTTTTTGAGTGAAACAGCGGCGACGTAGATTCGACGTTTCTATCGCCTTCATCGATCTACTACTAAAAATAACGCGTCCCAATGCGGTCGTCGAAAAAATTACTTGTTAACGAGTTTCCGCGGGGCCATGGCCAAGGGAAATGTTCGAGGCCATTTTACGCACTTTTCTCCAAACGTATATGCAAATCGAAGATAGCCAAGTTGTAGGTTTCGATGTCCTCTTTTAAAAACCGTTCGAAGAATTAAAATCGGCCCATCTCAGTTAATAAGCCGAATTTTTCAAAATTTTGGTGTATATTGTTAATAACGTAATCGTGTAAAAACTATTCATCCGACACCATCCAACTTTTATGTGCCTAAAATAGACATGATAACATAGCATTTCATGCAAAATTAGCGCTTCAGCTTTAAACTGGGCAAAGCTGTGAATTTTTGAAAAAGGGTCCATTTTAACGGCTTTTCCAAATTTTCTCGGTGAAAAATGTTCCGATCACCTTTTGGAAACGCTCATTTGGAAGATATGTTAATTCTCTACAAATCGTCTGTACACAGTATTACATTCCCATCAATAATTTTCACGGTGTGGTGGAAAAACGAAAAAACGATCCGTTTTTTTTTTAAATTTTACACTCCAAAAAACGCAAAAGCTCATACTTGTCTAGATGTCTTTTGGGTTTTTATCATCTTGGATCAATTTTAATCAGTTTTCGATCCGTTAAGCCACGAGGTAATACCAAGATTAAGAAGCTGTCCCTCTATAACAGCCGAGGCCGAAGGCGCAGCTATACCGCGCACATATTGTACACACCCTTCTGAAAGTCGCTGAATTTAGTAAAAGCTAGATGCATGAATCCAATTCTAGGTAATAACAGGAATTTTTAAACTGACAAGAATATGAATTACCTGAATAAGGCACATGCAATGTTAGTAAAGTGCCAAGTTTAAAGCTTCTAACTATTCACGCACTGCTAAACAAAGGTACAAAGGTGTAAATTTCAAGTGAAAACGTGATCACATGTCATAGAGAATACCGCCTCATTGTCTTGCACCTCTCACTCACCAGTGAATAGCGGAAAGTGACGTGAGCGCTCCCTCAGGATGGGGGAAGCGGGATGATGAACAGATTGATTCTTCTCCAGTTCGGATCGCACATTTGGGTAATTTGAAGTTGCTTCTTACGGTCGACGGTTTATTTTACTTCAAACGTCCCCGTTCCCGTTTAAAGTTCGCCGACTTCCCGGTCCCTCAGGCGCGGTTAAATCGGCCCGAGACGTCGAACTTTTCTGGAAGTCGACCCCTGGAAGCTCGTCAGATGAGGGTGTCGTCCTGAATAAGGCATTCCTTACTTCCCTTATACTTTTACTATTTATATCCGAGGGTACTCGTGGAATAATCTGCTCGAACGTTATGAACTTTTCGAGGCGAGATTAAAATTCTTTTGTGAGACCCGCCTCGGGATATATAGCGAGAAGCTGAAAAATGCGAAAGGCGGAATTAACCGTCTCGCAGGACCTCCTCGATTCCTGTTTATTTAAGGGGACGACGGGACGTTAAGCGACAAACACCGGATTAACGTCAGGAACGATAGGGATTCTTAGATCGCGTTTTACTTCGACCATATGGAACCCCTTCAACCGCGAAGAAACTTTAAAGATAAAACTGCATTCTGAGAACAAAGTAGAAGGTGGAATTGAAAATTTTGTTGTGTTAGCTTTCCCGAAGGATATTGCTGACTTTAGAGGAAGGAAAATTTGCCGAAGGAAATTTTCTGTGGGAATTTGAGCGTACTTATGCAAATTTTTCATTACTTCAAAATGTAAATACTAAGAAGTTGGATTAAACCGCTAAACCTCCGCAAAATACCACAGTTCCAACCCGATGATTAAATTTTGACGAGACCATCGACAAAGACAGCATGAAATACTGATTACCTTCATTTATTTTTACAAAATTTCTTTTCTTCTTGCTTTGAAAGAAATGGAACCCTTACCACTACAATGTGACAACATCGCAAAATAATTCGATTAAATCTAGGTGTGTTCATATGTTTCAACCTTGAATAAATACTATAGAGAACGATATTAGACTGTGTGTTATCAAAGTTCCTCTTTTTCCGACGTTACAGAAGTGAGCGATGGTGGCGCCCCCGCGCTCGGTGGCAGTTCCAAGGATTACACAGGGTAAGGTTAGAATGGGAGGAAATTAGGCCCAGAACCCTTCTGGTAAGGGAATGTTCTGCCACCAAACACGAGAGGTCTCCACTATCGCCCATGTTCCTAAGAAAAGTCTTAAATGACTCAATATTGAGAAATCATAGTGAACAGTATAAATTACAAGAGAAGTAAGAGCCATTTCAATACATGTGGATATTCATAAATTAGCCTTAATAATTATTTAATTATTAGACAAACGAACCATTTACTAGAATGCGTCCTGCTTTATTTGGGATTGTATGACTTGTCACAATTTTGTGAATTTAATAGTCAATTTTAGATGTAAAGTTATTTCTCAAAATATTCCACGATGTAATATATTGAGAGAATTTTAGAAAAACGATAAGTCTGCCTATACGACGTACTAAAACATAAGTACAATAAAGTTTAAGACCAACGAAAAGAGCCACAGAGATGGTCAGGTGTTAGTAGATATACTAGGCCTGTTCGTAGATAAATTCCGTACATAACCTCACTTTTGTAACCGCCATTACGAAAACCGAGCTAATCAGTTTAAAGCACGTCGAACGCGTCATAATGCATTGTTGCCATGTCTGTTATTTGATCCGAGAACCAGGGAGTTTTGTGATTACATGTTATATCTGTGGTCAGATGATCAGTAGAGTCGTTTGACTGTTATGAGCCTGTGCCTATGATAAAAAATATAATATCCCTATTGAACTATTGGGCCCGTTAACCGTGTCCGAATAGCTGGAACCTGGAAACTTATAGACCGAGCTTTCAGTTCAATAATCCGAAATCTCATACGAGGGGGGAAAGAAGGGAAGAAATTTGTTATGCTGGTACTATTCTGAGGTACTTCTCGAGTTGTTGGAAACTTTAAACTTTGCACGGGGACAGTTCAGACCCCTGAGTTGCTTGGCTCGAATTTTAGTTACCGAGGAAGTGGAAAGGGGATAAAATGTACGTCAAATAGCTGGAAGCTAAAAATTTGGTGCGGTTATAGATTTAGCTCCCGTAAGGTTGAGCATAAGCATCCAATGTTGCCAAATTTCAGTTTAGGTGAAAGTGAATACATTTTTGCAGGCTTCATATAATCGTAATGATCTTAATATTCCCGTTATGTTGCAGCCTCTCGTCCATTTCTAATAAATTAGTAACGACCGCGCACTACTTTCGTCCCCCGTCGATAAAGCCCCGTTATTAACAGAGCGAAAGGGGGGACCGGGATAAATCGGCCACATCGACGAAATTTCCTAATTCCCATAAAGCCGGATGTTTTAACGGGCACCTAAATCGTCGGAGGCAGATGTGAAAAATGGAAATCTTCCCCTCCGTCCCACGCGAGTCCCGCCCAACGAAATCGATAAGAGAGGAGAAGGACACACGAGTTCCCGAAAACCGGGGAGTCCCGGCGCGTTTCCATGGGACGACCCGTGGTTAACGTACAAGTTTCGCTGACGAAAGCCCGACGAATAATTAACGTAGCGGGCGTCTCATTAGCGACGGGAATATTCGGGACGCACTCGCGCACCCAGACGCGTTTCAATTATGGAAAAAGTTTTTAATTGGTGTTTATCGCGCCGGTCGGGAGACGGGAGCGTTTCGAGTGCGTCCGTACCTTTTGTACTACCTGCGGTGCCGCGAGGGCCCTCGGCCCTTTTTAATTAACCGAGAGAGTGAGGGAAAAGGGGGAACGGGAAGGGTGCAGCTTCCACGGCTCCCGAAACGACGGCGATAATCCGACGGCCCGCGAATCAAAAAGCCCGAAGGGCAAACAATAACAGAAATGGTTTTTCTATCGACCGCCCGCGGCGTTAATTCGATAGAGGAGGACAAAAGTTACGTTTTCGCTACGTCACGGCGACCGATCAATGGCGACCGTTGAAAGGATGCTGAGTCGTCGTTCTGATGAGGATATCTTTGAAGTAATGTCAGAGAGATTTCACCGTAATACAACAAGTAACGGGATATCGAGAGAGAAAAGTGGACAAGAGAAGAAAAGACGAGGGAAAGGAAGGAGAAGAAGAGAAAGGAAGATTAAAAGCAAACTTTGAATAAACTAAGTAGCCCAGTTTATACAGCAAAAAAAAAGCTGTTTTGGTAGATAAAATTTAACAGCAGACAGGCAAAAAATTTTGGTTAAAATGGATCTAAGGTGATATAAGAGCAATCTGAGCTTTTCATTTTTTTTAAACAATAAAAACAAAAAAATTAGGGTCGTTTTTCCGGTTTTTCACCATAGCGTGGAAATTATTGATGGAAATGCAATACGTTGTACGGATGATTTGTAGAGAATTTAAAGACCTTCAAAATGGCGTTTCTAAAACGTGATCGGAGCGTTTTTTGCCGAGAAAACTTGGAAAACCCGTTATGAAATTTCCACTTTTTCAAAAATTCACAGCTTTGTCCAGTTTAAAGCTGAAGCGCTACTTTTTCGTGAAATTTTAGGTTATAATGTCTACTTTAAGCATTCAAAAGTTGGATGCTGTCGGATGAATAGTTTTTTGCAGAATTACGTTATTAACAATAATCACCGAAATTTTGCAAAATTCGGCGTAATTAACTGAGATTTTTTTAATTTTAATTTTTCAAACAGTTTTTGAAAGAGGACATCGAAACCTACAACTTGGCTATCTTGGATTTTCATATATGTTTGGGGAAAATTGCGGAAAACGGCCTCGAACATGGCGCGATTACGCATTTCGAGCTGAGTGGTGAGCGCAAGCATACTGTTTTATGCCCAATGTTCAAAGCCATTTTTCGCACTTTCTCCAAATGTATATGAAAATCCAAGATAGCCAAGTTGTAGGTTTTGATGTCCTTTTTTAAAAACCGTTTGAAAAATTAAAATCTGCCCATATCAGTTAATACGCCGATTTTTTCAAAATTTCGATGCATATAGTTAATAACGTAATTGTGTAAAAACTATTCATCCGACTGCATCCAACTTTTGCATGCCTAAAATAGACATGATAATCTAGCATTTCACGCAAAATTTAGCTTTAAACTGGGCAAAGCTGTGAATTTTTGAAAAAGAGTCCATTTCAACGGTTTTCCCAAGTTTTCTCGCTGAAAAATGCTCAGATTACCTTTTAGAAACGCTCAATATTGTGGGTGTTTTAATTCTCTACGAATCGTCTACACAACGTATTGCATTTCCGTCAGTAATTTTCACGCTAT
Source organism: Cryptocephalus primarius (assembly GCA_963576515.1). Taxonomy (NCBI): domain Eukaryota; kingdom Metazoa; phylum Arthropoda; class Insecta; order Coleoptera; family Chrysomelidae; genus Cryptocephalus; species Cryptocephalus primarius. Next base: position 16,632,044 of record OY754939.1, read on the forward strand.
GGTAAATAACCGAAAAAACGACCCATTTTTATAAATTTTTACTGTTTTAAAAAAACACAGAAGCTCAAATTTGTCCATATTTTGAGTTTATATCATATTTCATCCTTTTGAAACAAAGTTTTTTGGTTCGTCTGTTGTTAAACCTTATCTACCATAACAGCTTTTCTATTGCTCTATAAACTGGATCGAAAAACTGAGCCAGGGAGGCCCTCAAAAAACCCTCCAAATATCATACAGTTTCGGTATAGACGAAGCATTGTGTCTATTGAATCCTTTATTATCATTTTTATAGTATAAATTCGAAGCGCTCGGCCATTTTACAGGGAGGGTCAAGTTTTGATGTCTCGTGGAACCGTTTGACATTCCCATTTCGTACAGGCTTCGTGTTTTCGTCGTTTTACGTTTTATCACTGGTCAAAGCGAGGACGTACATTTCAGATGATAATAAAAAAGCAACAGCAAACCGTCGAAAAAAGGGAAAAAAGAGCTGAGTCGAGTCTCCCGACGACTCAATAAAGGCAAACACTTTAATTCCGTGAGTAATAGCCCCCCTATCGATGAAACGGCGATCTTGACGTTGTGATCCGAGTCGTAATACGATGCCGGGATTCATTCCGTTCCATTATCCTCGTCCCTTCGTCTTCCCCTTTTAGTTTTTCTATCGACTGTTTGATTGGTTTCGATTTTTTTACGAGGCAATCGATAAATAAAGTCTTATGGAGTCGCTAAGGGGCGGAGATATTGATTTCGTAGGAGGGAGGCGGAGGTACTGGCCGGTTTACAACGTAAACGGATCGTAATTGGGGGTGTTACGTTCCATATATCAAAGTCCTGCTTCGGAGTACAGTCCATAAATTTTATTTATTAAAAAAGCGGCTCGATACAGTCGACATGGGAAGGGACACGTGGAGGTGACGTTAAAAAGTCTGTTTCATCCTGAGGAAATTCCAAGGAAAGTAATGCGCTGTGAAAAAATATTTTCCTATAGTTTCCTACAGATCCTGATGTTATTGTGACAGATTGAATGCTTGAAGATATAAAAGAAATTAGCCGAAATGGGGTCTGTAGCACTCGCGGCTAGTTTATGCTCAGGAGAAGTCCGTCCCTTCGGACCGCGCGAAAGATAACATAGGAGCGTAAGATTTTAAATACATTTCCTTCATCGCTTTACCAAATAGAAAACTGCATTCTTATTCGTCGTGCGTGGAAATAAACCGATTCCTGAAAATTCCCCTCTGCCTGGTGATATATTATTTATCGTCTGGGTATACGTGAAATCTAATACTCGGAGGAGGATCAATTTGGAAAATTGACAGGCGTCTAACTTACGGGAATAAGTTTATCACGAATTTATCGCTAAAGTAATTCCGTCCTCACGAGGAGCTCACTCGAAGTTGGAATTTTTTTTATTAAATCTCACTCGACTCCCCCCCTCTCCCGGGCGCGTGGAACTTTTCCGCTCGCGGAAAACAAAAGAAAATTACCGATTAAGGTGCAGACTTCCGCCGTCAGGCGAGACGTCGTGCCCGTTTCGTTTCAACTTCGAGAGTTTAGAGTTTCCACTTTTCGCCTGGGCGGGTAGAAAAACTTAATTTCTTTAATACTTTAGGGGGAGGGGGCTTTAATTTCCAGGGTAGACCAGCCGAGGTTGCACGCCCGGTTTAGTATGATAAGAGCGGTAAATGCTCGCCATCACGGGATAAAATATCAGAGAGGAGAGGGGAGAATAATGACAAGGTGAAGTTGGAAGAAAATTTAAAGAAACAAATCCGCCAAAAGGAGAAATTCTGGGGTTAGCTTTCTGTGCAGATTGTGATGAAAGTACTACTAAAGGGGTTTGTTTCTATGTTGGGTGCCACCTTTGTACGGGTATGGTCTCTCTAGCTCTAGGTGTAACTATTTGAACTACTGTACACTATCGGCTAATTCTCAGGAGAAACGCTTAGGGAAGGATAAAAGCAGAATGTCATGTAATTATTTAAATAAATAGATAAATAAATAAATAAATATATAACTAAATAAATAAATATGGAAGGTTATTATCGTGGAAGTGAAAAATGTTTTAATATCCGTTTTAAATACAAGGGAACCGTTGTGAAATGTTTTATAGAAATAACACGGAAAACTGTCATTGGTACTAGCTTAACTTTAAGCCGAAAGCCATAGTTTAAACGGCTCAAACAAGGTTGTGCTTGCATATAAATACACGTTTTAAACGTCCATATCTCCCCTAATTTTTGTTAAGAAAATTTACGAGAAGCAAAATGTTTGGAATTAAAAAAGCAACAATTTGTTTCTTCAGGAATTTTTACGTATCTCCAGTGGTTTTGGAGTTATTTTGAAGAGAAGGGCATTTTTTACGAAATTGCCGAAATTTGTTTTTCACTTTTCGCTCCATTTTTTTCAAAATTAATCTTTCTAAACCTGTCAAATTTCTAGAATGTATTAATACTCAAATAAAAAGAATTAACAAAAGAAAAACGATTAGGGTGGTAATTAGAGGGTTATTTTTGTTAAAACAGTAGGAAAGCCTTATTTTCATTATAACTCGTTCAATTTTTGTGCTACAGACTCCTTTTTAAATAACGAAAAATCTTTTTGAACACTTCAAAAAATATCGTATAAGGTTTCCTCAAAAATGCATGAATTCTCCGTTATTTGACTTTGAAACTCTCAAATTTAGCGTTTGACGAACAAAAGCTAACCTTTAACAAGCCATAGCTCGGTTTATATTGATCATAATCCAACCAACCATACCATAATCTTAAACCAACCATTATCTTTGTTTTTTTACTAGCTATAAATTTGTTCTCTGCAGCTTTTTGATAAATTGCAACTTTTCGAGTTATTCCCGAAAATCCAATTCAACACGTTGATTTTTCGACGAAAAGCTGATACTTTCAATCGCAAATAACCCAAATAGTATTAATTTTACAAAAAAAATGTATGGATCATTTTTTGCTTAGAATTACTTTTTCTATCGATCCCTGTGATCAAAATATAATAAAAAATTTCCACCCCACATTGTGCATATGCTAATATCCAATAACGATTCGCTCCTATGACATTAACTGAAAGGGTAGCAGCGACCGTGGCGGTGGTCCATGACATCGTCCCTTGACATGGTCTCAATGATCGATAATTGAATCGTTTGTACATTAATCTTAATGTAATGATAGGTAGCGCCACTAGTCATCAATTTTTTTTAGTGTTTTTTTTTGCTGAAAATAGTGGTTTTTTTCCTTAAAAAATAACGTCTAATTTCCATGGACTGTATGTACTTTTGACATTACGACACGTTTCAATACATCCAGAGTAAGATTATCTGAGTTCCGCCTGTAATACCCTCGTAGTCACAAGGATCGCCCTGACGTCATTCCCGTTCACTTAATATTCGCCTTCCTAGCTCGGCGTCACTCGGCGCGTCTTCCCCCGCAGGAACAAGGAACAGAAGCGCCTTTTATCGGATCGATTAAATTCCCGATCCCTTCCCTAAAACAGGAGTTCATTATCAACGTATTACCGAGGCGTGTACACCTGGCAGTTATGCGCAGTCACACCTTCGCATTTAACCCTTCGGCCCGACTAATAATTCGGGTCGCGCCCCGTCGTCCCCGACCCTCGTTCGAATCTCTGCCGTCTATCTTATGGGAGTCAAATCGACGTATCCCGCGATGGGAATACTAAAATCCCCGACGTCGTTATCGTCCCGTTCCGGGTTCGATTGTCGGCGGGCGGAGGTTCCCGAATATTTTTCTGGATAGCGAACGCGACGAGCTTGAATTAGCGCGGTGCGGCCGCCCGGCGGTGCGATAATTACTCGGGTAATTTAATCAGTCGCTTGGATAAAAATTTACGGCCAGGGGGATTTTTTTGCGAACGTAATTTTCACTCACACAACGTCATATTAGCTTCCCCGGATCGTCGCTAAAAGTAATATAAAAACCCCTCATATTAGTGAAGGCCTTTTTCACAGGAACGGTTTGCACGTGGCGGCACGAGTAGCGGACCGCGCATTACGTCGTTAGCATCATTACATGAAGAAAATGTGACGGTAGTCCAACGGGAATTCATCGGATTTTCTGGACTAAAAACGCCGCTCGGCCCGCTCCACGGCGTGTTCCCCCCAAGCAACTTCAGTGCGTTCTGTTCGCTATATCGGACATGCACCCAAATTGTAACGAGCACGCACGAAGTGACGCACAGACTATGATCATTAACTGTTATGATGATAAAAACTAGCGCCATGGCAACAATGCCGATAATGGGGCGGTCGTTACGATAGTTTCAATTTTCGTCAAGGGTCGGTCGATTTTCGAAATTCCGGTGCCAGATGAAAGGGGACATTTCTCTGATGTCAAAAATGGAATTTTTTTCTCTCCACCGACGTCAAATTTTCCGGCTATTGGAGGGAGAAAAGTAGATATCGTAAAACAAATTTCTCTTGAACCAATTTTATAAAATTTAAGTTTTCGGAAGTTCGAGAATTGTTCCTTTACCATTTCTGCATTTGGCCCTATTTCGTCTGTTCACCGAGTTTCTTTGCCTCGTCTTATCTATGGTCGTTTATTGCTTCTTCTGGATTCATAAGTTCTTTTCTTCTTGCTAGTATTTCATTTTGTCATTGAGAAAGATGGCGACTCTCAGCTGATGAAACTCTTCAAAACACTCAGGATAAAGAAACTGGACTTGTTCTGCGACAAATCCTGTAAAACCCCTTTGTGGGCCTCTATGCTGTCCTCTAAACGTATATCCGCCTTGACAAAATGGCGTTACCAACACGAGGCATGTAACGTCCTTCCCAGATTTGAAGGGAATGTACAGTGACAAACAGACTCCTATAACTAACAGTTTCAAAATAAATTTGGGATCACTTATCCATCCAAAAGTTGTACAATGGAACTAGCCTAGAGACTATAATTGTGTGTTCCATTAATCCGATCCGTGTACGTCTCAAATAGAAGCGAATGTGATAGGGTTGCTATTGTTCGCTAGATTGCGTTTCCAATACCAGGGTGAGATAAAATACCAGTTTTAATAATGTTTCCTTTTCTTTTATGATTGTCCTCTGCATCATCAGATCGGCTTGTTCCCCGTACTGCCATCTCTCGAGAATTTCTTCTAGTAGGTTCGAGGCTCGACTAGAAGCTCGAGAATATTCTCCAAGAGGGATTTCATCGGAATTTATTTTTCTTTGGCAAAGTTTGAGGACTGCTTCGTTTTCATTAGGTAGACGGCTTCCTCGCCAATTCTTCCATTCGTGTGTAGTAAATAATTATCTGTACAATCATCGCTCTCATGCAGATCGTTGATGGAAAATAACGTACCCATTCTTCAAGAGACTTTACTCCATTTCTCCGTTATCTGCTACGTACGTGGCAGTAACTTTTACGGGACGGCGTAACTTTCCAGCAATAAACCGCTGCTTTCCTAACTTCTTCCATAAATTAAAGATGTATCCTTAACAGATGGTCGCGCACTCGACATCTTGATGTAATCGTTCGGATATAACTTCGTCGCCGTTAATGCTAGGGATTTATGCAGTCTATTCGCTCCTTATCCAAGGGAGTTTGTCATACACCAAGGCGAATGGGTTGTATGAGTTTTACGTATAACGTTCGATGTATCGGCGTATTCGTTAACGGGGTAAATCGAGGATCGCCGAGGGGCCTACGAATCCTCTAATTGCGATCGTAATCTCGGGCAAGTTCAGAGTTATTAAGGGATAATTACCGCTGCGCCGGAGAGTAATTGTGACTTCGTCGGTTGCTGCGCGCGCGATCCGTTTATCTTTTATTCAGGTCGCAGGGCGGCTGAGAAATTTTCCTTTTCACCCCGGAGGCATTATGCATTAATCACTGGTGTTATAACCGCAATGTAGGAACGGCGAGTATGGGTTTGAGTTACGGGCACAAACTTGGTTTACTACTCTCGACTTCGGTTAAATCATAACGGGGACGTGTGCTATTGGGATTATTAATATCGATTGGACTTTAGGAAAATGTAATCGGGGTGGAGATTGTACGGTGGTGCCATCTGCGGAAATCACCGCGTACTAAATCAGCAGCAGGAAAATTAATGCCTTAATTGCGTTTGTATGTTTAACAATTACCTGTACAGATCCACCCTTCGTGTTAGTTTCTTAGTGTATTCACGCCATCCCTCGGTTTACTCCGTGGAAACAATTTAGTAGCTTTTGAGAGCTTTGCTTTTTTTCTAAATTTTTTGGTTACGGTTGTTAAATTATTGTTACAATACGAGCCGTCAAAAAAGTGCCACCCCACATGCAATTCAAGTGGTGAAATTCTGAAAAAATGTCTCCTAAAACAATATTTTGGGGCTTTTGGACCAGTTTCTTGAGGCAATATCAATATGTTATTTTCAGTTGGATTAATCGGTGCGGAAAACATAGCTTAAACAGCGGTTTACTTACGCCGCCTCCGGAATAACGTGCAAGTAAATACAGGCTATATATCAAAGATGTATTGAAGCGGAGAGCGGGGTGTAATGTGCAAAAGAGGAACTACCAAACTACTTATCGCCCTAACTCTCTATACTGAAGGATTTATGTGAAGTTGCATAACTACGGTTCATGAAAATTAGCTTCGTTACAACATACATACTTGAGTAATGTTAACTCTTAACGAATATACAATTTAAGAAGAATGGAATTCCTTGAGTCTTCATTAAGAAGGTTGTAAATAGAAGTCCACGAAAAACTTCACTTGTATGAACTTTCAATCATGGCCACGTGGTGTATGAAAATTATTTTGAAATATTGTAAACCAGTGAAGCTGTATTCGTTTAAAGGAAAGTTAGACTAAGGTCCTGTCTATTTCTAACTTCTTTTCACCCTTACTTAGCGAATTTACAGGACGTCTGAAAGAAACACGACGGCACGATGATACATAGATATTTGAAGCCGCTGCTCCAGCTGCCGATTGCTTGTGAGAAATGGCGAATGCGCATTAAGGACTTCGAATTATCTCCAGACCAATCAATTAATGAAATTATTGCCTTCGTTCCACGTCACAGCGACATGGTAGTTATACTGTTGGACAAAAAAAGTAATCCCATTTGGACTAATGTAGCGGAAAGGGACGGGATGAGATATCGCGTAACTTTTTGGCCTGGAAGCGGCCCGAATTGCGCCCGAAGGCGAAACAATGCGGCAACCAACGTCCATCCATCAAAGTTCCCGCCCGTTTTTCATCCCGAAAAGGAATTCCCGAGAATCCCCTCGGGCCACTAACCCACACACGCCCCATTTCATTAAAAAATCCACGAATCCATCAATCAACCCCGCAGCATCGCTCCTGCACACAGGCACCGATCTGGGTCAAATGATTAAGGTGGTCGTTATTAGGCGCTGAATATTAATCCGAAACGTGCGGGTGTTCACCCTTAATGACCGCCGACAAAAGAGGGAAAGCCGGAGCGGGGACGGTTCACTAACCGGGGGTCGGAGAACCCGGGGGGGCGCTGCGCCTGCGCCGCAGCCGCGAGAGGGTCGATAGCTCGCAGGGCCGGTTTTATGATTTTATTACCGCCGGTCGGCGGAACGTTTGTTTAGGATAACGCGAGAAACGGGAGGATAACGAAGGGGGGCCGGACGGGAACGTGCCCGGGATCCTGGATGCGACCCTTACGCGCGCATTCCTCAAAATATGTACTTAAAATGAGATCAAAGGGGGAAGGTAGACGGGATTCTGGAGAGGCTTCCATTTGAAATGCTACATTTCCCGGAGATTTTTCTAACGACAAAATAGTACGAAGTTTGCATTCGGAGACGTTCCTGAAGCGCTGAAAATTGTCAGATTGTGGCGAATCGGTCGATAAGCCCCGGTTAAGTCCGCTTAATTCGGTGAAACGTCAAATAACCTCAATAAAATTAACTTAAATACAAATAACGTAGGAGAAGCTGAAATCACGCCGGCGGATTTCGCCCATCCCGGACATGCCCCCAAGTTGTAACGATTTCGCACGGGTACAGACGTTTTACTCTACTCTCTTCGCTTCGTCTTTTGCTCTATATTGCTTCATTTTTTGAGAACTTGGTGACGATTGTCTTATAAAGGCTTTGGGCAGGGTCGCTCCGTGGTTGCCCTTAGGGATGCAGTAGTCCTCGAGGCACATCATTGGCCGCATTTAGCCGCTTGACGAACAATGCGTTCCTTCAGATTATAGGAACCCTACACATTATCCCTTCAAATTTCATCTCCCTCAAAACCCAAACCTCTTGTAAATTAAAAACGTCTTCACTGGCTTTTAAATCCCACACCCTCATTAAAGCTCCCCAGGGCGGCTCCGATCCCACCTCCCGTCGTTCCGCCCTCTGGCCACTCTGCCAACTCTGGCAATCCTGTTCAACTAAATTCCCCGTTCTCTGACCAATGAACGATACCAATAAGGCGCGTCACTGCACACGACCCGTAAGCAGATGTTTCTCCGCAAGCAAGAATATAAGTTTCTGACCAAAAAAGTGGTCATTTTGTCAGTAAACAGACCTATTAAAAGGCGATTGAAGGGTAGGTCGGGTGAAACCCGTTGCAGAATTCCTTCATTAGGTCGACCACAATATAGTCCTTCCCATTGATCACGACCGTATACTTCGAAAAGCCCCAAACGCAAGATAAGCTCGTTATCGTTTCTCGAGGAGATCCCAACGCTCAGGTGTCGATAATCTCGAGCTGAACCGAACTAAAACTTTTTTTTTGTTTTTTTCCCAAGCGCGATCCATCATCTTATCTATCGGAGAACACTCGATATGCCCGACTTTTCCCCTTACGTAGGCCGGATAGTTAATCATTTCGAAAAGTAAGCGTTTTTCCGCCCCTAGGTAGGCGTCCGAGATAATCTTAAAATGTGGAAAGCCGGAGTAAAATTCGCTTATCCCTCTCTCTTTCCGTCCATTCCGGTAATTTATTTCCAAGGAGAGAAGTAATTAGAAAGTCGGAAGGGTAAACGAACGGAAAATGGATCCCTTTGCGAGGAAACGGGGGTTTTATGAAATATTGAAACGTTTTTGTATTCAGCGGGGATATTACGGCCTCGTAGTAGGTACACTCGACGATCCTCTCGAGCCCGCAATGCGGCCGTAAAACAAATAGCGCGATTTTAGTTTATCGCTTTGTTTAATGGATGTTGTTTGTTTCAGATTACACCTCACGACGAGCTAAAGGTAAGAGTTTTTACGAGCGAGCAACACTCTTTGGGATCGTCCAACGTCGCCCTCGTAAGTTACATTGTTTACGCTCTGTTTTGAAATTACCGTTTTAATCAACGTATCAATGTTTAATCGCGTAATCCGAATTAATACACCCCCGGTCTATGGGGTACGTGCAATGATAAATTTCGTTATAACGTTATGTTTCATCGTCCGGCTGCAAATATGGAAAATGGATGCATCGTTCGGGTTAATTTGAAGGATCATCCGCCTGATAGCTTCGATTTGTTGTGTAGTTGTTCGGTTTTTGTCGCCTTTGTGATTTAAAATTTGGACACATTGGCCAAAATCAACCACATGTGAGGTTCGTCAGAGATTTGAAATGACCTAATCCCTATTACGTCTCCCTTAGTCGCCGCTGTGGTGAGGGTCCGTCGGTCCCATGTTCTGAGCGCCCTAGGAGGATGTCATGGAGAGGGCCCCTTGGTCCCATGTTCTTAGTACCCTGGAAGGATGTCATGGTAAGGGCCCCTCGCTTCAATGTTCTGGGCATGCTGGAAAGATGTCATGGTGACGACCCCTCGGTCCGATGTTCTGGGCACCCTGGGAGTTTGTCATGGTGAGGGCCCCTTGGTCCCATGTTCTGAGCACCCTGGGAGGATGTCATGGAGAGGGCCCCTTGGTCCCATGTTCTTAGTACCCTGGAAGGATGTCATGGTAAGGGCCCCTCGCTTCAATGTTCTGGGCACGCTGGAAAGATGTCATGGTGACGACCCCTCGGTCCGATGTTCTGGGCACCCTGGGAGTTTGTCATGGTGAGGGCCCCTTGGTCCCATGTTCTTAGTACCCTGGAAGGATGTCATGGTGAGGGCACCTCGCTTCAATGTTCTGGGCACCCTAGAAAGATGTCATGGTGACGACCCCTCGGTCCGATGTTCTGGGCACCCTGGGAGTTTGTCATGGTGAGGGCCCCTCGGTCCCATGTTCTTAGTACCCTGGAAGGATGTCATGGTGAGGGCACCTCGCTTCAATGTTCTGGGCACGCTGGAAAGATGTCATGGTGAGGACCCCTCGGTACGATGTTCTCGGCACCCTGGGAGGATGTCATGGTGAGAGCCCCTCGGTCCCATGTTCTGAGCACCATGGAAGGATGTCATGGTGTGGGCTCCTCGGTCCCATGTTCTGAGCACCCTGGGGAACAAGCGAAGAGAAGGAAATATTTAATCCTTCAAGGACCATAGCAATTGTTTCTTTTTCATTTTGATGTCTTGTCTAATCTGCAGAGGGCGCCTCTAAAAATTCCTGTCCTACGACGGACAGTTAATCCCAGGATTAATAAGTCAGAACCGAACAAAAACCCATCAACAACTTGAAACATTGTTACTTATTATCATTAACAAAAAAATTGATCCAAGAAACAAAATGGCGGGTGGGTGGTTTTCCACTTCTACTCTCTTGTTAGATATGTAGTAATTTCAAAGATTTTATCGAGGTTTTAAGTAAATTTCGCCGTACAAAACTCCGAAGAACCCTTTGAACAAAAGGAAAATCAAATTTCTCTCTTGCGTCGACGGTCGAATCGTTTTTTCTTACGGGCACTTCTGATTTTTCCCCGCGCCCGATCGACGTATTTACGTGACGTGCCGTGATAGAAGCGCGGTCATAACTCCTAATAAAAACCGTTAGTTCCGCCACATCTGCATGCCGCGAATCTCGTATTCCCTATGGGGGGTACGTGACGCGCCTCGAGAGCGGGGCGAAAGTCATCGATATTCGAAGACTCCGGGCCGCGCCCCGGGACGAAGTATTATATATTTCACGTGTAAAGGAACGTTTACGTTCTCGGGATGTTGTTATAAATCCGCAAGTGGCGCTGACGTTTTGTACGTGGATCTTATCGCTATGAATATCTTGGGGTTGTTATCCTTAGAGGGGGTAACGCCGCTGTAAGTGTTATCGACACCGAATCATCGAGAAAATTTCACAAAAACTAGGTATTCAAAATGGCTTATTGGACCCTTTATCAGAAACACTCGGAAAATTTTTATGGGATTTTTACATTGAAAACGGGGGTTGGAGTTTTAAAGCGGTTGCCGTTGCCAACACTTTTTAACGTAATGCTTATATTTCGCTGTTGAAAACCAACAAACTAAATTATTTCCAACGTATCAACGTAGTAGGAAACCCGACGACGGCCTTTATGCATCACCGAAACTCCTAAAAGCACAAATGTGCTTTTATGGAGATGTCGGGGGAAAAGGAAAAACAACTTTAATGGAATTTATGCAAATATTTGTGGGTTTCAAAGAAATTACAATTTCCTGAATAAGTACGTCCTGTTTCGTATGATTCTTCCCCTCTCGAATTTATACGATTATTCATTTCCTAACTATAATCGGGTTTAACTTCTTCTGCTGATTAATTAGATTTTTTAATTTGTGAGATAACTTGAATAATTCAGGATTCGTTCGCGTTTCAATCAAAATATTTTCCTTTTAAGCTGTGGGGGAAGTGTGATTTATTTAATAATGTAATTGCGGCGAGGAGACGTTTCTTCCGAGTTTTAATAAGATTTGCTACCCTTCCGTTGGGATTTAATGCAATTAGACCAAAGTCTACAAAGTTAAGGACACGTCCCGTCCTGATGTTGACTCGAACGGGAGATCTAACGCTATCATCTCCTTTTAAATCCGGAAGGTTTTAACATAGCAATTAATTCTTTAAAAAAGTTCGAAAGGGGTTTCTTTGAATGGTCCCGCAATTATAAGGGACTGAGGACTTAAAGTGTTACCAATAATGGCATTTCCCCCAGGATTTGTGAAGGTTTTCTGAATAGTCGTCAGGCCCAGTCTCGTCCATATTGTGGAGAAATATTTTCCTTTTGAATCGTCTCTCTCAATTAGAACAGATACGTGATCTGTCCATGATACTCGCGGCTAGTTGAGAGTCAGGAGAAGATCCATGAGAATAGGGACAGGTAATCCCGACGTGTTTGAAGAAGTTTCCATGTTTGCATCAAGGACAAGTCAGGATGAGATATGTACGTAGGAAAATCTTCGGAAAATCCACTGGAAAAGTCGGAAATTTTGATGGTATTTTGTACGAAAATCGTTCCGTTTAACAGTGCTGAGTTGAATTGAAAACGATATTTAGTGTGTTATCGTGTCTTTAGTGTTCATTCATACGTACGTCAAAACAGTCAGTAGGTGTTAGCTGATCATCCGAAGCATATCTTCTATCCTTTGCGGTTACGCGCTAAAAATCGATGGTGATGTAGAGTCTGTAAGTATTCCATGATACCCATTTCACACAAGGAAGGCTTATTCTGCATTTATTGCGATCATCCATCATCGTACAGTGAATGAGTTATTGAAAATTAGTGATTGTTTTTTTCTATTTCTATTTCAAATTTCTACATTTAAGTCGGATACTAAGCGGATTTCTGAAGTTTCGAGCTATCACTTTTGTCGTTTCTCGCCGTGCTTCAGGCTTCTAATCTTCGCTTCCGTAATTCCCTCCTCCCTTAAAACCCGAGCACGCCGTCGCAGCTCATCGACTCTCGCCGGAAATCCGAACATTTTCCCGCGACTTATTCCGGGCAACCCGAAAGTACCCCCTCCGACGATTCCGCGGATTTCCCCCTTTCTCCGCTGGACGTAAACATTCTATCCTCCGTCGGGGGAATCGGGGCCGTCCGGATGTTCGGGATTCGGTCTATTTTCGAACGCCGCTCTGGATGAAATCGGGAGAGTCGCGCAATTAAGGCGAGGAGCCCGTTTCGCTTTCACGGATGTAAAGATAATGGGAAGGGAGGGCGGGAACCGCGAGGTGAGGTTTAAATCCGAAACGGGAGGAGAAATGTTTTATTGTCGTTCGTGCCTTTACTATTGTATTTAGGAAACGAGCTGAAAGTTTATTTACAGAAATATTCGTGGAAATCACAATTACGCTGGTAACGAATGCGGTAGATAAGTAGAGAGATTACAGGGTGCTTCGAATTAGCTGAATTAAGCTAGGGAAATTTAAGGTTAATGATATTTTTATTTAGAGTTTGCCGGTTCTGTTATAGGCGAAGAAACGTGGGATTTTCATAATGATATGGATTTTCCCGGTTTTGTTACCCGTTTCCTAGCCTATTAGTTGCCCTTAATAGATATAAAGAAATCGCGAAAGAAGAAGAAAGGCGAGTTTATAGGGTCAAAGAAATACACAGCTCAATAGGTAGTCAAGAGCTCCCTTGAGGGTCTTGACTGCTTTGTGTAGATAAGTGATTTCCGCTAGATGGCGATGGAAGCAGTAATGTTTTGCATGAAAATACAGAAATGGCATTTCTGTATTTTTGTTTGTTATTTGAATTCACTCGTACCGCAAGTTATTTTGGGGGTATTTCAGTTAACTTCATTTTTAGAAGGTAAATTTTATGATGAAAAAATAATCCCCCCACTCTAAAAATGATGCCTTTGTTTTTTACATCGTTAGAGTGCAAAGCTAACTTAAAACCTGTAATTTTTCAAGACAAACACTGCGCCGTCCGGAATTTTCACGTTTTAATCGAAATTCGCGAACCTCCCCAGTCATCCCCCTAATAGAAAAACTCGATCCACCCCAACCGACGACTCAATCAACATGAACGACAAGCCGTCTTCGATGTTCCAAACATTTTTTCTTCCCGACCCTCGTTAATGGGAATCGCCCCCGGTTAGGAAAATGTTTCCTCTTCTCCTTGGTTTCGGTCCGGGGGGGAGGGGGTGGGGAAGGAGACCGCAGACCGGCGGGGATTAAGTCGATTGGCTGGTTTTCACGTTTCGACGTGTATACGGACCCCGTATAAATATTAATGTTGCAGTTTCGGACTGTTTTGTGTTTGTTTTTCTCGAGCGGTTGTTAGTGCATATTAATTAGTTTATATAACTAAGTGCATGTAAACGGTGAAGTTGAATTCGGCAAATATAATAGAAATAAATATATCAATTCATGATGTAGGGAATAATGGTACTTTTCGGGGTATAGGGCCCTATAGGATAAGGGGCATCGTGTTTTACACGCTCCAAATTAAATGCCTTTAAATGTGAAATAATACATTGTGAATAGGCAACCCGTCGAACGGACATATGTACTTCTCTCATTGGCTTAAGGTAAGACGTGTCAGGAATATTTGATATCTAATAGTTCTAGATAAGGCCATGCGAAAAGAACCATCTTAACGCTAAAGTAAGTGTTTCTTTAACTGAAATTGCCTTTGGAAAATTATTGGTTATTTTCTCCACCCTTGGTTTAATCAGTGAAATTAAAAATTCAAACTATACCGCTGAAAACCTTGTACAATTTTTAATCGCGTCGTTAATGATTTCAGATCTCATATTTGCGATAAGGTATTCTATTGCTGCTTCTATTGTTTCGTTTAGGATTTTCTCCTGAAAAATTAAAGTTAGTTGATGAATTGCCTGCCGCGCAGCAACAGAGTCGTCTACCGCGCAGCTACCGAATCGTCTACCGCGCTTTACGACACGTGACAGAATTGCGCAGTAATAAACATGTTTACGTCGGTCGAACATGATACGCAGCTTAAGAGTTACAGTTCGATGGAGGATATAAAACAAAAATTTTAATTTTCTTACTTCAGTTGAATACCACGTATTTAAGAAATGTTTTGATTCGCTGCATTTAAAGTGCTAACTGTCGTTAAAGTGTCGAATTTGCAAAATGCAATACACTGAAAAAAATTCTATGCAAAGTAACAGTTCCGCCGTAAAATGATGAAAATTTGCGCTACTTCATCCCACACTCGACTGTCAGGGGTGGCTTTAAAAGGGTAGATTTCCCATTTGATACCCAAAACCGTACATATCGAGTCGTACATTAATTTTACCCACTGTTGTATGATAATGTAAATACATTACAAACCGCTACCCACAATTTGAACTTCTGGGTCACGATTCCCGCAATTAAAGATAAACTGTTCTGCCACTCCTGCTAACAAGCCGTGGCGGAGGGAATCCGAGCCGTAAACAATACATTACGTAACGAGACCGGTAGGTACCCTTAAAATGGAATAAATTCAGTTGAATTGCGCGGTTTCGTTGACCCGATTGTTTTAATTGCATTTACATTTTAAATGTGCACGTATACACGGGGAATTTCTGCATTAACTGTGGATGGAAAATAATCCGCCGGATGATCTAAATTTCCTAAATCCGTACAAGAAAATTCCCAGATTTACGAACTCTCGCCTTGTTTCCTTAGAGTAATCGAATTATAACCGTTAATAGAGACGATTCTGCACGAATTAACCCGATTAAGGCCCACTCCCCTTAATTTTCCCTTCCGAGAACTTTTTCCATTAAACACAGCCGTTTTTTTCCTGGAGTTTTCTCTTTTCCCGTCGCCTCGCGCTCGAAATTAGTCCCGAAGTCGTCGGGCGGGAATCAATCGGGAACGTTCGCTGCCCGAGCAGCGGCCGTATGATCGGGAAATAAAGTAAAACGAACTTTTCAGCGGGATCGGAAAATTCAGCAGGGATTAAAATCGAGCGGTAAGGAAGAGCGGCGGAGTTTCACGGCCATTAGACGGGAAACAGGGGAAGGAAATCGGAATTCGAGACGTGGGACGGGTTCAGGGGAGTCGGTTTAATGAAGGGGATTTTTGCTACTCTAAAGTTCGTGTACGAAGGTATGGCGTTCTTGGTAACGCAAGACCCTAAAATTAGTTTGTCGGTAGAGAACTGTGTAATATTCACAAAGGTGGGTTTCTTCCAGGGATGAAATTAAAGATTAATTGGGATAGAGATGCGGTGTTTGGGGTGTATAGGATTGTTTTTATTGAATTGTCCACGTACATGAATATCTATATAACACACACATATAAATATATAGTCCCTGACGGCTCAACGGGTTGCATATCCGCAATATACTATTTCTCACATAAATACATGATGGCCCTTATCCTATAGGGACAATACATTACTAATGTACCGAACATACCTCCGGGTTCTGAATCTTCCCGTTACATTCCTTGTGAAAACTCTTAAGAAAAGTATCATAACATTGCATGGTACATTTTCAATGGTTTGCTTAACTTTTAGGCCCATTAAAGGAATCCAGAAGGCCTGCGGGTGGTTGCCACAAGTCGGAATAAAACCGTGAGATGCTATTTGTCGATCACGCCTCTAATAAAGGTAGATTACGAAGGATTGATGTAAGAACAAGTACATCCTTGTTCTTAATACATTCGTTGTTTGGCATTTTTGGCGCCCGACGTGGGGCCCCTTAGGATAATGTAGCCTCGGCCGGGTGATGACTGGGTCGACGGCACACACTTATACCGGGATATTATCCGGAGATCTACTCCAAGGCTTAACATTCTTATGGACATACAGGGTAGGTAAAAATGACGGATTAACTAAAACCACATGGTGTGAAGTCGTGTCCAGTTGCCTAACTTGTAGGCGTATTACAAGCGACATAAAGGTGATAGGATGAGTTCTGTTCGGCTTATCTGGAACCGGATTAGAACCGTTCCAAGTTGAATTTTGTTGTGAACTATATAAGAAGTTAGGTTAGGCTTATATGTGCCCTTCAGTCGTAAATTCTTGACGGTTTCATGCATATCGGAAACGTAACTCAATTTTCGAACCATAACGAGGAAGTCCAATTTTCCGACATTAATCCGGGTCCTCACAATGAACTTCTTCCCTCTCTCGTGTCAATTTTTCAGTCCTGTATTTCATTTCCGGGGCAAATCTGGCAATGCGTATACCTTTAAGCCGTTCGTTATAAATGCAAAATTTTGCACGGGTATGAGACGTGTAGGAGCAAGCTGAATTATTTAACTTCTCATTTCGCCAGAGCCGCGTATATGGGGTTATTCGTGAAAATGTCAATGTAACAAATGCGGGCTAACGTGTTATTTAACGAGTGGATGAGTTCTGTGGGACTATTGTTCGAGAAGGGCGGATGGGAAAAAGGGCGTACTCTGCTGATAAGTTTTTAATGAAAATAGCCTAGTATATAATTTTTTTGTAGATAAAATTTAACAGCAGACAAACCAAAAAACTTTGTTCAAAATGGATTAGGGATGATAAAAACCCAAAATGTAGACAAATTTCAGCTATGGCGTTTTTTTAACCAATAAAAATTAAAAAAAAAATAGGTCGTTTTTCCGTTTTTTCATCATAGTGTGAAAATTATTGATGGAAATGCAATACGTTGTACAGAGGATTTATAGAGAATTAAAAGATCTTCAAAATGAGCGTTTCTACAAGGTGATCGACGCATTTTTCACCGAGAAAACTTGGGAAAACCGTTAAAATGGACCCTCTTTCAAAAATTCACAGCTTTTTCCAGTTTAAAGCCAAGGCGCTAATTTTGCTTGAAATATTAGATTATTATGTCTACTTTAAGTGTGCAAAAGTTGGATGCTGTCGAACGAATAGTTTTAGCACAATTACGTTATTAACAAAATACACTGAAATCTTGCCAAATTCGGCGTATTAACTGAGATGGGCCGATTTTATGGTGGAAAAACGGAAAAACGACCCATTTTTTCTAAACGTACACTGTCTAAAACAACGCAAAAGCTCAGATTTGTCTAGAATTTGGATTTTTACCATCTTCGATCAATTTTAAACAAAATTTTTTGGCCCGTCTTCTACTTACTTAAAACAGGAAGCATACGAAGTTCAGAAGCCACTTTGCCGCTCCAGAGAAGGGAACAAATACGCTTCCATTAGCGCCGGGGACGCGCCGACAAAAACCGAAAATCTCCCCCCGGTAATCCGATCCGGAGGCGTCCCCCTTCCTCCCTTTCGGCGTCTTCCCCCTCCGTCGCGAAACTCTACACGGTCTCTCCGCGTGCCCATCAAACTCCGATCGCCGGCTCGTCCGGAAAATGGAAAATAAATTCGGGACGCGCGCCGGGGAAATTTACCGCCGCCCTCCCGGATTCGAGGACCCGCCGTCGGGAAGAAAAGTTCCCTACGGTCGTGATGGCGACCGGGGGGACAAAGGGAGAACGTCTGGCCGGGAAAAATTCGAAGATGTTCGACGTTTGTCCTTTTTAGTTTAAGCGGAATGGAGGGGGGATGAAAGATGAGTGGTATAAGTTAAAGGAATGTTTTCATTTTGGGATCCTGTGTAGGTTGATTGGTAAAAAAGGACCGGGAAGACGTATTGGGTTTTGGGGGAGTTTTCTTCCCGTTTGCGACGAAATCGATTGGAGTGTCTTGAATTCTATAGGGATTATAGTGTGTCCCTGATGTATAATCCGTAACAGAATTTTCTAAAAACAATCCATTTTCTTTGAATTTTTGTCAATCTCAATAGGAAATACAATACTTCAAGCGTGTAAGGAAAATCTCATGTAGTTACGTCAATGCACCATATGATATTTATCAATTACTATTCTCACAATACTGGACTTACTACTTTACTGGGACGCTTTAACTCGTCCCCACCAGGGGTATTTCGTCAAGCGCCTTAAAGTTTATTGGTAAATAAGTCATGAACTTATCCTGAAAACTGAAACCTGGAGCACTTGAAAAAAAATCTTATTTTGTTAATTCATTCCAATAATACACTGTATATGAATACGATTTGAAACCAGCTGCGTTATGTACGTGGTGAAGATATAATTTTCTCTTTCCTGAAACCGTTTAAGCCACTTTGAGGGTATGGAGAAGCTTCACTTTCATTTTACTTTTTGCCACAATGTACTGCGATGTTGTACGCATCTCTGCTTAATTTCTATTGTAACTGCAAGGACTTTCATATGCTTCTCTAAGTGTCTAAGTCTATAAATATGAATGACGAGAAGAGCGAGAGAAACCTACTGCCCCGAAGATGCTCTCTGACCCGCCTCGCACCGTGGAGATCCGAAGTTCCGGCCCACTATTATGTAAGTCGCCACCCTCGCCTCTCATGCTGCAGCCCTTAGGATTCGACGTGCCCGAATCTTTTGGTTTTTGTTTCTCTAAGAGAATTTCTTAAATACGATCATCCTTCCAATCTTTCGCCAGTTGTTGAAATTTTAAAACGTGACTCTATTACAAACGTTCCCGAAAAATCCCATGTTTAAAATAACAATTTAATTTCCCTAAATCGTTTATATCACCTTCGAGGCGAATCGTAGGGGGTGTTTTATTTTTTACTCCAACCTCGAACGCGACGCACTTTTCGCGATTCGGAAAAGATGAGCCTTATTCGCGCGTTCAGTCCCGCGGGAAAGCGTACATTTGATCATCCAATTAGGGACAATTGCTGATCTCTCCCGCCCTCCCCCGGCACGGCTCTAATTTTCATTTAGCGCCCGGGAGGAAAAGGGAAAAAGTAGGGGAGAAAAGGTGAAAAGCGGCAGATTTCCACTTGAATAGGCCTCGAAAGCCCCGTCGCATGATGACACGCGACATTTGTACACAGGATATTTTTTTGTTGTAGGTAGAACAATCGCGGAAAGCGTAATGGAAACTCGCGACGTGTATTTTCTAAGGGGCGACACGCGACAGGGGCACAATGGCCGTCGAGTTTAGGGCGGTCCGTTTTTCCTGGAGTTTCACCCGAATCTCGAACGTGTATTTCACGATTTTTCGGGACGGTTCGGGGCACGCGACAGAAAAGTTAGGAAATGTGGAAATTCAGATGGTATCTTCACGAAACTCGACTCATTCTGCCAGTCCAGTCAGTCGAGGGGTCGTAGAAAGGAATAAATGGATTTCAGGAATTTGTTCGGAAGGTAAACATACTGAAAGGATAAGAGGGGTGTGAAAGTACAGCTGATGAAATTTCGCACGTGTTTGTTTCCTCACATTTTTCTTCTATTTGTGATAGTCTTCGAGATATCCGCCAGAATACATGTACAATAAACGTCCCTGCTAGACGTGCTGTTATGTTTTTAGATTCGTGCGAAATTAAAAAGTCTCCTGTAGCATGTAATTTGTAGTAACTCGCAACCGACTCAACCGATCAAACCCAAATTTGAACCACTAATAGTTTGATATAAAATCAGTCATTTCTGAAAATTTGTAACCCAGGGGATCAAGGATAAAGCCGAAATTGATTGAGGGAGGTTCTGACTCCACACAAATATAATGGGATTTTTACGACCATACTTTCCCTTGAAATCGAAACGCCTTTTTTTCAACCAAACCACGCGGATTGGTTGAAAGGGAAATTTATTTTCGAAATTGGTGCTACGAGAGAAATAGCTCTAAGGGTAGGTGCGAGAATTCCTGTGAAGAGGTTACGATAGCCTGTTCCTGGTTCCCGAAGGAGACTTGGGGATGGAAATCCATGTCTACTAGAGTACTGGTAAGCATTACTGCCTTAATGAATAATTCTTCCCATCTGATGTGCTTAAAGGTTTTTCGCTTTGGAGAGTAAATGTCGAGTAATAAAGGTTGTATGAGGGTCTTAGTCAGCGTATTTAATGTGGGGTTTTATTGTGATAAGAGAGATTAGCATTACGGTTCGCAGTATAAGCATTCCCGTTTAAAATGTACGTCCGCGCAATAAAAAATACCTTCGCATCGTAAATGAGCGGGATGAGAAATTTTCCATTTTTCACGGGGTCACCCTTGAAACCCCCGCCCACGGGGTGAAACCCACTCGAGTCGCCGCGACGCGGCAGATATATTTTTTTATTTTCTCAATTACGTAAGGCTTTATCGGGGCACATTCTCGCATTCTTCACGATTATTCCTTTATTTATTGCTTTATTGCCTTTTAGGATTTTCCCTAAGGCATCTCCCGTAGATTTTACATCATTACGACGTTATTCCTTCACGTCCCGCTCCGTTTTTATTGCTTCCTCGTTCTTTGGGTTTTCTTTTTTCTTGCCGTCTTAGGAGTTATTACACGGGTAGTTTACGGAGTCAACGAGATATGGGATTAATTTTTCATCGGGTCTCCTTCGGCTCTTCCAATGGAATTCGAAGGCATTTTAATTCAATGGAAGAAAATGTATTTTAATACTGGCGACGTGGTTTGTCACTCGACGATATTTTTACTACTACGTGAGGTGGGGGGTTGGTGGCCACAGGGGGTAAAGCTTGCTTTGAATAAAACAAATGATCGAAGCAGAAAGAAGAAAAGGTTTTATTCTCGCCCGGAGGCGGAGAACCTACAAATCGGGGGACTAAAGAAGATACAAAGAAGACATTTCGGGCAGGGCGAATCCTAAAGGCGAGGGGGCTGTTGTCTGGACCTCCGGATTTCCACGGTGCGAGGCGGGTCGGAGAGCATCTTCGGGGCGTTAGATTCTACCTGCAACAAAAAAATATCCTGTGTACAAATGTCGCTTGTCATCATGCGACGGGACTTTCGGGGCCTGTTCAAGTGGAAATCTGCCGCTTTTCACCTTTTCTCCCCTACTTTTTCCCTTTTCCTCCCGGGCGCTAAATGAAAATTAGAGCCGTGCCGGGGGAGGGCGGGAGAGATCAGCCATTGTCCCTAATTGGATGATCAAATGTACGCTTTCCCGCGGGACTGAACGCGCGAATAAGGCTCATCTTTTCCGAATCGCGAAAAGTGCGTCGCGTTTGAGGTTGGAGTAAAAAATAAAACACCCCCTACGATTCGCCTCGAAGGTGATATAAACGATTTAGGGAAATTAAATTGTTATTTTAAACATGGGATTTTTCGGGAACGTTTGTAATAGAGTCACGTTTTAAAATTTCAACAACTGACGAAAGATTGGAAGGATGATCGTATTTAAGAAATTCTCTTAGAGAAACAAAAAACAAAAGGGAGGTTCGGGCACATCGAATCCTAAGGGCTGCAGCATGAGAGGCGAGGTTGGCGACTTACTTAATAGAAGACCGAACCTTCGGATCTCCACGGTGCGAGGCGGGTCAGAGAGCATCTTCGGGGCGGTAGGTTCCTCTCGGTCTTCTCGTCGGCAGAGTATCTTCTCTGGTCGGCCACTCTGTCCCCGCATCTCTCCTCTTTGTATTTATATTCGTATTTGTTGTGCTCTCCGCGCTTGTTAGTAGGTGTGTCGTTTATCAAAACATTTCGCACCTTGATAGGTCAGCGTGTTTATAAAAGTTTACATAACTTCACCTTGGCCTGAGCCACGATCCTTTTTCTTGTTTCGTCGAGAATTGTGGAAATCTTGTCGTGACGATATACACAATATTTCATACAATTACTTAAAATATTATCGAATAATAGTAATTCTTCACCCTCGCCAGAATTAATGACACAAAAATCCAAAAACCTTTCTAAAACGTAACTTAACCGTTCCAAACGAATCCCTTTCAGCCAAGGCAATTTACAACCTCCTTTAAGAAATTCATTAGCTGAACCCCACTTAGATGTCTGGATGGTGATTGGTGGCGGCGTTTTCGGTCTGGAATAAAATTTTCCTAATATGGACGTTACGTGTAACCGGGCCCGAAAATAGCTTTTTAATTAAATATTAAAGAATTACCCGCCGATCGATAGCCTCCGACGTCATCAATTTCGCTTTTCTCTTGGAATTTATTAAGTCCGGTCACGACTTTCCCCTGGGATTCGAATTTATTATAAAAACATGCCTACTTTCGTATTACTTAATAAATGCTCCAAGCCGCCTCCATTATTTACAAAAAAAGCGTTATGCATTTTGAAAGAGTCGCTGAATAATTTATTAATTAATACAAAAAAAATTGGTTCTACCGTATATTTCTTTGTATTTTTAAATATAGACATTAATTAAGTTACCTGTAATGAAACGGATTTCATAACTAAGTTTAGCTTAGTAGTGGACACTTCTGATATTTTACTTGAAAATGTTTTAAAAAAATTTCAACAATTTTTTAAGGCAGTTGGAGTAAAAATAACTTTTCATGAAATCACGTATTATTTCTCATTTTTCTATTGTCCAAATGGTACGCTTTTATTATTTGAATCACTTGATTTAGCCCTTTAAATAAATTCAAACAGGAACGAAACGTTTATAATAGTTCGATTAGATTGTTATCAAACGTTATGAGTTGGTGCATAAAATGGTGTTTACGTGATTTACGTTACGTGCTTATTTAAATTTCTATTTTTTCTTGTTTCAGAGTCTTTCCTTCAAACCGTCCTTGGATTGAAAATAAGATGGACCGACCTTGGTAAGTAATTTTTTGTTCAGCCTGAGCTAAAAGAAATGCCTTGAGAAATAATTGAACTGTGTGCAAGTTAGGTAATGAGATGGTTAAAGGGAGACGTTCTTGCATAAACGTGTAATCGCAGCCCTCATTGACTAATTTGTTATAAACATTTTAGTGCAAAAAGCGCGATTTAGTATTAGTAACGCCACCTGGCGAACAATAGCGACTCTCCCACATCGATAACATTCACACAACCTAACCTAACTTAACTTAACCTAACTTAACCTAGCCTAACCTAACATTATACTTGAAAATGTAGTTTTTAAGGAGATTTTGAAACAATAGCACTCCTAAATGCTTTTGTGATCTTCTTCGAATTAAAAAAATATATCGGGCTAGTTTCTGGTATATGATAGTTTCTAGTAATAAGGTATAGTTTATTTCATCTTAAGTGTTTAAATGTTTAGACAGCGTTTGTTTTTTAAAATTTCTTGATGAATTTCAGTGTCTTCAAGAAATTCTAATCTGTTGAAGTGTTTAACACAGCATGGCTTTAGTTTTACAAATCAACAAGCGCATTCGCCATTTCTAGTAAATCGTTGGTGGGGGTGATAAGTTCTTTATTAATCAGCTGATAAATGTAATTTGGGGCTAAATTGGGGTGTATACGTATCGTCGTGCTGTTGTGTTTCTTTCAGTAATCGTTTTAATTTATTAAGTAAGGGTGAAAGGAGGCTAGAATGTGGGTGATGAAATATTTTGCTGGAATTAGGGTGAGAAGTGTGCCTTGGTCGGTGTTTTAAAACTCCATATTAAATTAGTGTTGAAATTCTTTCGCTGAATGTTACATCGTGGCTTTTCGATCCTGAAAAATGTTTTTACACGAGTTAAGCTATCCAATCTTTCCATGCGATTAGGAGGTGATGGACAAAATTATTAGTAATATTCTTGGAAATCGAATACCCACCACATTTTCTCTCGTTCCCGCTAATTCCCCCATATTCCCAATTGTGTCTTTTTTTAGACTTCGTCGTAAACATCCACACGTTGACACCCGAATAGTCGGAATCGCAGGAAAGAACGTGTGTTCTTTCTCTCTGAAATTAGACCTAACCTCACCCACATTCTCCCGCTCCGTCCCCTTCGGCCACACGGGAAAAAATACGTTCCGTCCCGAATCGCGTAGGATCCATTCAAAAATTCGAAAAACCGGTAGGCGTCGGATTACTTGAGACGCCGCGTCTAAAAACACGCGTCGCTAGCGACTTAGTGGAATACCTGCCGCGTACGTCGACGCTCTAATCTCGCGGATCCGGTCGCGACATGCGTAAAAGGAAAGAAGTGAGTAACGACGGCCTAACGCGTACCGTAAGGTATCCATTACGGCACCCGAGTTCCCCTTTTCACGACCCTCCGGGAGAAAAACGACTCGGCGGATTTTTTTTTGTGTTTGCGCCCCTTCCCCCTCGACGAGCCAGGCGCGTTACTTCGATGGAATCTGCGATGTGGTTAATTTTTAATTTTTTCGTCGAGTTTGAAGTGTTGCCAATATTTATCCAGACGTGGCGGAATTCACCTTGCATTCCCGGTTGTCTCAATATAAATAGAGGTCAGTTACGTAACGTGCAATTAGTCCGATGGCATTTTCCGCCAGAGTTTTCCAGACGTCGGAAACGGAACCTGAAGACCCAGCAACGAGCTAAAAGGAAAAAGCTATGACTTTACTATCGTAGTTACTGGGTGTTTTCGCTTGGTAGACAATTTTTAGGTATTGTTATAAGGATGTCTTCTACTGATGTTTTCATCTACTTTTTGGTCGCCTTCTTCAATTTGTCATTCCTTGTTCAATTTATCATTACAAAGGGCGTAAAAATACTGTTCTGTTGCATATCCGTAATCTATTCGATGATAAAACACCTTTAAGAATTTCAACACCGATTTAATATGAAATTTAAAACACCGACCAAGACACACTTCACCCCAATTCCAGTAAAATATTTTATCACCCACATTCTAGCCTCCTTTCACCCTTACTTAATAAATTTAAGCGATTACTGAAAGAAACACAACTGCACGACCATACGTATATACCCTAATTTAGCCTCAAATTACATTTATCAGCTGATTAATAAAGAACTTATCACCCCCACCAACGATTTACTAGAAATGGCGAATGCGCTTGTCGATTTGTAAAACCAAAGCCATGCTGTGTTAAACACTTGAACAGATTAGAATTTCTTGAAGACACTGAAATTCATCAAGGAATTTTAAAAAACAAACGCTGTCTAAAAATTCACACTAATCTAGATAGAAATTCCATCCTTTTTCCCTGGCCCCGTTAGGAGGTTTAGCCGCAATGGGAGCCGCGTCAGCGGCCTACAATAAAGACCGAATTTTTTTCATGTTATTATAACGTGAAACAAGGTGTTCCTTAACAGCCCGATATATTTTTTTTAAATTCGAAAAAGATTACAAATGCATTTACACGTACTATTCTGTTAAAATCTCTTTAAAAATTACATTGTCAACTACAATATCCTCGACATACTTCTCAGTACAATAATTCGAAACGTCTGTCGTAGTAGGCATATTTCTGCTGGAAATAGAAAATGTAATTCTCGACAAACGTTCACGATATATTTAAAGGATCTTTATATTTTCTTGATCGTCAGGTTTAAATATGCATTACGATTATTTTTTTAAATTAAAAATGTAATTACTAAGCTGTCGTAGGGATCTTTTTTTAATTTCCGGTTCCATTTTCCGATTTTTCATTCCAGGTGATCGATGGATTTCTTATTTTCGATAGTTTAATTAATTTCCGAACTCCGTTAAGGGCTTTTCGAGTTATTTCCATAGTAATGAATATTAATTGAGTGGAAAAAGAGCTTCTATAAGAAGTTTTCTGGAAATGTTTGTTTTATGCAGGATTTTCAAATGCTTCTAACTTCAATTTAACTGAAACTATTAAAAATTAGGTTTTACAAATTTTCCCAAAAAGTTACCATACATTAATACTTTTTCCTATCACCTTGCCGTCTTGATTCAACTCTTACGAGATTTTCGTTAATTAATTACATCGCCTTGTTGGAAGCTCAGATTAATAGGCTTTGATTCCTCGACGATCTTTTAATGATTAATGAATTTCAAATTTTAGGAAATTTAATTAACATCCATACTCCAAAATTTACCTGTTTTATACTAATTTCGTTAAAGTTGTAATTAATTTACCGATAATTTATTTAAGGCGATTTGTAATTGTAGCCCACGATAAATGTTAGCTGATTTTTCAATTTCGTTAATAACACACGTAAGCGTTCATTTTTCATTAATTTAAAACGTTGTAGCTTTCTAATTAATTACATGTTATAATTAAAACTCCAATTAACACATGTCATGATCGAGTAGTCCATTTCAATTCTACGAACTCGCCTACTGCTAATATTTAAGTTATAACACTTTGGCATGAAAACTTAATTGATATGACTTAAGTACTTCATTAGCGCTGCAAGTTTAACTGCGCTAAAAAATGTCTGTTGACCCTTCAAGTCCATTTATTTCCCATTAAGCAGTCTTTTCTTCGCATTACGTCTTTTTTTAATTTTCACCAGCGCCTCACGGCGTTTCACTTCTCATTAAACATTATGACCTTTTAATTAATTACGAGTTGTCGTTGAAACTTTAATTAACGCCTCTCGTGATTGGGTAGTTCAATTAATTTCTATAAAGGAGTTCACCGTTTTGTTTTAGTAACTTTCCTGAAAATGTAAGTAGTTCGTTCAAGTGATATAATTGAATTAAATTGCGTTTCGATGAAATATTAAACAAACTTTATATCAAACACTTTTTTATTCCCCGACGAACTTCGAGTGATCGATGAATTTCGAATTACGGCAGATTAATTAATTACCGAACTTCGTGAAGGAGTTGGCGAAATTTTTTCGACGATAAAAAATCGTAATCCACCGGAAACAAATTTTTGTTGATTAATTAAACTTTTGTACTTTAATCGTGCATCGAAGGAATCGATTCTTATTTTTTCTTCACAGATTTAAAACTGAAGTTCCTGGAAGAATTTTGAAGGGGTTTCGCCTCAATATTTATTTATTTCTAAGATAAGATTATTACAATATACTAGTGTTTATCACGAATAATAACACCTTACTAATCAGGTACGCCCTTATACAGGTACGTAGGTAAGTTCACTTGCACTTGCACACAGTGCACTTAAGCCTGTACGCTTTCCTCGAAACCTATATCCGCCTTGACAAAATGGCGTTACCGGAACGGTTTCGGAAAAGACGACGTGGACGACAACGACGATATTTATTTTTAAAATGACTATACTATCATTCTTGGCACATACAGGCTTTTAGTAGCCTAGGTGTTCTCTGTGTATGTAAAGGCTTTAAAGTGTCTAGTATTCTTCTGTCAATTGAGTACTAATGCCATGATTATTACACCCGCCAGTGTACACAACACTTAATCTTTCAACATGATCCCCTTATTATTTCCAAATTAGGAAAAATTAATTTCCACATGCGCACACCGTCGTAACCTCAAATTATGTCCCGACTATTTTTAAATTTTCGCAACTTTTCCCATTATTCTGACGTTCTATTTATCTGTCCAGACGACGGTCTCGAACTACTGGGATTGGCGAAATAAGATGTCACGTCTCTCTCAGTTCTACACCGTCGAGGTGGGCGACACCAAATTCACCATACTGAAGAGGTACCAGAACCTGAAACCGATCGGGTCCGGAGCCCAGGGTATCGTCTGGTAAGTGGAGGAAATCCCTTCGATCGCCAACATAGGTATAGAGACCATGGTGTGATTTCGCAAGACGCCACGTTGAATGCGGTACGATCGGAAAAGGGGACGTCGAAGGGGGCTATCTTTGGCCAGGATCTACGGGCTAAGTAATAGAGAAAATAATAGCGTATGCGACGCATTATTGCAACTTTTTTTAAACATCCTGTAGATGATTAAAACCCAAGCGGAGCAGTAGTAGTGGGGAACGAAGCATTGGAGGGGAAGACTTTGCGGGTTGCATACACATCAGGCGCAATTATGTATTACCGTTATTACCCTCCCACGACTTGACTTTTTCGATCGTACCGTTTCGCCTCGTTTTATTTTTATTTTTGTTAGTTTATTTCCTTTTTTTTTCTTTTTTGTAGTTGATTTGGGCAGTTGATTGTGTTTCTGTTTGTCGCCTGTTCTCTTTCGCTCCCGTTTGTCGTGGTTTCGTTTTTTTTTTTTTGAATTTTCGAGTGTAGGGGGGGCTTCCGTTGTTCTTATTTTCGGTTTTGCACGTGATGTCTGTGAGGCCGGGATTCACCCAGCACGTTTTCGGGGACGCCGAATTCTGGGTGCCGGAACGTTACGTAAACCTGGAGCCGAAGGGCGGCGGCGCCCAGGGGTTAGTGTGGTAAGTCGGAGTTGTATTTATTACGGAAGATATTTGATTAACCGTTATTAATGCTGCAACAATTCTCTCTGTCCTCTTTCGTTGTTACGTTTAACGCCGGGGATGTCGTGTTCGGCGGTTATCGACGGATTCCGTGATGGTTCACCACCTTGATCGATAAGGTTTGATCACCCATAAAAATAATCTGTTCAAGCGGTAGTCGTAAAAATTGCCCCAAACGTGTTAGCGACAGTCTGTTAATAATAATTTCGTAAGAGTCATTTCATTTATCAAAGTCGGTACTCCTTATACCAGAGGGCTTGCACCAAAATTAGCTTCATCTTTGATATTGCGGTATAAGTGAGGCTATGTTAATGATTGATTTGTATGAAAGCATACCTTCCCCCCTCCTCTCGTTGTCTCTCTGGTGAGTAGTGCGCACGCACGCCACTGAATAATATAAGGGGGCAGATGACAGATGTCATATCCCTTCTATTCTTGTAGATGTTGTCAGGTCTTGCGATATACAAAGGCTTTTAACATAATTTGGTCTTGAATACAGCTTCACTATTTTAATGTTGAAACAAATGCTTTGTTGCAGTTTTTACTTAGTATTCACCATCGTTTGGGTGATTTCTACCCCATGTTGAATCAATTTGTTTCACAAACTTTGCTTTAAAGGGTCTGAATTCAGTTTTAAGATGGTGAAAATTACCCCCGGCTTTTTTAGAAACAATACCAACCAAATTTTTAGGCTCCTGGACCCTCTCATAACCCCAAGAAAAAATCAAACGTAATTTTCAGTTTTTTGACAAGACTTCCGGTCCTTTTCATCGTAGGAACGTCATTTTTGGCAAAAATATTGGACTGGAAGCAGGTTTACCTATTTTACCGCCTAGACTCCGTCAGTACCTTTAGTACTTACACCTAAAGTAGTTACTTAATGGTTTCCATATGATTTTTCTGGTGAATCTGACGTGAATCCATCGGTAACCCATCGCGCCCATTATCATCACACACAATCAGATTTCTTCTTTATTAACTCTCTTCAAAGAACTCCTATTTCATTACATGAAACATCAAAGTGTAAAATTGTTACATATTGCTAGGAAAAATCTTGTTTTACTTGTATTTAAAAATCGTTACGCTCATAAGACAAAATTCCATGACACATTACTAAACAAAGGTAAGGTACACTTTTTTCTCGTTTGACATTTCCTTATCGCGTGCATTCCATTAATGTATTGCATGATGTATCTACATTCCAACTCTAAAAAAACGTGTCTCAGCTCTTATAGCTTGTAATAACGGAACCTTCTAAGGGACAAAAGATTTTCTTCTTTAACAAACCAATGGCGCTGTTTTAAAAATCTAACCATGGTAAAAAGAAGGTTCTGTTATGGCTTTAGCAGTTACCAGTTGTAGGTAGGGACGAGTTTTGATCCTTATATATTTTTACAATTGAAAAAGTGTGCGTTAACAAATGGACAAAGGTCCAAAGTTCAAGTCTCTTGTAAATTTTCAGGTTTTCTCAGTTTTTCCCAGAACGGCTGTACATATCTTTACTAAATTTTATATCTGAACTATTTCAGTGAATCCCCACGATTTTTATTGGGAACATTTTGCTCTAAATATGCCCTAAAGGGCACGTTACTCTTGTGGATTTTCAACTTTTCTCAAATTTTTTTAAAACGGCTGTACGTATCTTTACTACACTTTATATCTGAATTACTCCATTGAATCCCTACGATTTTTATTAGAAATATTTTTTCCAAACGCGCTCTCAAGGGCACTTTAGTCTTGTGAATTTTCAGTTTTTCTTAATTTCCTCCTAAACGGCTTTAGCGATTTATTCAAATTTCGCACCATGTCTTACTTATCCAATCCCTGTAACTTTCGTTTAAAAAATATTTTTCTAAAACCGCTCAAAAAGCCACTGTACCCTTGAGAATTTCCCAAAACCTTGGCAACTTATGTAGAGCACGTGCTTTATATGAGATGTTAAAGCAATAAACATTTAGCAATAAACAATCCGAGCTTACTGAAGTTTAAAAATGGTGCCTTTTGATGCGACATTCATGTAAAGATAATATTTGTGCTACAATTATTAATATAGAAAATAACAGCCATTTTTAACGACTTTTGGGCATTTTTGCAATAACTGAAACCACAAATTAATCTCACCACATCCTAAATTGTAGATTTTGCTAATACCTCTAACAAATTATTTCCTTTGGAAACTATATTTTAGCTTAGAGGAGCGAAAAACATGTTTTCTCTCCCTTTGCCGTCCAAAATATATGGGGGTCCATAACTCATCCTTGTCTACAACTGGAAACTGCTTGTATCTTAACTAAATTAGTCATGAAAAACACCTACAGCCTGGAGAATCAAGAAACATACACGGGGATTAATTTCTTTAGAGTTGGAACTCATTGTACTTAGTGTGTATTCATTTTGTGGCCGTAACTTTCTGTAAGCTTGTCTTTATTTAAAAAAAGTAGAGTAGCTATATCGTAAAATCGTTACCTAAACAAGCATCACTTCGTAAGAACCCATATTAGTCATCCTATTATTGTAAATATACACCGTAACACAGAAAACACACAGGTACACGCTCCCACTAGATCGTAGCGTCTAAATTTACCCGCACTATTAACATCAAAAGCGCGTATTCGACGTATTATAATAATGTGTAACCGTCACGTGGGATTCCAGCGCTGCCATCGACACGGTGACCCAACAGAATGTCGCGATCAAGAAGCTCAGCAGGCCGTTCCAGAACGTCACGCACGCCAAGAGGGCGTACAGGGAGTTCAAGCTCATGAAGCTGGTCAATCATAAGAACGTGAGTGGTTCGATCGGGTGCCGGTCGTGGCGCTGTCGTTACGAGACCGTTTCCCTTCCAGATAATCGGCCTGTTGAACGCCTTCACGCCGCAGAGGACGCTCGAAGAGTTCCAGGACGTCTACCTGGTGATGGAGCTGATGGACGCCAATCTGTGCCAGGTCATCCAGATGGACCTGGACCACGAGAGGATGAGTTATCTGCTGTATCAGATGCTCTGTGGTATTAAACACTTACATTCCGCAGGGATTATACATAGGGTAAGGCGCATGGCAAAGCGAGCTTTTCAGTTGTGAAAACTAGGGGAGGAGCCGTAGGATCTCCCGAATAATTTGAACCGTATACCAACCGTAACCAAAATATCTACCACCTCTGTCGACCATAAAAAGCCGTGGAGAGTGTTACAATTCTCCATGTAATTCAATAAAACTTTACCCTACCCCCTAAGATTTTCCCAGATTTTTTTACTGGAGCGTGTCCTTTTCTCATGGTTGCAGGATCTGAAGCCGAGTAATATAGTAGTGAAATCGGACTGTACGTTAAAGATCCTCGACTTCGGCCTCGCCCGGACGGCGGGCACGACGTTCATGATGACGCCGTACGTGGTGACGAGGTACTACAGGGCGCCCGAGGTGATCCTCGGCATGGGCTACACGGAGAACGTCGACATATGGAGCGTCGGCTGCATCATGGGCGAGATGATTAGAGGAGGTGTGTTGTTTCCCGGTACAGATCATATTGATCAGTGGAATAAGATCATCGGTAAGTTTACCGTTTCTCTCTCGTCTCTTTTTTCTTTACAGAGAAAGGAGGTGGTGTCATGTTTCTTGGTACTGATCATATCGACCAGTGGAATAAGATCATAGGTAAGTTTTTTATTTATTTTCTTTTTCGTTTTATTCATTTTTTTACATATTCCACTGGTACGGCAAGGCAAAATAACGGTACCACTTCTGACCTATCGAACTGAACGTATTGTACGTTTTAAGCCGATCGAAATTGTGATTTATGCCAAAATATTTTGCCCTGCTTCTTGATCATATTCAACCTTTTTTTTTTCATTTTTAATTTTTTTCTTTATTACATATATCATGGCTCCCACTCTACTAATCTCATTTAAACGTGCAATATTCATTTAAAACTTACAAGGTTGGTATCTAGGAATTAAGTAACTAGTCAGTAAGAGGATTTGAGTTGCTGAGTAACGTAAAGTGACGCCGCGGCGTACAGTTGGGTGAAAGTGCAAATCGTTTTTAATGGCAGTTATATTGAATTATATGATATTCATAAATTATGACGTCTATTCACTACTTCACCCTTAACTTGAGCCCCGGGTCAAACTGACAACAATAGGGTGGTAAACGAAGCACACTTATTCGGTACGGTTATGTTTTGTGGCTCTCAGAGGGTTCAGCAGGTTCAACGCACTTTACATGTAATCCGAGCTTTGGTCACAACTAAACCAAGCCGTAACCCAGAGCCTTCCTCGTACTAACGTCGCCCTTCTCTCCTACAGAGCAACTGGGCACGCCGTCGCAGCAGTTCATGGTGAGGCTGCAGCCGACCGTCCGGAACTACGTCGAGAACCGGCCGAGGTACCCGGGCTTCCCGTTCGAGAAGCTCTTCCCCGACGTCCTGTTCCCGTCGGACAGCAGCGAGCACAACAAGCTCAAGGCGTGCCAGGCGAGGGACCTGCTCTCCAAGATGCTCGTCATCGACCCGCAGAGTAGAATATCCGTGGACGACGCCCTGCTACATCCCTACATTAACGTGTGGTACGACGAGCAGGAGGTCAACGCGGTACGCAGTTTTCCCCTCCAGACATCTTTTCGATACCCATAATACCTGTTGTAACGACCACTTCAGTACAAATGCAAGTTTATTCAGTTCAGATTAAAGGTGGTTATTTACTTACCGATTAGCTCAGATTAATCGAAACTCTTGTCTAATGTAATTTATTTTAAATTGGGGTGTGCCCAATTGCTATCTCAAGTGTGTTGTGATAGCAAAAGTGGTGGTTACTTAGTTTTATTGAGAAGTGGCCGTAATAATAATAAAGCCCCTTGGAGTAGGCAACCAACAATACACATAAGTTCATAAGTCATGCAGTCAATACTATACTCACGCCTTCACCTGAGTAAGCCTGTTATTTGGCCTACTACTAATATGACAGTTCAGTCTGTATTAGCTCTACTTCGGTAAGTTGTTCTCTACCGGACCGAAATACCTATAATCAAGACAGACCAAGCCCTGTTACTACATGCAATTACCTAACCTAAATTTTCAGAGAAAATCCATGAATTCACGCTTTTTGTTCTAAGAACGTGACCATTGCACTGATTCATTCAATCCTGACGAATTTCCACCTACCTTCTAAAGTTTTTCAATCATCGTGTAAGTGGTACTTATGATGTAAATCTTTGCTTAGGCAGGTAACTGCTAATTCTAACTTAAGTTGGATTTGCGCCTTGCTCAAATTTTGCATCTACTATTATCTTTATTATATATATGTATGGTTATTGTTGAGAGTCGTCTCGTTTTCAGCCTGCGCCAGGCCCGTACGACCACAGCGTCGACGAGAGAGAACACACGGTGGAGCAGTGGAAGGAGCTCATATACAGGGAAGTCATGGAGTACGAGAGTTCGCACGGGAGGGCCACGTCGAGTACTCAGCCTAGTCCGGCTTGTAATAGTGAACCGAACGGTACGAAATCTTTTTTAAACGAGGAATGCTAAGAATTTCCTATCGAATTTTATTAACGTCTAAACTATTTCTTCTTCCGATTCTGTTTCTAGGTAAGGGTTCGGATTAAAGCTTATCGTGTTTGTTTTTAGGTTACTGAATTTTCAAAAGCACAAATCCAACCCCCCCCATTCTCTCAGCTAGTCGAAACGACAGAGTCCACCCTTAAAGTGACTGAAAGTTCGAGGAACGGTGGTCAAAAAAATTACAAAGAAGTCCCACTTCCTGCTATCAACAGAACTCTATATTATCTCTAATCAATAAGTGTGATATATAAAACAACAATACTAGTTTGTATTTTTCAACAATATTATTAATTATTATTATATTTACACTTTTCCAAGTGCAATAAGGGTAAAATCCACAAATCGGAGGTATTTCAGACTAAATGGATTCATTTCGAAGAGATTTGTCGATACAAAAGTTATCTTTCCGTTTCAAAATGTTTGTTAAGTGAAAGTCAATTCTTCAGATACTGAACTATCCTCCAATGTGAGGTTTGCTCCAGTAGATGTACCGAACATGATCCATCCAATGAAATGTTTTGTTTTACGTCTCCTGACTAAATACGTGTATACCACTGGGCTGGGGCATGTTCGTAACTTCTACGGTAACAGACCCATAACTTCATATTACACATTTTTTTGTTTATGAAAGTTAGTCGTTTATTTTTGTATTGAGTTTAAAACTGGCGTTCTTATTTTTTAATAGTTCATAGTGATAATCCTTAGCCTTAGCGAGTATAATGTAAAACAAGATTAAAGTTAAGTAGAAACAAAAAAAAAATGAAAAAATTGCGCAGTTCGAGTCGACGAGACCGAGTGTGGCGATTTTTTTTATTACTTCGTTGTAAGACACATCCATCCGATCCAGAATACAAAAAAAATGTAAAAATTGACTTGATAGCGAAGAGTTTTACTTAGGTGAAAGTTATAGCGATGAACAATTTTAGTTAGTCGATCTTAAATACTCTCATTCCTTTTGTTGAATAATGGTTGTTAATTTTATGAGTTGTTACGATATGTGCAATTCTTTTACAGCTGCAATATTTAATCCACGCGCTATTTATGATTGTTTTATTATTTAGGAAATTTTATCATTGTTTACTTTTGTTCTTTTACGTTTTTTATTGTCTTCGTTTTGTATATACTTTAAACATTGATTTTAGACTTACATGCTTCTATTGGATATATCTCTGAGAATATTGCGGTTGTATGTGGTTGAATACTATGATTAATTGTGAATTTAGATGTGCAACGACGTATCCAATGTAATACGTTTGAAGTACTTCTTTTTTATAATACCGTTACTGTCCTGACTACTGCCATTTATTCGTTCCCGATATGTTAAAAATTGTTAATCTACCTCAGAACAAAGTTTAATCCACAGTCGTTGCACGTCTCGAAACCAATCGACTTTGTATAGGTTACGTTTCGATTGTATGGAAAGACTTACAAAAATATGTGTAGGAAGTTGTCGTGAACGTCTGACATTATTTATTTTCGTAATTTATTTATTAACAATAATTACAAATTTGTAAATAATCCCCGTTTTAGGTGAGAAAGCATGGGATATTTTTTCCAAGGAAAAAAGTAGGTTTTTCGTTCTACACAAAAAATATAATTAGATGAGTCCGTAGAAGTGAATGCAAATGGGCGAAATGTTTTTTGTACATTTTACCATTGTCTTACCGCTACATTTTTCCGATTTGCATGTAATCCAAAAAAAAAACTAAAATAAAAACAAATCCGTAATTTGTAGTATAACACACAGTGCTTGTATTGTTCTGCTTTGTAAATAAAGTCTACAAAGATACAAAGATAGACTTTAAATCCACCGAAATGCGGACTAGAAGGTAGACCAAAACATCCACTGATTCTTTTCCAAACCATAAGATTTATATTTCTATATGTCATTGACAGAGGTAAGTTTTACTGTGTTTAAACTTGTCAATGTCTTCTCCACCCCGGCCTAAGAATAAATTTAGACCTATAGGTTATAAGTCCTGTTTTTTGTACATGTTTGCGAGGAGTTATTTTTAAAGATGTGACGTCTATTTTTGTAAGAGTAGATAACGGACAATTATTGTTTCAGGGAAATGAGAGTATGTACAACAATGTGGGCCATTTCAATAGGAAAATGTTGCAGTATTGCTGCGATGTTCGAAATATTGATTTATTACTATGTGATCCATAGATAGAAACGATATTACTTCATATTGCAATGCAAAATTGCAGAAACATTTCTGCAGCACTGGTTGTAAAGTTGACAAGGTTGTAATATTTCAGCAAGATGGCCGCCATGTTATGCATTGCTGGGACAATGAAGGCATAACGTAACTCACAAATGAGAAAACGTTGGCAGTAATGCCTTAGTTTTGTACCAAGGAAATGAACGATATGCAGGAAGAAATGACATTTCAGTTAGAATTGAAAGACAAGTGAAGAACAAAATTATATGTG
The DNA here is from genome assembly GCA_963576515.1 of Cryptocephalus primarius. Classification (NCBI taxonomy): domain Eukaryota; kingdom Metazoa; phylum Arthropoda; class Insecta; order Coleoptera; family Chrysomelidae; genus Cryptocephalus; species Cryptocephalus primarius. The sequence goes on from OY754939.1 coordinate 16,668,743, forward strand.
GATGGCAACGGCCATTCCATTGTAAAGGTCCATAGATTTATTGAAATATTTAACGGAGCGATTTATTGTAAGTGCTTCTCTCTCATTTACTGTTAATGGTACAGTGGTGAATTTTCCACATGCAGCTTTCACGTGTATTTCAATTTAAAAACTTTTACTAAATCTTAAACCAAATGTTAACAGTTACTGTTATTGTTTTATCGTGAATTCTCTTTGATTTTTTTGGAAAAGATCCCGATTTTGTACGTTTTCAAAATCTTTAACTGCCCGTATCTCGGTTAATTCTCGTCGGATCGCCGCGAAACTAAAAGCATCGTAATCAGCGATGTCTAATTCATAAGGAAACACCAACAAAAGTCACGTTTCCTGACTTTGATTTTTTTGGAAAAGATCCCGATTTGGTACGTTTTCAAAATCTTTAACTGCCCGTATCTCGGTTAATTCTCGTCGGATCGCCGCGAAACTAAAAGCATCGTAATCAGCGATGTCTAATTCATAAGGAAACACCAACAAAAGTCACGTTTCCTGACTTTGATTTTTTTGGAAAAGATCCCGATTTGGTACGTTTTCAAAATCTTTAACTGCCCGTATCTCGGTTAATTCTCGTCGGATCGCCGCGAAACTAAAAGCATCGTAATCAGCGATGTCTAATTCATAAGGAAACACCAACAAAAGTCACGTTTCCTGACTTTGATTTTTTTGGAAAAGATCCCGATTTGGTACGTTTTCAAAATCTTTAACTGCCCGTATCTCGGTTAATTCTCGTCGGATCGCCGCGAAACTAAAAGCATCGTAATCAGCGATGTCTAATTCATAAGGAAACACCAACAAAAGTCACGTTTCCTGACTTTGATTTTTTTGGAAAAGATCCCGATTTGGTACGTTTTCAAAATCTTTAACTGCCCGTATCTCGGTTAATTCTCGTCGGATCGCCGCGAAACTAAAAGCATCGTAATCAGCGATGTCTAATTCATAAGGAAACACCAACAAAAGTCACGTTTCCTGACTTTGATTTTTTTGGAAAAGATCCCGATTTGGTACGTTTTCAAAATCTTTAACTGCCCGTATCTCGGTTAATTCTCGTCGGATCGCCGCGAAACTAAAAGCATCGTAATCAGCGATGTCTAATTCATAAGGAAACACCAACAAAAGTCACGTTTCCTGACTTTGATTTTTTTGGAAAAGATCCCGATTTTGTACGTTTTCAAAATCTTTAACTGCCCGTATCTCGGTTAATTCTCGTCGGATCGCCGCGAAACTAAAAGCATCGTAATCAGCGATGTCTAATTCATAAGGAAACACCAACAAAAGTCACGTTTCCTGACTTTGATTTTTTTGGAAAAGATCCCGATTTTGTACGTTTTCAAAATCTTTAACTGCCCGTATCTCGGTTAATTCTCGTCGGATCGCCGCGAAACTAAAAGCATCGTAATCAGCGATGTCTAATTCATAAGGAAACACCAACAAAAGTCACGTTTCCTGACTTTGATTTTTTTGGAAAAGATCCCGATTTTGTACGTTTTCAAAATCTTTAACTGCCCGTATCTCGGTTAATTCTCGTCGGATCGCCGCGAAACTAAAAGCATCGTAATCAGCGATGTCTAATTCATAAGGAAACACCAACAAAAGTCACGTTTCCTGACTTTGATTTTTTTGGAAAAGATCCCGATTTGGTACGTTTTCAAAATCTTTAACTGCCCGTATCTCGGTTAATTCTCGTCGGATCGCCGCGAAACTAAAAGCATCGTAATCAGCGATGTCTAATTCATAAGGAAACACCAACAAAAGTCACGTTTCCTGACTTTGATTTTTTTGGAAAAGATCCCGATTTGGTACGTTTTCAAAATCTTTAACTGCCCGTATCTCGGTTAATTCTCGTCGGATTGCCGCGAAACTAAAAGCATCGTAATCAGCGATGTCTAATTCATAAGGAAACACCAACAAAAGTCACGTTTCCTGACTTTGATTTTTTTGGAAAAGATCCCGATTTTGTACGTTTTCAAAATCTTTAACTGCCCGTATCTCGGTTAATTCTCGTCGGATCGCCGCGAAACTAAAAGCATCGTAATCAGCGATGTCTAATTCATAAGGAAACACCAACAAAAGTCACGTTTCCTGACTTTGATTTTTTTGGAAAAGATCCCGATTTGGTACGTTTTCAAAATCTTTAACTGCCCGTATCTCGGTTAATTCTCGTCGGATCGCCGCGAAACTAAAAGCATCGTAATCAGCGATGTCTAATTCATAAGGAAACACCAACAAAAGTCACGTTTCCTGACTTTGATTTTTTTGGAAAAGATCCCGATTTTGTACGTTTTCAAAATCTTTAACTGCCCGTATCTCGGTTAATTCTCGTCGGATCGCCGCGAAACTAAAAGCATCGTAATCAGCGATGTCTAATTCATAAGGAAACACCAACAAAAGTCACGTTTCCTGACTTTGATTTTTTTGGAAAAGATCCCGATTTTGTACGTTTTCAAAATCTTTAACTGCCCGTATCTCGGTTAATTCTCGTCGGATCGCCGCGAAACTAAAAGCATCGTAATCAGCGATGTCTAATTCATAAGGAAACACCAACAAAAGTCACGTTTCCTGACTTTGATTTTTTTGGAAAAGATCCCGATTTGGTACGTTTTCAAAATCTTTAACTGCCCGTATCTCGGTTAATTCTCGTCGGATCGCCGCGAAACTAAAAGCATCGTAATCAGCGATGTCTAATTCATAAGGAAACACCAACAAAAGTCACGTTTCCTGACTTTGATTTTTTTGGAAAAGATCCCGATTTGGTACGTTTTCAAAATCTTTAACTGCCCGTATCTCGGTTAATTCTCGTCGGATCGCCGCGAAACTAAAAGCATCGTAATCAGCGATGTCTAATTCATAAGGAAACACCAACAAAAGTCACGTTTCCTGACTTTGATTTTTTTGGAAAAGATCCCGATTTGGTACGTTTTCAAAATCTTTAACTGCCCGTATCTCGGTTAATTCTCGTCGGATCGCCGCGAAACTAAAAGCATCGTAATCAGCGATGTCTAATTCATAAGGAAACACCAACAAAAGTCACGTTTCCTGACTTTGATTTTTTTGGAAAAGATCCCGATTTGGTACGTTTTCAAAATCTTTAACTGCCCGTATCTCGGTTAATTCTCGTCGGATCGCCGCGAAACTAAAAGCATCGTAATCAGCGATGTCTAATTCATAAGGAAACACCAACAAAAGTCACGTTTCCTGACTTTGATTTTTTTGGAAAAGATCCCGATTTTGTACGTTTTCAAAATCTTTAACTGCCCGTATCTCGGTTAATTCTCGTCGGATCGCCGCGAAACTAAAAGCATCGTAATCAGCGATGTCTAATTCATAAGGAAACACCAACAAAAGTCACGTTTCCTGACTTTGATTTTTTTGGAAAAGATCCCGATTTGGTACGTTTTCAAAATCTTTAACTGCCCGTATCTCGGTTAATTCTCGTCGGATCGCCGCGAAACTAAAAGCATCGTAATCAGCGATGTCTAATTCATAAGGAAACACCAACAAAAGTCACGTTTCCTGACTTTGATTTTTTTGGAAAAGATCCCGATTTGGTACGTTTTCAAAATCTTTAACTGCCCGTATCTCGGTTAATTCTCGTCGGATTGCCGCGAAACTAAAAGCATCGTAATCAGCGATGTCTAATTCATAAGGAAACACCAACAAAAGTCACGTTTCCTGACTTTGATTTTTTTGGAAAAGATCCCGATTTTGTACGTTTTCAAAATCTTTAACTGCCCGTATCTCGGTTAATTCTCGTCGGATCGCCGCGAAACTAAAAGCATCGTAATCAGCGATGTCTAATTCATAAGGAAACACCAACAAAAGTCACGTTTCCTGACTTTGATTTTTTTGGAAAAGATCCCGATTTGGTACGTTTTCAAAATCTTTAACTGCCCGTATCTCGGTTAATTCTCGTCGGATCGCCGCGAAACTAAAAGCATCGTAATCAGCGATGTCTAATTCATAAGGAAACACCAACAAAAGTCACGTTTCCTGACTTTGATTTTTTTGGAAAAGATCCCGATTTTGTACGTTTTCAAAATCTTTAACTGCCCGTATCTCGGTTAATTCTCGTCGGATCGCCGCGAAACTAAAAGCATCGTAATCAGCGATGTCTAATTCATAAGGAAACACCAACAAAAGTCACGTTTCCTGACTTTGATTTTTTTGGAAAAGATCCCGATTTTGTACGTTTTCAAAATCTTTAACTGCCCGTATCTCGGTTAATTCTCGTCGGATCGCCGCGAAACTAAAAGCATCGTAATCAGCGATGTCTAATTCATAAGGAAACACCAACAAAAGTCACGTTTCCTGACTTTGATTTTTTTGGAAAAGATCCCGATTTGGTACGTTTTCAAAATCTTTAACTGCCCGTATCTCGGTTAATTCTCGTCGGATCGCCGCGAAACTAAAAGCATCGTAATCAGCGATGTCTAATTCATAAGGAAACACCAACAAAAGTCACGTTTCCTGACTTTGATTTTTTTGGAAAAGATCCCGATTTGGTACGTTTTCAAAATCTTTAACTGCCCGTATCTCGGTTAATTCTCGTCGGATCGCCGCGAAACTAAAAGCATCGTAATCAGCGATGTCTAATTCATAAGGAAACACCAAGTTTGAAGGTAGGAGTTTACTCTTCATAAACATTATATTTATTATCTTTCTTGACGTAAGTGATTTAAAACAGGTACAAGTACATTTAAGCATTTACTATTGGGTACTTTTACAAATTATCAGCAATACTCATTGTATCTCAAGTGGAGAAATACTTTTATATGTAATGTAGTTGCTGCTGTATGTCTAAACACTCTAATTTAGTCTGCGTGTAATTGCTCTTCTACGCCTCGTAAAGCCGTGTCATATTTTTACTTAAGCTGAACATCTACATTTTTATTTACAATATTTGCAAATATTTTCTGAAGTTGTTTATCCATTACCGTGGTATTACATTTATTTGTTCGTTTTACATTGTGTTTGGACTGACTGTTTGGTCTTCTTAGACGCTAAATTGTATGCCTCGTCCCAAAATTTCGAGAAATGTTACACCTGTAAGTAGGTACATATCTAAGTACAAAAATTACCAAACTTGCTAATGAAATTCGTTGAACAAAGGTAACAATGTCACTATCTTATAATTTCAAAGATGTGTATGGTAAAAGGTTGTAAAACGTCGAACTTAGAACATAACAAATTATAGAAATGATTTACATCAGACATATTTGCAGTAATAAGTGTTTGGGCTTCAGTTTTGAAATAATAATAATTTCTGTTTTATTACACTAATCACTGATTAAAAATCATCGCCTAATTTATTATTTAAATAAAATATAAATAAAAAATAAAGTATAAATAACAAAACATACTTATCACAACAAATTATTAAAACCACCCATCCTATATACTGAGCAACTCCTGTATCTCAATTATACTTTTGCCCTTAATTTCCGGTATCATGAAATACACGAAGAAGAACCCCAGGATGCAAGACAGCCCGAAGGCCCATAGACACCAAGCAGGACCTATGGTACGAATGAAGTACGGGAATATGACGGCTACCAAAATCCCCGTGAAGAATATCACGAACGCCCCTATGGAGGTCGCCACAGACTTGACGTTAGTCGGGAATAATTCCCCGGGGAGCGAAGGTATCACGGCGCCGATACCGACACCGTAGAAGACGAAATAGAGGAGAATGGAAGCGAGGGGTAACCACAAGATGTATTTGATTATGGGGCTATTAGCAGAGTTGAGGTAGAAGTAAGCGCCTAAGGCGCCGTGGGATAAACCTGCTCCTAGAGTGGATATTAGTAGTAACGGTCTTTTCCCCAATTTTTCCACAGTGACTGTCGCTAGAAATACCGAACAAAGCTTGACGGTTCCCATTAGGATCGCTATGGTGTTCCCGGTCATTCCTGTATTGGCGGCGTCGAACAGTGGACCGGCGAAAGTGGTGATGGCACCTACACCGGAGAACTGTAGGATGGCGCAACCGACGACGGATATGATGAGGCCTTTCCTCAACGGTCTCGAATGGAGGAACTGACTCAAGTGAGCCTTCTGGCTCGTACTGTTTAAAGTGCTTTCGATCACTTCGTACTCCTTTTCGATCTCACTGGCGCTCTTCCCTCGCAGCTTCTCCAAGGACTTCACGGCTTCCTTCCTCCTCCCTTTCGAGGCGAGGTAGATGGGGGACTCCGGGACGAACGCGAGGAAGGAAATCGTCGACAGTACAAACGGCACGGCGCACAGCACCGTGAAGATCCTGACGGAGAACAGCGGCCCCAACACGTAGACGTAGAGGTTCCCCAAGGGGAACGCCAAGCCCATGAGCGACCCGATGCGCCCCCTGTTGTGGTCCTCGGATATCTCGCTGAGGAAGACGCCGAGCGTCGACATGGCCGAGCTCATGCCGACGCCCATCGTGAACCTAGCGACGTAGTACCAGAGTACCTCGGTGGAGAACGCGAGCAGCAGCGTCGCGGCCAGCTGGAGCGCGCCGAGGCCCAGCATCGCCCCCTGTCGGCCGACGACGTCAGACAGCTTCGCGAGCGTCAAGCTGCCGACGGCGCCTCCGATGAACGGCAGACTCCCGATCATCGACTCCTGGAAGGTGGTGATGGGCCCGCGCAGCGGGTTCACGGCGCTGTCGTTGCTGCGCAGCTTCGCGATCACCGGGGAGGTCCACACTATGCTGCTGGCCAGGCCGAAGGCGAGGAAGCAGGCTGAGGAAAGAAAACGTCAGTGCAACCCGAGGGAAGCTGAAGATGGCTTTGGTGAGAATTAATTTTAACTCGACTTCAATTGTTTAACTACACGAAAGTTAACAATCAGATTGTTATTCGTCAAGTTCACCGAGTTGTACCTCCTTGCGACGCTATAACCCCTCGCACCCTTTGGGTCATGTAAGCTACCACCTAACTTTTTTATACCTACGTGATGATTCCACCATGTATCTCTTGTTTTTGCGTAAGGGAACCAGCTGTTTCGGTTTAAATTTTCCCTTCCCCCTTTGTTACACCCTTAGGGATGCTTCATACCCCTGGGCGTGACAATGCATAAGGTGGCCCCGAGGTAATCGGCTAAAATTCGTAGGTGGATTCCTAAGGCAAAAATGTTTCGATGTAGCTGAACTTAGTTTAGTTCAAAAGTTCATACTTAAAGAGATACAGGATGTTAAATGTAAAGTATTAGTTTGGTTTTTTAATATCTTAACGAATGGTAATATCTGTATGTAATATCTTCACAATTTGGTTATAATTCATAGAGGGTGCTAGTTGCGATCTGCTGAAAACGACTACCAATAACGACTCCCATTACCTTTTGCAGATTTTTTTATTGTAATGAAGTAAAGCAAATTGCAAGGTTATTCTGCAGGTTCGTAGGTAGGAACTCGTGTTAGAAATAATTTGTGTCATTTTATACTCGCTCTCGATTATGCTTGGTTTACTAGCATGAAAATACTTTTTGACCAGCTGATATGTCGTAAAGGAAATCGTTTTACTTGTAATCTCTAAGCTATAATACCCTCTATGGGTATTACAGAGGAGGATATCAAAATGTATAGGCTCTAGACCGCAAAATGTTCACGATTTACGATACTGCCTTGTACGATAGTGGCGCCACCTACTTCTCTTTCGCTCCTATTAGGATTCTACTACTTGTTGTTGTAACGACCACGAAGCGTGGGGACGCCACTATCGCCCACGACAGTGACGTTTATTTGTGACCGGAGGTATTACAGATACGAACAGTTATCGATGTTCCTGTTCATATGTAGTCTAATAGAGAAATTTCGTACTTTCCGAATCTTTCTATTAAATATACCAATGTTACAGTAAATTTTCTTTATCAAAGCTTAGATAAACAGCATTCAATTAATCGTACTATAGTGAATTTACTCGCCCATTATCTAAAAGTATGTTTCCATAAGGTTAGATATCAACGCAAGATAATGCGTCCTTTAAAATGTGTGGAGTCAGATGTTATCGTGTACTCCTGCCGATCAATAAGGATTAATTCAGGATAATTTGTATTTTTCTGGATTCCTCCATCGGATACAACAATTGTGAAATATGAGAGAATAGAGAGAGATATTCTCAAATTGAGAGGAATACACGGGCGATTGTGGCGCCACCTTCCGTTCGGTAGCAGCCAGGAGGAGTAAACGCTAGCCATACGCGTGTCCGCAAAACATGGACAGTGTCGGCTGCTTGGGAATTTTAAAGGAAAAAAAGAGACATCAGAGGAGAGCGCCGTGTCCTTGGTTCGCGTGGTCTAAGCTAAGAAAAAGAGGAAGAAAGAAGAGAGAGAGAGAGAGACGGCGACAGGTTAATGGTAAGACGTAAACATGAAAATATACCGAAATAAATGTCTTTTATAATTTCTGCATGCTCCTGCGTTAACTTACAAAATTATTTAAAACACTACGTGGGTAGATAAAAACATGTTTTTAACTTAAACCGACTTAAGTCTCCTTAAATTAAGCAACTAGGTAGCCTGTCAAAGAAATCCCTTACCAGAGAGAGCGGAAACGTAGAGGAAAATCGTGCCAGTCTTCTTCTTCCCTCGATTTTCCACCTTCTTCCCGGTCCGTTCGTCGAGCAGTTTCTCCGCCACTTCGACATCGCTAGGTTTTCCCTCTTGCCCGTTCGAACTCATCGCTGCGAAGTGGTTTTTCGAAATAATCCAGACACGAATTTATATATGCACACATTCGTCGATTTATTTGAGCAGATTACATTTCGCTATTGTTTGAAATTACACAAGGAAAGGAGATAACACGGGCATCAGTGGTAGTGTGTTCACTTTTTGCGCATTAATGGTTGAAAGGAACATTAAATTATATTTTTTGAAGACATGGAAAAGATGTGCAAAAATAAGTTTTCATGTAAATCAGATTAGGTTAGTAGAACATTAAGAGAATATTTGTTCTCTTCTCATTGTTTGATTAGTGACATTGCCATTTTAATTTAAATAATAGTTTAATTTACAGGCAAATATTAGTTGCATAAAATGGGTATATTCTCCAAAAATCTACTGATTACTTTTCTGTATTTATAATTTTCTTACGAAACGTCAAACTGTACGAATAGAAGGTTTTAGCCCAGATCATTTGAAAGTGTTGAACGTGTAATCATCGAAAAAGTTTGTAAAATGGGTACACAGAAAATCCAACCCAATGGAAAGCATTTGGGTCCCTACCCTAGTAACACAGGACGTACATATTTCGTCCAATTAAGGTCCATTGCGCCTAGGTCCAGATTTGATCCCCACAGGATTTCCAAGTTTAGTCCAGTGTGTTCACATCCAAATTTGATCCATACAAGACGACCCATGAACCCAACCAATATGTCCTGGTCCAAATTTGATTCAAACGGGTCTAGTGGACTATGGTCATTCATGTCTGCTTCACTTAAGGGTTAGACGATTCGACTGAGATTTGATCCATACACGAACGTCCATTTAGAGCCCAATTGAAGGTCCAAGTGTCAAATTGAATCCAGTTTGAGTCTAATGCGTTCACATTCAGATTTGATCCATGAATGTCAAGTCTTATATGTTCTGGTCCAGATTTGATTCATGATCCTAATGGACCTCCACATTGGGTCCAGCAGGACATTCCATGGACCTTCACATTTGCTCCACTTGAAGAATCGAAACGAAATGAACGATCTGAAGCTCAATTGAAGGCCATACGTGTAGGTCCAGATTTGATGAGGAATAATTCAATACAAAAGCGTCACGAGACGAGACAGAAATGAATTTGATATATCTGTTGTTCTCCCTCTCTTTCTCTTTCCTCTCTCCCCATTTTTCTTATGTAAGATCACGCAGACCCCGAGATACTTGGGATATGTTGCCTCTCTCTCCTTTCTTTTTCTTTATTTTTCTTATGTGAGACCACGTGGACCAAGAACACGGCGCTCTCCTCTGATCTTCCTTCTCTTTCTCTCTCTCTCCCCTCTTGTTTTTCTCTTTTTTTCCATTAAAATTTCCAAGCAGCCGACATTGTTTCATTGTGTAATAATAATTTTTTGAATATTCCTTAAGTTTACTACCGTATATAAATTAAGTACTTTTATAAATATATTCAAGCCTATATTGTTTATTTAAGAAAAATTGCCATACCATGTATAGCGTCAGGGTTCGATTTTCAGATACCAGAAATGAAGTTTCCTTCTCTGCGATTTATAAACTTTTTCGAAATTTCTAGATTTTCCGTCGAAGGCGCCGTCGCCGGTGGAAAATCCCCACCTGTTGTGGGAAACCCTCCGATTTTCCCGGCTCTCCTCCCACTCCTCCGTCGATTCCCGACATGCGATTCTCCTCGCGTGTGCGGAGAATCTTTAGAAGTCAGAAGTACGTGCACGTTGGAACATGTGATGCCGTGTGCGGGGGTGGAAAACCGCGTCGAACGTATCAAAATGTGCTATTTTCATCTACGTCGTATTCGGTAAGGCTACACTTTCCAATTTTCCATTTAAACGTACGCGAAGCGATTGGATTTACCGAAATCTGCCCGAATTTAATCGAGTCGTGCATAACTGATCACTTATTGAAATAATCAAAAATCCAAGGGGTTGATCACCCCTCAGTCTAGTTAGGACGAGGGTCGATAACCGCATGGACTGACCAATAGTGGACCGGACACGCAATGCGGTCGAGAGGAAAAGGGGATACTTAATGTATTATTAATGGGAACACTAATTCAAAGGTATACTTCCGGGTTCCTTTCCTGTAAGTGTAAGTAGATTAATCTACGTACTAGTGTTATTATGGGATTAGATTAATATTTAAATATCTTCAAATTATTTCAGCGATAAATAAATATTTCGCATGTCCCAAATAGTACCTGATTTGTTATTCACCGGCGCATTCGCCATATCTCACTTTTACTTGGGGATTTATTTTGTAATTTATTAATATTGTGTGGATATTTAACATTTGTTCCCACACTCAGTTTGACTTAGAAAACTTGAAACATACATATTTCGTGAAAGTTATACATGTTATCTTTACATGTGGGTACTTATTATAGAACGGTAAAATAGTACTAATAATACAGAGATAACAGTACCCTGTCGGCTTAAGATAGGTAGGTACTTATTAGTAATAATTAGAACTTATGTACTGTTAAAACTGAATGAACGTTATTTTAAAAATAATCTAATGTCTGATGATATTTGTGAATGATCTACCCCTCTTCACCACTATTTTATCACCAAATAGTCCAGGTTATAGAGTTTTTTTTTTGGTAGATTAAATTTAACAGCAGACGGACCAAAAAAAATTGTTTACAATTTATCAAAGATGATAAAAACCCAAAATCTAGACAAATCTGAGCTTTTGCGTTTTTTAAAAACGTTAAAAATGTAAAAAAATGGGTCGTTTTTCCATTTTTTCACCATAGCATGAAAATTGTTGACGGAAATGCAATACTGTGTACAGACGATTTGTAGAGAATTAAAAGACCTTCAAAATGAGCGCTTCTAAAAGGTGATCGTAGCATTTTTCACCGAGAAAACTTGGAAAAACCGTTAAACTGGGTCCTTTTTTCAAAAATTCACAGCATTGCCCAGTTTAAAGCTGAAGCGCTAATTTTGGGTGAAATGTTAGGTTATTATGTCTGCTTTAGGCATGCAAAAATTGGATGCTGTCGGACGAATAGTTTTTGCACAATTACGATATTAACAAGATACACCTAAATCTTGGAAAATTCGGCGCATTAACTGAGATGGGCCGATTTTACTTTTTCAAATGGTTTTTGAAAGAGGACATCAAAACCTACAACTGGGCCATCTTCGATTTTCATATACGTTTGGGGAAAAGTGCGAAAAATAGCCTCGAACATTACGCGAAACGAAGCGAAAACAGCATACGGTATACTTGCGCCCACCACTTGCGTTCAGCTCAAATTTGTCTAGGTTTTGTGATTTTATCATCTTTGATCCATTTTAAACAGTTTTTTTAGTCCGTCTGCTGTGAAATTTTATCTACCAAAACAGCTTTTTTTCCCTCTATAAACTGGGCTAAAACATGAAATTACATGGCTGATTTCAACATACCACAATTGTTCATAGCAGCCATATAATTTAAAAAAATAAATATTTTATGCCGCTGCAATGGAAAGAAGAGGTGTAATTCATCTAAAATACCATTGATTTATTTTTCTGAAAATAAATTGATCCCTCGCTGAAAGAAAACGTGTGTTTTGCGGGACAATCGGTTTTTACGATCGTTTACCGTGAGGATTTTAAGGAATCCCCAAAAAGCATTCCAGACGACTCGGAAGGAAAATCTATACATAGACAATATAATGCGGGGGAGGGTGGATTATTTAAAGAAATTCCGTTTCATCAGTTTTCCGGTCGTTCCATTAATCATTTCGGTTATCGATCGCGAACGGGAAAAACGGAGACATCATGACAAGGCATTAAATTATCGTCTACACGCTAATTTTATGGACGTCTTTTCCAATTTTCCAACATGCGAATCGTAGGAACCACTTACGGACCCGATCGACGGACGGATAACCGGTAAAAATTACCGGGAGAGGAAATAATAACGGCATAAAAATCCTTCCGTGCCCTTCCATTCAATTCCGCGTTCCAGAAAAAAAAAACGGGCACAAAAGGAATCCGTACGATTTATCGCTTTAATACCCTCATAAATCATAATAATATCCTAATTAAATCCTCGAAGTACAACCTTCACTTATGTTTCAATCGTTCACTAATCAAGAAGGATCGCCCTTCCAAGGACCAAAGCGAAGGACCAAAGGAATCCTCCGGGCTGGGGAAAGTCCAAACTTCCTCATCACTTGAACCGCAATCATCTCAATATTTGAACTTTTGAATACGAAAACCTTCCCTTAACTCTCTACCCTTGAAGCCCATTGGGAGTAAGTCCCACCCCTCCCAACCAGCGCCCCATCTTGAATCCATCGTTATGCTCGCTTCTCTTCCCACTTCTCCCTCTGCAACGTTTCGTAATATTCCCTATCTTTTGCCTTAGAATCGTCTAATGGTCCCCCCGTCAGCACCACTTGGACCTCACGACATCCACCATGGATAAGTACGAGCAACTGGCGATAGTCGGCGAGGGCTCCTACGGCCTGGTGATGAAGTGCAGACACCGGGAGACCGATCAGATCGTCGCGATCAAGAAATTCCTCGAGACCGAGGAGGACGCGACGATCAGGAAGATGGCGCTGCGCGAGATCCGCATGCTCAAGGTACTTGGCACTTAACCTTAGTAGATCTAGTGACGACTCACGCGTTCCAGAGACTGAAACACGAGAACCTCGTCACCATGATAGAAGTGTTCCGGCACAGGAAGAGGTTCTACCTGGTGTTCGAGTACTTGGAGAGGACCGTGCTCGACGAGCTGGACAAGATGCCCAACGGTCTTGGCGAGGAGATGAGCCGCGAGAGAATTTTTCAGGTCACCAGGGCCATCGGGTATTGTCACAGTAACAACGTAAGGATCTTTGTATTTGATGCAAGTAGTAGGATTCTAACTGTAGCTAGCAGTTTCATTGCACACGCCCCATAAGCTTCCTGATGTAACCTCGAGTGTCTATTAGCTAGAGCTCCAAATAACCCATTGCACCCCTCATTCTGATTCCTTTTCTCATTCCCTCGAGTCATTTTGACGAGTTTGCTCTTCTACTTCAATCAATTTGGCTCTTCTATTGTGTGTGCCACATTAACTCATTTGCCTCATGTTTGAGTTAATCTGACTCCCTTTCGAGGCGCAGTCTCCACAGTCGTTGTGACTGGCCTGTTTTCCAAAGAGAGTCTTCTATCACTTTATATTTATTCTAATCATTTTGACTCGCATTTGAGCCCGTGTGACTCAAGCTTTCCCCAATATCATGTTGACTCGTTTGTGGAGTCAGCCCTTCCCTAATTCGCTATACATTCACTATACGCGTTTTGATTAGTTTGCACTATGTACTCATGTTACTTTAACACGTTCCCCCTTCTCTTTTAAGTCAGTTGGATTATCCTTCCCCCAATCTTGATTTTTGACTCGGTTGCCTCATCCTTAAGACAATCTGACTAGCTTTCGTTCTGCATTCACTCCAATCATATTGGCACAAGTGAATCTGACTCGACTTTTCTTTAATTTACTGCGCATGTATCAATCATTTTGACTCGTTTGCACTCTTATATCGATTCTGACCTCGGTCATGTTGCTTTGACTCATTCACTTTTGAGTCAACTGAACAAACCTTCCCTCAATTTTGACTCGCCTTTTTCAAATTCATTGCGCACTCATTCCAATCAGCTTGACGCTCTTAAGAGCTCATCTTTCTCAACCTGCCTCCAATAACAAATGTACCTTATTAGAGTTGGTTAAGTAGGCTGAGACCCGGAAAACACCATTAGGTTAGGTTGCTGGGTTTTCCTTTTTTTAATTCTTCTCCTTTCTCTCTCTCCAGATCGTCCATAGGGACGTGAAGCCGGAGAACGTGCTCGTCTCGGCGTCGGGCGTCGTGAAGCTGTGCGACTTCGGTTTCGCGCGCCACCTGACGGCGAACGACGGCGACGCCCGCACGGAGTACGTCGCGACGCGCTGGTACCGCGCCCCCGAGCTCCTCGTCAGCGACGCCTCCTACGGCTTCGGCGTCGACGTCTGGGCGCTCGGCTGCCTCCTCGCCGAGATGATGACGGGGGAGCCGCTGTTCCCGGGGGAGAGCGACATCGACCAGCTCTACCTCATCGTCAAGATGCTCGGTGAGAGGTTCCAGAAGATATTTTTTAAAACAGGTTTCGGTGCATCGTGCTAATCGCTTCATTTCTTCCAGGCAAGCCGTGCCCGAGGCACCTGCACCTGATCTCGAGGAACTCACGCCTGAAGGCGGCGATAAGGGTCCCGTTCGAGGCGACGGACCTGCGGGACGCGTTCGCCTCGTGGCCCCTCGAGGCCGTCGATTTCCTGCACTCCTGCGTCAAGATGGACCCGCAGGAGCGGCTCCAGGCGGACGAGCTCCTGCGCCACCCGTACTTCACGCACGACAGGTTCGTCCAGAGGTTCCTGCCGACGATCAGGGAGAGGGTCGGCGCCGAGCTCGAGCGCGGTCCGCTGCTCAGGAGGTTCAAGACGGAGATCATGATGGCGACCGACAAGAGGGAGGAGATTAAGAGGAGGTATAAGGGCAGTTTCAGTATACAGGAATAGTTTTACGTTACCCATTACGACTTACCTGATCGGGTGGGCCTTCCAGGGACTTCTCCAGGGCGAAACCGCCGACGGACCCCAAGTGGAAGTTCGAGGGCAGCGTCAAGCGGAAGCTGAACCACGAGCCGCCCGGCGCGCGCCAGAACCTCAACAAGCAGACGACGATCGAGATGCAGATGCTGGAGAAGTCGCTCGAGAGCCTCGCGAGGATCACGAAGGCCGACGTCGAGATCCCGTGGGAGTCGCCGACGCCGTTCCGTTCGCTGCACTTCAACTTCAACCATCCCGTGCTGCACCCGAGCATCAACAACATCAGCTTCAACGGCGAGCCGCCCAAGAGGGCGGCGCCGCCCTTCACGCGCGCCAAGTACGTGAAGAAGGGCGGGAGGGACGGACCGGAGCACGTGTGGCTGGTCGGGAAGAAGAAGGAGAAGAAGGGCAGCAACGGTAACGGCAACGGTGGCAAGCCGGACGATTTCTCTTTACCCAACTTGCCCGGAGGTAATGATCGCTGAACGCGTGTCGGAACTCTCGCATCATTACTACTCAGTTATGTTTTAGCTACAGCCAGTCCCACTAAGGCGAAGAAGAAAGGCTTTCTTGATGCGGACACACCAGAAGTGACACCTGTAAGTCTCACATGCCCATGGTGCTGGATCAGATTTACGTCAGAAATGTGATTACTTAAACAATCTAAGTAGATCAACGTTATACAAACGTTTCAGGAAGTTCAGAAACGAAAACTAAAGAGCGATTATAAAATCGTTGAGTTTCTCGATTCTGAAATGTTGCTTAAACCTTTTGATTCAGAGAACATACTCGGTGACCATTACATCTTCAGTAAAATGTTACTTACATTAAAACAAGACTGATCATGACGAGCCTTTGCTAAGTTCAATATGCGTCGACCGTAGCTTATCGAATTATTCTCTAAACTACTGTTGTACTCTTCTTTCAGCGGCTGCAGTCCTCTACCTCGCAGAAATCGACGTCATCTTCTCAATTCAGCAACTTACTTTGAATGTGTTAAAATGTCGGTCTGGGAAAGTTCACCGATTGACCACATTAAATAAAAGTATTTGAAATAACAAGGTTTGTTGTATAATTACACTTTATCACTTAAATGTGTTTATACACTTACATTACCAAACAGTAGTTTATAGTTTTTATTATACCAATCAGTCTTCGAATAGTACATGAATCATATTACGTAATATATTAATATTGATCATATTATCAATATACAGACAGCTTCAGTGAAGTGTTATCGGTGAACTTTCCAGATATGTTAAAATGTATTATATTTTTCTATGAACGATTCACTTCGGTTGGGTTTATATATGTATATATTACAAAATACATCTGAATATTACACATAATATGTAAATAACAATAAAACTTGAACCCCGACCAGATCTCGGCCAAAGATTCGTTGCCTCATTGGCTGCGATCTGTCCGGAATTGGCAATGGAATAATGCTACAATATATACGATGTGATAGAAAATACAACTCTATAGAATACAATGGAACTCTTATTTCTAATTCATCAACCTTGTGGTTAACAATTGCAGTACACATTTGAACTAACAGGCCCTGTTCTTCGTTTTCAATCAAATCGTACAATTTATAAAATATACCTAATGCCGAATAAACAACGTTAATAATCAACAAGTACCAGACACTTTTTGGTAAAAAATAGATATACTTTTCGCTTATTATATACAGAACAAGTAATTTCGTCTTTAGGGTCCCAAGGAATTTTAAGCTCTCGATCACCATTCAGTGCTTTCCGAAAACTTCTAAATATACACAGGAATGTATATTTTCCCTTACAGAGTACGAAAAGGTACCAATAATCGTTTTGTTATCTTCACCTCTCGAAAAACACCCTAACATCGACGCCATTAGCGGATCCAAACGGTGATCGGTAATAAGTGATCATTATCCTATGTGAAATAATTATGCACAAGCGTGTAACCCAACTTAACTAACTTAAGTACATCAAATGAAATAATAAAAAAAATATAAAAAAGAAAACAAATAAAAGACGGAATAAGATCTCATTGTACTCTCCTGCAGTAGTAGCCCAACTCTTTGCACTTCTGACACAGGTGTTGGGGGTGTACCTTCGATTGATCAGAGACGTCGAGCCCGTCCGGTTTCTCCAAAGGTCTCTACGGGAAAATTAAAAATACTATAGTAATGTAAGTGTAACGTTCTTTGTATACATACTCAGATATACTGATGTTGGTCAAGCTCAACCAAAAAGCATATTTCATTACGGCTAATTACAGCAGTAGAAGTAACGTTTTCCTATCACTTGTTATATTAGGAATAACAATAATTTAATGTTTATTCTCTTCGTAGACAATTTACTGATTGTTATCTAGGAGGACTACACACTTTCTTACCTGTTTATGAGGATAGACGTTGATGTGGCACTTGATACATTCCTGGCCCATATTGGACCACGAGTTACCCGACATCCACTTCCTTTTGCACTTCGGGCATTTGTATTCTCCAAAGCACCTCTTGCGTCCTTGGTAAGGGGTCTTACCTTCTCCCTTCGGACGCGCCTAAAAACAGAGGGAATCCATAAACGACTATCCGTTATCCATTATCTTTTCAGAGGATTTTCTTTTTTGAAAAAAATCGCGATATTTCGAAAACGGGTGGGCCTATCGACTTGAAATTAACGCCATAGTACTTAGAATCTCCTAACGGACCTACCATGCAAGTTTCATGTGGGAATTCAAAGGTTCATTTTTTGATGCCGAAAAAACGGAAGGTTAACCCCTTGCGATTTTCTTCAAAAACGCCAAAAAATAGATTCCCGAATTTAGGGTGCCAATCGAAAGGGGATGCTTCCCTGATGCCGGGAATAAAGGAATTTCTTTCCTACCACGTTTACTTTCCGAGATATGGAAGGTAGAACGGAGGGGAATTTATTTTTTGGAAAAAACCGCGATATTTTGAAAACGGCTGGGCCTATCGAGTTGAAATTAACGCCATAGGGCTTAGAATTGTCTATTTGACCTACGCTGCGAGTTTCATGTGGAAATTCAAAGGTTCACTTTTTGATGCCGAAAAAACGGAAGGTTAACCCCTTGCGATTTTCTTCGAAAACGACTGAAAATTAGATTTTCGAAATTGGGGTGCCAATCGAAAGGGCATACTTCCCTGATGCCAGGAGTGAAGGAATTTCTTTGCTACGACGTTTACTTTCCGAGATATGGAAGGTAGAAAGGAGGGGAATTTATTTTTTGGAAAAACAGCGATATTTTGAAAACGGCTGGGCCTATCGAGTTGAAATTAACGCCATAGGGCTTAGAATTGTCTATTTGACCTACGCTGCGAGTTTCATGTGGAAATTCAAAGGTTCACTTTTTGATGCCGAAAAAACGGAAGGTTAACCCCTTGCGATTTTCTTCGAAAAGGACTGAAAATTAGATTTTCGAAATTGGGGTGCCAATCGAAAGGGCATACTTCCCTGATGCCAGGAGTGAAGGAATTTCTTTCCTACGACGTTTACTTTCCGAGATATGGAAGGTAGAATGGAGGGGAATTTATTTTTTGTAAAAACAGCGATATTTTGAAAACGGCTGGGCCTATCGAGTTGAAATTAACGCCATAGGGCTTAGAATTGTCTATTTGACCTACGCTGCGAGTTTCATGTGGAAATTCAAAGGTTCACTTTTTGATGCCGAAAAAACGGAAGGTTAACCTCTTGCGATTTTCTTCGAAAACGACTGAAAATTAGATTTTCGAAATTGGGGTGCCAATCGAAAGGGCATACTTCCCTGATGCCAGGAGTGAAGGAATTTCTTTGCTACGACGTTTACTTTCCGAGATATGGAAGGTAGAAAGGAGGGGAATTTATTTTTTGGAAAAACAGCGATATTTTGAAAACGGCTGGGCCTATCGAGTTGAAATTAACGCCATAGGGCTTAGAATTGTCTATTTGACCTACGCTGCGAGTTTCATGTGGAAATTCAAAGGTTCACTTTTTGATGCCGAAAAAACGGAAGGTTAACCCCTTGCGATTTTCTTCGAAAACGACTGAAAATTAGATTTTCGAAATTGGGGTGCCAATCGAAAGGGCATACTTCCCTGATGCCAGGAGTGAAGGAATTTCTTTGCTACGACGTTTACTTTCCGAGATATGGAAGGTAGAATGGAGGGGAATTTATTTTTTGGAAAAACCGCGATATTTTGAAAACGGCTGGGCCTATCGAGTTGAAATTAACGCCATAGGGCTTAGAATTGTCTATTTGACCTACGCTGCAAGTTTCATGTGGAAATTCAAAGGTTCACTTTTTGATGCCGAAAAAACGGAAGGTTTAACCCCTTGCGATTTTCTTCGAAAAGGACTGAAAATTAGATTTTCGAAATTGGGGTGCCAATCGAAAGGGCATACTTCCCTGATGCCAGGAGTGAAGGAATTTCTTTCCTACGACGTTTACTTTCCGAGATATGGAAGGTAGAATGG
The DNA here is from genome assembly GCA_963576515.1 of Cryptocephalus primarius. Taxonomy (NCBI): domain Eukaryota; kingdom Metazoa; phylum Arthropoda; class Insecta; order Coleoptera; family Chrysomelidae; genus Cryptocephalus; species Cryptocephalus primarius. The sequence continues at coordinate 16,688,449 of OY754939.1, forward strand.
AGGGGAATTTATTTTTTGTAAAAACAGCGATATTTTGAAAACGGCTGGGCCTATCGAGTTGAAATTAACGCCATAGGGCTTAGAATTGTCTATTTGACCTACGCTGCGAGTTTCATGTGGAAATTCAAAGGTTCACTTTTTGATGCCGAAAAAACGGAAGGTTAACCCCTTGCGATTTTCTTCGAAAACGACTGAAAATTATATTTTCGAAATTGGGGTGCCAATCGAAAGGGCATACTTCCCTGATGCCAGGAGTGAAGGAATTTCTTTCCTACGACGTTTACTTTCCGAGATATGGAAGGTAGAATGGAGGGGAATTTATTTTTTGTAAAAACAGCGATATTTTGAAAACGGCTGGGCCTATCGAGTTGAAATTAACGCCATAGGGCTTAGAATTGTCTATTTGACCTACGCTGCAAGTTTCATGTGGAAATTCAAAGGTTCACTTTTTGATGCCGAAAAAACGGAAGGTTTAACCCCTTGCGATTTTCTTCGAAAAGGACTGAAAATTAGATTTTCGAAATTGGGGTGCCAATCGAAAGGGCATACTTCCCTGATGCCAGGAGTGAAGGAATTTCTTTCCTACGACGTTTACTTTCCGAGATATGGAAGGTAGAATGGAGGGGAATTTATTTTTTGTAAAAACAGCGATATTTTGAAAACGGCTGGGCCTATCGAGTTGAAATTAACGCCATAGGGCTTAGAATTGTCTATTTGACCTACGCTGCGAGTTTCATGTGGAAATTCAAAGGTTCACTTTTTGATGCCGAAAAAACGGAAGGTTAACCCCTTGCGATTTTCTTCGAAAACGACTGAAAATTATATTTTCGAAATTGGGGTGCCAATCGAAAGGGCATACTTCCCTGATGCCAGGAGTGAAGGAATTTCTTTCCTACGACGTTTACTTTCCGAGATATGGAAGGTAGAATGGAGGGGAATTTATTTTTTGTAAAAACAGCGATATTTTGAAAACGGCTGGGCCTATCGAGTTGAAATTAACGCCATAGGGCTTAGAATTGTCTATTTGACCTACGCTGCAAGTTTCATGTGGAAATTCAAAGGTTCACTTTTTGATGCCGAAAAAACGGAAGGTTTAACCCCTTGCGATTTTCTTCGAAAAGGACTGAAAATTAGATTTTCGAAATTGGGGTGCCAATCGAAAGGGCATACTTCCCTGATGCCAGGAGTGAAGGAATTTCTTTGCTACGACGTTTACTTTCCGAGATATGGAAGGTAGAAAGGAGGGGAATTTATTTTTTGGAAAAACAGCGATATTTTGAAAACGGCTGGGCCTATCGAGTTGAAATTAACGCCATAGGGCTTAGAATTGTCTATTTGACCTACGCTGCGAGTTTCATGTGGAAATTCAAAGGTTCACTTTTTGATGCCGAAAAAACGGAAGGTTAACCCCTTGCGATTTTCTTCGAAAACGACTGAAAATTATATTTTCGAAATTGGGGTGCCAATCGAAAGGGCATACTTCCCTGATGCCAGGAGTGAAGGAATTTCTTTCCTACGACGTTTACTTTCCGAGATATGGAAGGTAGAATGGAGGGGAATTTATTTTTTGTAAAAACAGCGATATTTTGAAAACGGCTGGGCCTATCGAGTTGAAATTAACGCCATAGGGCTTAGAATTGTCTATTTGACCTACGCTGCGAGTTTCATGTGGAAATTCAAAGGTTCACTTTTTGATGCCGAAAAAACGGAAGGTTAACCCCTTGCGATTTTCTTCGAAAACGACTGAAAATTATATTTTCGAAATTGGGGTGCCAATCGAAAGGGCATACTTCCCTGATGCCAGGAGTGAAGGAATTTCTTTCCTACGACGTTTACTTTCCGAGATATGGAAGGTAGAATGGAGGGGAATTTATTTTTTGTAAAAACAGCGATATTTTGAAAACGGCTGGGCCTATCGAGTTGAAATTAACGCCATAGGGCTTAGAATTGTCTATTTGACCTACGCTGCGAGTTTCATGTGGAAATTCAAAGGTTCACTTTTTGATGCCGAAAAAACGGAAGGTTAACCCCTTGCGATTTTCTTCGAAAACGACTGAAAATTAGATTTTCGAAATTGGGGTGCCAATCGAAAGGGCATACTTCCCTGATGCCAGGAGTGAAGGAATTTCTTTGCTACGACGTTTACTTTCCGAGATATGGAAGGTAGAATGGAGGGGAATTTATTTTTTGGAAAAACAGCGATATTTTGAAAACAGCTGGGCCTATCGAGTTGAAATTAACGCCATAGGGCTTAGAATTGTCTATTTGACCTACGCTGCGAGTTTCATGTGGAAATTCAAAGGTTCACTTTTTGATGCCGAAAAAACGGAAGGTTAACCCCTTGCGATTTTCTTCGAAAACGACTGAAAATTAGATTTTCGAAATTGGGGTGCCAATCGAAAGGGCATACTTCCCTGATGCCAGGAGTGAAGGAATTTCTTTGCTACGACGTTTACTTTCCGAGATATGGAAGGTAGAAAGGAGGGGAATTTATTTTTTGGAAAAACAGCGATATTTTGAAAACGGCTGGGCCTATCGAGTTGAAATTAACGCCATAGGGCTTAGAATTGTCTATTTGACCTACGCTGCGAGTTTCATGTGGAAATTCAAAGGTTCACTTTTTGATGCCGAAAAAACGGAAGGTTAACCCCTTGCGATTTTCTTCGAAAACGACTGAAAATTAGATTTTCGAAATTGGGGTGCCAATCGAAAGGGCATACTTCCCTGATGCCAGGAGTGAAGGAATTTCTTTGCTACGACGTTTACTTTCCGAGATATGGAAGGTAGAAAGGAGGGGAATTTATTTTTTGGAAAAACAGCGATATTTTGAAAACGGCTGGGCCTATCGAGTTGAAATTAACGCCATAGGGCTTAGAATTGTCTATTTGACCTACGCTGCGAGTTTCATGTGGAAATTCAAAGGTTCACTTTTTGATGCCGAAAAAACGGAAGGTTAACCCCTTGCGATTTTCTTCGAAAACGACTGAAAATTATATTTTCGAAATTGGGGTGCCAATCGAAAGGGCATACTTCCCTGATGCCAGGAGTGAAGGAATTTCTTTCCTACGACGTTTACTTTCCGAGATATGGAAGGTAGAATGGAGGGGAATTTATTTTTTGTAAAAACAGCGATATTTTGAAAACGGCTGGGCCTATCGAGTTGAAATTAACGCCATAGGGCTTAGAATTGTCTATTTGACCTACGCTGCGAGTTTCATGTGGAAATTCAAAGGTTCACTTTTTGATGCCGAAAAAACGGAAGGTTAACCCCTTGCGATTTTCTTCGAAAACGACTGAAAATTAGATTTTCGAAATTGGGGTGCCAATCGAAAGGGCATACTTCCCTGATGCCAGGAGTGAAGGAATTTCTTTGCTACGACGTTTACTTTCCGAGATATGGAAGGTAGAAAGGAGGGGAATTTATTTTTTGGAAAAACAGCGATATTTTGAAAACGGCTGGGCCTATCGAGTTGAAATTAACGCCATAGGGCTTAGAATTGTCTATTTGACCTACGCTGCGAGTTTCATGTGGAAATTCAAAGGTTCACTTTTTGATGCCGAAAAAACGGAAGGTTAACCCCTTGCGATTTTCTTCGAAAACGACTGAAAATTAGATTTTCGAAATTGGGGTGCCAATCGAAAGGGCATACTTCCCTGATGCCAGGAGTGAAGGAATTTCTTTGCTACGACGTTTACTTTCCGAGATATGGAAGGTAGAAAGGAGGGGAATTTATTTTTTGGAAAAACAGCGATATTTTGAAAACGGCTGGGCCTATCGAGTTGAAATTAACGCCATAGGGCTTAGAATTGTCTATTTGACCTACGCTGCGAGTTTCATGTGGAAATTCAAAGGTTCACTTTTTGATGCCGAAAAAACGGAAGGTTAACCCCTTGCGATTTTCTTCGAAAACGACTGAAAATTAGATTTTCGAAATTGGGGTACCAATCGAAAGGGCATACTTCCCTGATGCCAGGAGTGAAGGAATTTCTTTGCTACGACGTTTACTTTCCGAGATATGGAAGGTAGAATGGAGGGGAATTTATTTTTTGGAAAAACCGCGATATTTTGAAAACGGCTGGGCCTATCGAGTTGAAATTAACGCCATAGGGCTTAGAATTGTCTATTTGACCTACGCTGCAAGTTTCATGTGGAAATTCAAAGGTTCACTTTTTGATGCCGAAAAAACGGAAGGTTTAACCCCTTGCGATTTTCTTCGAAAAGGACTGAAAATTAGATTTTCGAAATTGGGGTGCCAATCGAAAGGGCATACTTCCCTGATGCCAGGAGTGAAGGAATTTCTTTCCTACGACGTTTACTTTCCGAGATATGGAAGGTAGAATGGAGGGGAATTTATTTTTTGTAAAAACAGCGATATTTTGAAAACGGCTAGCCTATCGAGTTGAAATTAACGCCATAGGGCTTAGAATTGTCTATTTGACCTACGCTGCGAGTTTCATGTGGAAATTCAAAGGTTCACTTTTTGATGCCGAAAAAACGGAAGGTTAACCCCTTGCGATTTTCTTCAAAAACGGCTGAAAATTATATTTTCGAAATTGGGGTGCCAATCGAAAGGGCATACTTCCCTGATGCCAGGAGTGAAGGAATTTCTTTCCTACGACGTTTACTTTCCGAGATATGGAAGGTAGAATGGAGGGGAATTTATTTTTTGTAAAAACAGCGATATTTTGAAAACGGCTGGGCCTATCGAGTTGAAATTAACGCCATAGGGCTTAGAATTGTCTATTTGACCTACGCTGCAAGTTTCATGTGGAAATTCAAAGGTTCACTTTTTGATGCCGAAAAAACGGAAGGTTTAACCCCTTGCGATTTTCTTCGAAAAGGACTGAAAATTAGATTTTCGAAATTGGGGTGCCAATCGAAAGGGCATACTTCCCTGATGCCAGGAGTGAAGGAATTTCTTTGCTACGACGTTTACTTTCCGAGATATGGAAGGTAGATTGGAGGGGAATTTATTTTTTGGAAAAACCGCGATATTTTGAAAACGGCTGGGCCTATCGAGTTGAAATTAACGCCATAGGGCTTAGAATTGTCTATTTGACCTACGCTGCAAGTTTCATGTGGAAATTCAAAGGTTCACTTTTTGATGCCGAAAAAACGGAAGGTTTAACCCCTTGCGATTTTCTTCGAAAAGGACTGAAAATTAGATTTTCGAAATTGGGGTGCCAATCGAAAGGGCATACTTCCCTGATGCCAGGAGTGAAGGAATTTCTTTCCTACGACGTTTACTTTCCGAGATATGGAAGGTAGAATGGAGGGGAATTTATTTTTTGGAAAAACAGCGATATTTTGAAAACGGCTGGGCCTATCGAGTTGAAATTAACGCCATAGGGCTTAGAATTGTCTATTTGACCTACGCTGCGAGTTTCATGTGGAAATTCAAAGGTTCACTTTTTGATGCCGAAAAAACGGAAGGTTAACCCCTTGCGATTTTCTTCAAAAACGGCTGAAAATTATATTTTCGAAATTGGGGTGCCAATCGAAAGGGCATACTTCCCTGATGCCAGGAGTGAAGGAATTTCTTTCCTACGACGTTTACTTTCCGAGATATGGAAGGTAGAATGGAGGGGAATTTATTTTTTGTAAAAACAGCGATATTTTGAAAACGGCTGGGCCTATCGAGTTGAAATTAACGCCATAGGGCTTAGAATTGTCTATTTGACCTACGCTGCGAGTTTCATGTGGAAATTCAAAGGTTCACTTTTTGATGCCGAAAAAACGGAAGGTTAACCCCTTGCGATTTTCTTCGAAAACGACTGAAAATTATATTTTCGAAACTGGAGTGCCAATCGAAAGGGCATACTTCCCTGATGCCAGGAGTGAAGGAATTTCTTTCCTACGACGTTTACTTTCCGAGATATGGAAGGTAGAATGGAGGGGAATTTATTTTTTGTAAAAACAGCGATATTTTGAAAACGGCTGGGCCTATCGAGTTGAAATTAACGCCATAGGGCTTAGAATTGTCTATTTGACCTACGCTGCGAGTTTCATGTGGAAATTCAAAGGTTCACTTTTTGATGCCGAAAAAACGGAAGGTTAACCCCTTGCGATTTTCTTCGAAAACGACTGAAAATTAGATTTTCGAAATTGGGGTGCCAATCGAAAGGGCATACTTCCCTGATGCCAGGAGTGAAGGAATTTCTTTGCTACGACGTTTACTTTCCGAGATATGGAAGGTAGAAAGGAGGGGAATTTATTTTTTGGAAAAACAGCGATATTTTGAAAACGGCTGGGCCTATCGAGTTGAAATTAACGCCATAGGGCTTAGAATTGTCTATTTGACCTACGCTGCGAGTTTCATGTGGAAATTCAAAGGTTCACTTTTTGATGCCGAAAAAACGGAAGGTTAACCCCTTGCGATTTTCTTCAAAAACGGCTGAAAATTATATTTTCGAAATTGGGGTGCCAATCGAAAGGGCATACTTCCCTGATGCCAGGAGTGAAGGAATTTCTTTCCTACGACGTTTACTTTCCGAGATATGGAAGGTAGAATGGAGGGGAATTTATTTTTTGGAAAAACCGCGATATTTTGAAAACGGCTGGGCCTATCGAGTTGAAATTAACGCCATAGGGCTTAGAATTGTCTATTTGACCTACGCTGCGAGTTTCATGTGGAAATTCAAAGGTTCACTTTTTGATGCCGAAAAAACGGAAGGTTAACCCCTTGCGATTTTCTTCAAAAACGGCTGAAAATTATATTTTCGAAATTGGGGTGCCAATCGAAAGGGCATACTTCCCTGATGCCAGGAGTGAAGGAATTTCTTTCCTACGACGTTTACTTTCCGAGATATGGAAGGTAGAATGGAGGGGAATTTATTTTTTGTAAAAACAGCGATATTTTGAAAACGGCTGGGCCTATCGAGTTGAAATTAACGCCATAGGGCTTAGAATTGTCTATTTGACCTACGCTGCGAGTTTCATGTGGAAATTCAAAGGTTCACTTTTTGATGCCGAAAAAACGGAAGGTTAACCCCTTGCGATTTTCTTCGAAAACGACTGAAAATTATATTTTCGAAACTGGAGTGCCAATCGAAAGGGCATACTTCCCTGATGCCAGGAGTGAAGGAATTTCTTTCCTACGACGTTTACTTTCCGAGATATGGAAGGTAGAATGGAGGGGAATTTATTTTTTGGAAAAACCGCGATATTTTGAAAACGGCTGGGCCTATCGAGTTGAAATTAACGCCATAGGGCTTAGAATTGTCTATTTGACCTACGCTGCGAGTTTCATGTGGAAATTCAAAGGTTCACTTTTTGATGCCGAAAAAACGGAAGGTTAACCCCTTGCGATTTTCTTCAAAAACGGCTGAAAATTATATTTTCGAAATTGGGGTGCCAATCGAAAGGGCATACTTCCCTGATGCCAGGAGTGAAGGAATTTCTTTCCTACGACGTTTACTTTTCGAGATATGGAAGGTAGAAAGGAGGGGAATTTATTTTTTGGAAAAACAGCGATATTTTGAAAACGGCTGGGCCTATCGAGTTGAAATTAACGCCATAGGGCTTAGAATTGTCTATTTGACCTACGCTGCGAGTTTCATGTGGAAATTCAAAGGTTCACTTTTTGATGCCGAAAAAACGGAAGGTTAACCCCTTGCGATTTTCTTCGAAAACGACTGAAAATTATATTTTCGAAATTGGGGTGCCAATCGAAAGGGCATACTTCCCTGATGCCAGGAGTGAAGGAATTTCTTTCCTACGACGTTTACTTTCCGAGATATGGAAGGTAGAATGGAGGGGAATTTATTTTTTGTAAAAACAGCGATATTTTGAAAACGGCTGGGCCTATCGAGTTGAAATTAACGCCATAGGGCTTAGAATTGTCTATTTGACCTACGCTGCGAGTTTCATACGGAAATTCAAAGGTTCACTTTTTGATGCCGAAAAAACGGAAGGTTAACCCCTTGCGATTTTCTTCGAAAACGACTGAAAATTAGATTTTCGAAATTGGGGTGCCAATCGAAAGGGCATACTTCCCTGATGCCAGGAGTGAAGGAATTTCTTTGCTACGACGTTTACTTTCCGAGATATGGAAGGTAGAAAGGAGGGGAATTTATTTTTTGGAAAAACAGCGATATTTTGAAAACGGCTGGGCCTATCGAGTTGAAATTAACGCCATAGGGCTTAGAATTGTCTATTTGACCTACGCTGCGAGTTTCATGTGGAAATTCAAAGGTTCACTTTTTGATGCCGAAAAAACGGAAGGTTAACCCCTTGCGATTTTCTTCGAAAACGACTGAAAATTATATTTTCGAAATTGGGGTGCCAATCGAAAGGGCATACTTCCCTGATGCCAGGAGTGAAGGAATTTCTTTCCTACGACGTTTACTTTCCGAGATATGGAAGGTAGAATGGAGGGGAATTTATTTTTTGTAAAAACAGCGATATTTTGAAAACGGCTGGGCCTATCGAGTTGAAATTAACGCCATAGGGCTTAGAATTGTCTATTTGACCTACGCTGCGAGTTTCATACGGAAATTCAAAGGTTCACTTTTTGATGCCGAAAAAACGGAAGGTTTAACCCCTTGCGATTTTCTTCGAAAACGACTGAAAATTAGATTTTCGAAATTGGGGTGCCAATCGAAAGGGCATACCTCCCTGATGCCAGGAGTGAAGGAATTTCTTTCCTACGACGTTTACTTTCCGAGATATGGAAGGTAGAATGGAGGGGAATTTATTTTTTGTAAAAACAGCGATATTTTGAAAACGGCTGGGCCTATCGAGTTGAAATTAACGCCATAGGGCTTAGAATTGTCTATTTGACCTACGCTGCGAGTTTCATGTGGAAATTCAAAGGTTCACTTTTTGATGCCGAAAAAACGGAAGGTTAACCCCTTGCGATTTTCTTCGAAAACGACTGAAAATTAGATTTTCGAAATTGGGGTGCCAATCGAAAGGGCATACTTCCCTGATGCCAGGAGTGAAGGAATTTCTTTGCTACGACGTTTACTTTCCGAGATATGGAAGGTAGAAAGGAGGGGAATTTATTTTTTGGAAAAACAGCGATATTTTGAAAACGGCTGGGCCTATCGAGTTGAAATTAACGCCATAGGGCTTAGAATTGTCTATTTGACCTACGCTGCGAGTTTCATGTGGAAATTCAAAGGTTCACTTTTTGATGCCGAAAAAACGGAAGGTTAACCCCTTGCGATTTTCTTCGAAAACGACTGAAAATTATATTTTCGAAATTGGGGTGCCAATCGAAAGGGCATACTTCCCTGATGCCAGGAGTGAAGGAATTTCTTTCCTACGACGTTTACTTTCCGAGATATGGAAGGTAGAATGGAGGGGAATTTATTTTTTGTAAAAACAGCGATATTTTGAAAACGGCTGGGCCTATCGAGTTGAAATTAACGCCATAGGGCTTAGAATTGTCTATTTGACCTACGCTGCGAGTTTCATACGGAAATTCAAAGGTTCACTTTTTGATGCCGAAAAAACGGAAGGTTAACCCCTTGCGATTTTCTTCGAAAACGACTGAAAATTAGATTTTCGAAATTGGGGTGCCAATCGAAAGGGCATACCTCCCTGATGCCAGGAGTGAAGGAATTTCTTTCCTACGACGTTTACTTTCCGAGATATGGAAGGTAGAATGGAGGGGAATTTATTTTTTGTAAAAACAGCGATATTTTGAAAACGGCTGGGCCTATCGAGTTGAAATTAACGCCATAGGGCTTAGAATTGTCTATTTGACCTACGCTGCGAGTTTCATGTGGAAATTCAAAGGTTCACTTTTTGATGCCGAAAAAACGGAAGGTTAACCCCTTGCGATTTTCTTCGAAAACGACTGAAAATTAGATTTTCGAAATTGGGGTGCCAATCGAAAGGGCATACTTCCCTGATGCCAGGAGTGAAGGAATTTCTTTGCTACGACGTTTACTTTCCGAGATATGGAAGGTAGAAAGGAGGGGAATTTATTTTTTGGAAAAACAGCGATATTTTGAAAACGGCTGGGCCTATCGAGTTGAAATTAACGCCATAGGGCTTAGAATTGTCTATTTGACCTACGCTGCGAGTTTCATGTGGAAATTCAAAGGTTCACTTTTTGATGCCGAAAAAACGGAAGGTTAACCCCTTGCGATTTTCTTCGAAAACGACTGAAAATTATATTTTCGAAATTGGGGTGCCAATCGAAAGGGCATACTTCCCTGATGCCAGGAGTGAAGGAATTTCTTTCCTACGACGTTTACTTTCCGAGATATGGAAGGTAGAATGGAGGGGAATTTATTTTTTGTAAAAACAGCGATATTTTGAAAACGGCTGGGCCTATCGAGTTGAAATTAACGCCATAGGGCTTAGAATTGTCTATTTGACCTACGCTGCGAGTTTCATGTGGAAATTCAAAGGTTCACTTTTTGATGCCGAAAAAACGGAAGGTTAACCCCTTGCGATTTTCTTCGAAAACGACTGAAAATTAGATTTTCGAAATTGGGGTGCCAATCGAAAGGGCATACTTCCCTGATGCCAGGAGTGAAGGAATTTCTTTGCTACGACGTTTACTTTCCGAGATATGGAAGGTAGAAAGGAGGGGAATTTATTTTATGGAAAAACAGCGATATTTTGAAAACGGCTGGGCCTATCGAGTTGAAATTAACGCCATAGGGCTTAGAATTGTCTATTTGACCTACGCTGCGAGTTTCATGTGGAAATTCAAAGGTTCACTTTTTGATGCCGAAAAAACGGAAGGTTAACCCCTTGCGATTTTCTTCGAAAACGACTGAAAATTATATTTTCGAAATTGGGGTGCCAATCGAAAGGGCATACTTCCCTGATGCCAGGAGTGAAGGAATTTCTTTCCTACGACGTTTACTTTCCGAGATATGGAAGGTAGAATGGAGGGGAATTTATTTTTTGTAAAAACAGCGATATTTTGAAAACGGCTGGGCCTATCGAGTTGAAATTAACGCCATAGGGCTTAGAATTGTCTATTTGACCTACGCTGCGAGTTTCATGTGGAAATTCAAAGGTTCACTTTTTGATGCCGAAAAAACGGAAGGTTAACCCCTTGCGATTTTCTTCGAAAACGACTGAAAATTAGATTTTCGAAATTGGGGTGCCAATCGAAAGGGCATACTTCCCTGATGCCAGGAGTGAAGGAATTTCTTTGCTACGACGTTTACTTTCCGAGATATGGAAGGTAGAAAGGAGGGGAATTTATTTTTTGGAAAAACAGCGATATTTTGAAAACGGCTGGGCCTATCGAGTTGAAATTAACGCCATAGGGCTTAGAATTGTCTATTTGACCTACGCTGCGAGTTTCATGTGGAAATTCAAAGGTTCACTTTTTGATGCCGAAAAAACGGAAGGTTAACCCCTTGCGATTTTCTTCGAAAACGACTGAAAATTATATTTTCGAAATTGGGGTGCCAATCGAAAGGGCATACTTCCCTGATGCCAGGAGTGAAGGAATTTCTTTCCTACGACGTTTACTTTCCGAGATATGGAAGGTAGAATGGAGGGGAATTTATTTTTTGTAAAAACAGCGATATTTTGAAAACGGCTGGGCCTATCGAGTTGAAATTAACGCCATAGTGCTTAGAATATTCTATTTGAAAACCCAGGCGACAGTGTTAGCTTCTCCATTGATGGCGTCATATCAGATTTGTTTTACATGAACTGTAGTTAGGTAACTTCGGTGTTCATGACAGCTGGATGACAAATTAACCATAAAAATTTGTGGTTACCCCTTTGAAACCACACTAAAATTATTTTCATTTTTCCGTTTCATTCAAGAGGAGAATACAAAATCCAAATGATCCGAGACACGTGCAGTTACTATACGGACGAACCAATTGGGTTTATTACCGCGCAGTATTAATGAGATTAATTACAATTTTTTCTCGTTTAAATTGTTGGTAAACGTAAACAGGGCAGCGTTATGTTTATGTAAGTCGAGCACTTCGAAGGTCCTTCTTACCGCTTACCCATCGAACTAACGTAAACAAACTATCGACGGTGTCTTCGAAAACCAGGAGTTCTTCTCTTTCTCCTCATCTTTCTGTCGAATAACCGAAGTGCGGACCCTCGGCAATTAACGAATAAATCATCGGGGAAACGTAAACATAACCGGGTCCCGATTTACGACTTTCGTGATTGCGTTAAGGTTACGCTGAAGTCGACAGTTTCTTTTGTTTTCGAAGATAAGCCGTAGCAAGAGGTGCGCGCACACGTTTGCTAGTTCATCGATAGTCAGTCGTTAAAACTGCGATAAAAAGTCATGGGAATCGGAATTCGTCATCGACAGCAGAAAGAACAAAGGAAACGTAATTGGCGAGATAAGGATGTTTAAAAATCTACACCTGTATATCTAGATCACGCATGTTGCTCAATGTCCGATATACGAGGCTTCAAATGGGTTTTTAGCTCTGAGGGAAGAAACAATTTTTGAAAAAACGTTGTAACCACCATTTTACGCAGGTAATCCGATAATTTACACCTTAAGCAGACATGTATACCTTCTAAAAATGCAATGACTTCTCAGTCCAGAGGGTTTAGCGGCCATTTGCGGTCACAAAAACACATATCGACCATTAGCCATGGCCCATAACAGCTACTTCGGCCAAAGCAGGTAAATTCTTTTATGCTACCTACTTACCCAAACATCCTTAAGAACATTTGCATCGGTCATTTCATTTTTGCACAATTAAGGCAAAGTGCTATCCCCAACATGACTGATTAAACTCACCTGGGGACAGTCTTTGATGTAGTGCCCCTTCTGGAAGCAAAGGTGGCACAAGTAGGCCGGCGGCGGTCTCACCACGGGCCTCCTCCCTAGGGATAGCTCGGCGAAATGCTCGGTGATCTCGTTCACGTTATCACAGTGAGGGGCGAAGACGTTGTAGGGGAACGGGTTCCAGTTGGGGCTCATCAGCTTGGGCTGAAACTGACAACGTACTGAACACAGAGGTGCGGACGGTGGAATTTTTTAAGCGCATAATAACAATAAATTGTTGAACGTACGTTCAGTTAACTTCTCGTCTATATGAAGGCGTTAAGTTTGGACCAATACAACATTGAGTATTGCCGGGAATCGCTTCCAAACATTCGTTGGAACAAACTTATTATTGTAAGTTTTCTAAATTTGTCGCTGCGATAAAAACGTTAGTTACTCATTGGATTCATGCCATCTATGAATATAATTTTTGTAACGTCTCGCTTAATTTTGAAATATTTTTTTAAGCCATGAAAGAAGTTTTGTTGTTCAGCTTTTGGCTATTCGAAGATACAAACTTACTGCTTCAAATATGGAAACGACAGACTCGAATGCGTTGTAAATATGACACATAGCTATTTCTCTACGATCAACATGGCAAATTTGCTGCCAAAATTACTAACCATAATACGATACAGAGATAAAAGTTTAAATATACGCTGAAACAAGTCACAGTCTTCTTACAACAGTTACGTGTATACACTCTAAGTTTGTTATTACAAACACAAAGAGTGTTTTTACAAAAGGCACTGACTAATATGAAACAAAACTGATATCGCCTGAAGTATTAGTGTTGCTGATACCATGGATACCACCATATTCAAAGAGTATGAAGCAAATTTTCAATATAAATTTGTCAGTTTATTAATGAGATGTTAGCTTCATCTGACTGAATAGTACCTTGAGGACTGTTCCTGGCACCATGATTACCACCATTTTCAAAAAGAACCAAATTGTTCCTTAATGGAAAGTCTTTCTACTCTTATTTGATTGACTAGTACTCTTCGGTTACCATACCAGACCGGTTACTGGTCTACCATGGTTAGCACCATCTTAGAAAAGCATCAAATAAACAATTTAATTCCTAGTAGAGCCATTTCTATGTAATGAACTCTAGTCTGTTGTAGGTACCATGGTTTCCACCATCTTCCAAGAGGTTCATACGGCTAATTACACTCTTGTCAATTCCTTAATGGTAAGATATTTTCATCAGAAAAATACTCTGTGAATCGTTGCTGGTACCATGGTTACCACCATCTTTAGAAAGAACCAAATGGTTAACTGAATCCCGTCAGTTCTTTATGGGAAATTTACTCTCATTCGACTGACTAATACTCTTCGGTAAATCGTTGGACCATGCTTAACACCATGTTAGGAAGGGATCAAATGAACAGTTGAATTCTTAGTAGAGTCATTTCTATGTAATGAACTCTGGTCTGTTGTAGGTACCATGGTTACCACCATATTCCAAAAAGATACACTATATCAACTCCCTAATGGCAAGATACTTTTATCAGAAGAACAGGTACTCTGTTTTGGACTGTCACTGGTACCATGGTTACCACCATCTTCAAAGAGAACCAAATGGTCAAACGAATCCCATCAATTCCTTAATGGAAAGTTACTTTTATTCAACTGACTAGAACTCTTCGGTAAATCGTTGGTACCATAGTTGGCACCACGTAAGAATAGGATCAAATGGTATGCTATTAGGCGTGATTAGCAAGTACCCTTTGATCTATCGCTGGTACCATGATTACCGCCATATTCACAAAGAATCGAACGTTTAACTGAATTTAACCCTTGGGTTATTTCGTCACCATTACCTGGTACTGCTCGGTCTGCTGCTGGTACCGTGGATACCACCCGTTCGACGTGGCGTACACCGAGTTCGCCGAGCCGGAGCTGCTGCTGAACTCCTGCTGGGAGTGCCTGTGGAGCGTCAGCGGGGACATCCTGTCGAATAAACTTAAAGGGGAGAGCGTTAAGGCGGTACCGATCTGTAGACAAGGGTAAGTTCGAGGCGGGCATGCAAAAGCGTACGATTTAAAAAGGGAAATTCACCTTGTTCCAAGGGAGTTTGGAATGTCAATAAATAACTCCTGCAGCATTATGATAGGTTAGGTTATTATGGTATTAGGCTGAAAATAAAAACGATTAAAGTACAACGGCGAGGTGGTTGGGTTTTAGGGCCCAATCAATAGACGAAGTGTAAATTCGTGATTTGCTGAAGAGGAGTAGCAGATTTTCCAGTAGCAGATAACAACTCTTCAACATCGTTTAACCAAAGAGCTGTTGGAGTTAAGTGCTTTTATCCATTAACGGTCTATTGATTGATCCATTCTTTATTCGAAACGAGCAGCGACGTCGTCCCTACGATAATCAATCGCCCTGTAGATACCGCTTAACGTTAACTAGTTTAGAAAATTCGAACGCCTCGGCAGGGAAATGACGAAAATGGAACAGAACCTTCCGGAGGTGAACGTGGATATCGGCGAAAAGCGATAAATGCGGCGCAGTAAAACGTGGATACGGTACGGCCATAAAACGTCGGGAAATATAGTTTTCTTCTTTTCTTCCTTTGTCGAGCTGAAACGTATCCGGTCACGCTTAAGCGCGTAATTTCTTCATTCTCAGAGAAGAAAATTAAAGCGGAAACATTGGCAGTAAGGCTAATGGTAATAGTCGAGCTAATATTATTTTTTCTTTCTCACATGAGAAAGTGTTGTAATCGGGTCCATTTTCGAAATTGGAGATGTTTGCATTTCTGGGCGTTTATATATAACCTTCTTTTATCGTCAGAATACAAAAAGTGTCACTCTTGCCCCACTTTCCCCTACGTATTTTACGTTGAAGATATGTCAACCCACTGCTGAAACCCAATAAAAAATTTATTTTTCAGAAAAAGCCTCACTTCTTCCTGTTCAAAAATTCTTTATGAAACAATAAAATTTCTAAATAAAATAAATAATTCTGCCCTTAGAACAAAGATTTGCGGAGTTACAGCTGGAGCTCTTGGCAGAACTGATGGGGCAAAAGGTTTATTTTAGCCAATAGTGCCAGCAGAATTGCTACTAAAAATGTTTTAAGGTTGCTTATTTTTTGAGTTGAGATATTCGAAATAATCCTGGCAACCAATGAATTTGAGTAGTTTTAGAGAAACAATAACTTGTGGCTTTGTTCGCTTATGCCTAGTGCGTTCAAGCAATTTTATTGTTTCATATATTTAATGGGTCTATGAATAAGGTAAAACAAATTTAGGGGTACGTTTTTGAGGGCGGAGCAGGTTTGGTCATTTTTTGGTTTTTCGGCTGTAACTCAAAAACTATGCATTTTTAGCTAAAATTTGTAAGGAACTTTTTTGTAGTAAATTCAATTTCCTATCGAAATGGTACCGTGTAAAAATGTGAAAAATTGAAATTTTGGATTTTTTTAACTTTTCATCTATAACCTTCTTTTTGAGTCGAAAAATCATTGGAAATGCACTTTGGAATGCCTCATTTTTTTCGAATTTTTCAAAAAGTAGTTCAGTACAAAATTGCACTAATTCATAATTCTCGAAATTTAGTTTCAAGAAATTCCCTAATTTAATTTTTTCGGGAAACTAAAATCCTCCGGTAAAATTAAACTACCAAGGCAACTTTCTGGTCCATTTTTTGAAACAAAAAATGCCAAAAACACCAGACTAAGGAGTCAAAAAGGTTTTATTTAAACAGAAGTGCCAGCATAATTTCTAAAAATGTTTTAGTGCTTTAATTTCAGCTCTTCAAAATAATCCTGGCAACCACTGAAGTGAGTAGTTTAGGAAAAGTATTAATGACCTAATATAAAGTGCGTGCTTGCGCTTCGCTTAATTAAAGGAAGGTTAAGAATAAAGAATCAGTTGTTTAGTTTACAAAAATGAACTTTTTCACATTTTCAAACAATGTGATTTTGAACTATTCAGCATTTAAGTAGATTTCCAAAACAAAAATCCAGTTTTGATTCTTTTTAATATCCCTTTTCTTCGGTAAAATTAAAGTTTTTAACGCATTATAAATCCCGAAAGTTTATAAATGCGATTCCCGCGTTAAGGAGAACCTCCTCGGAAGTTTCCCAGATATCCCGCGGGGCGCTCCGAATCGTATCCCCCCGACGAATTCGAATTTAGAAAATTCTTCAAGGACCGACCTGGCGCTACCTTCTGGCACACTATTTATCCAACTTTCTAAGGTATTTTTAGTAACTAGTGTGCGTGCGTGCGTCGGGCACGGGCGGACCGAAAACCGGGAAGTCGCCGCTACGCTTCGGACGTTCGCACTTACCTGTCGTTCCTGTCGGATCCTCGTCACTTCGCGCCGGACACTCTTAAAAATCGGGAGCGAGAAGACGGGAAGAAATGAGGAGGAGCGACGAAAAGAGCGTCAAAATCGGTCACGGCTGGCGCTCGCCGAGGACTGCACGCGATTACGTGCGAGCGCACAAAATCTCAACAAACGCACGCTCTCTGGATACTCTGGATCCGGGCGTCACGTGACCTCGACGCCCGGCGGTGGGGGGATCGAGGGCTCCAGTTAAAGTAGGCATAAATTTAGAACGGAGGCGCACCGGGTGAGTCACACGCAGGTCCGACTCTCCTGGAGGGGATAGGGGCTACTTATTTCACGGGAATAACGATCGTGACAACCTGATCGACAACGTGAATCGCTTCAGGAGAACCCCAAGAAAGTGCTCCAAGAGGACACAAAACTTCTGGTTAGGTTCTCGAAAGCCCCAACACGATATCCCCATCGTGGCCATAAAGGTATCACAGAAAGCCTAACAATTCATCAAATTTTCTAAGGGGGAGCATTCATGAAAAACCACAGCAATCAATGGAGATTACAGAAAACCCAACACATTTTCTAGAATTACAAGACCTGTCAAAGGAATATAAATACCTACGGTGAAATTCTACATCATTACTTTGCAAAATCATGACAGCCTGATCAAGGGTATAGATTATAATACTTTAGAAGTTTAAGCTCTAAAGCAAACCTCTACTGAGAATCTAAATCATCATACAAAATCCTAGAGCAACGGCCAGATAGCAGACGAAGGGAACGAATGTAAAGTTGTATTAAGACTGCCAAAAATGGAGGGCTAACAATCACTGTTCCTTGACAGGTAAGGGAACTCTGGCAGCCTGATGAAGAACATAGCGATGAAAACCCGAAAGGATAATTTTAAAAATCACTGGTCGTCAAACATGTGCTAGAAACTCTCCGATGCAGATCTTTGAAAATCGAGGCACTGGAATTAGGCCAACCTGATCCAGACTACAGCATTGAAAAATCATAAGGAAATTCAAGAACATGAGATGAACTTCTGGATTTTTTGGAACTACAAAAGTGTCCCAAAGACACTCCAAAAGAATAGGTAAAAGATCTCATATTTTGCTGGAAACTTTCCGACGTAGACCTTTCAAAATCCACGAATTGAAATTATGGCAATCAGATCAAGAACACGCAATAGAAACTTCAGAAAATTCCAAAAAATGAAACGTACTTCCGATCGAATGAAAGCACTAACGAGGGGATTTTCTAGAAAAAGTGCTCGGAAGAATTTAGAACGTAATCCCACAGGAAACCAAAATCTTAGACAGATTAGAAAGGTCTTTTTCCACAATCAGAAACGGGACGAAGTTCCAATTTAATATATAAAGCGCAGCCAGGGGGGACTCACGATGAAGAGTAAGACAAAGCATCGACCGGTCTCTTACCAGAGGAACCTCCTTGAACATAAGCATGGAATTAAAAATCTTGGAAATTGTAAAATTACAAGAGAGAAAAAATCTACAATTACAAGAATGCCCAAGAAATAAAAAATTCTCCGATACCATAGAATTCTACAAGCAATGTGCATGCATGCATATTTGTCCCACCAAAGTGTTTGATACCACACCTCTATTAACTACAAAATACCCATTAACACCTGATAAACATTAATTTAACTAATAATTAAGAATGTTACTATGTCAGCTTAGTTCTGTGCCCGCTTGTTATGTGTTTAGGACATTTGAAGGAAGTGTATTTTGTAAGTGATTCATACATAGAGCGGAGATATTAAAGAGACACTTCAGAAATGATTAATTTTATTGAAAAAAAAATAGTAATGACCAAAGTAAACAGTCTTAATAATTAAAAGTAAATAATAACTGAACAATCATGTTTAAAGACTTCCTTCATGTACAAAAATACTAATAAAACTGACACAAATGACACAATGGATTAAACAATTCCATATTAATTAGTTTATTCAAGTTTTCTTTTGCGATAATATTTTGAACACTGAGTATATATATAATATGTACTAATCCATGCATGAGATATCTAAAGATGTGTACGTCGAATTTCTGTTAAATTTTATTCAGAAAATAAACAACAAAGGAGAAAAACCGGGAAAAACTCATCATGACAGTTTAAAAATTACTCAAAAACACACACTCATCATAAGGTACATTTATTAAACATTAAATTAAAAAAAATATTTTTTGCGTAATTTTCAAATAACGGAGTTCTCCTCAGAAAATGCTGCTATCTTGGCTCAATACAGTTTAATTATAATTAATAATAATGTTTCTTCTAAGCAATTTTTCTCTTGTATTGGTATTGCGGTTGATGATAGAATAGTATTAGGTATCTCTTTACCTTTGTTTCTCTTTACAGGAAATAATCGGGAGTACGGCGCGTCACGTGCGGTTCCCCGCGTCGAGGGGCCGGGTCAAATTGCAAACTGAAAAAAAGAAGAAAGACGGATGAGAATATTCTAAGCACGGCTCATAACAAAGCTATAATGGTAAAGAGAGTAAATATAAACTACCATTAAATAAAAGACAAAAATATACATTAGAGGTATTGAGTATTGTGCAAATAGATATACACACGGGCTTGTAACTAAAAATAAAATATTGCCTAAGGTTGCATTGGAAACAAGCTGCATTATATGAAAAATACATCGGCAATATTTCGTCTCTTGAGGAACCTATTCCAAAAACTATTGTATCAACTGTCTGATCGCATGCGTTCAACTCAAAAATCTGTTTCTTTCATGATCTCATCCAATATTTTCAGAGATTTGTTCATAGAACTCATATTCATAGCATTACTCATGTATAAATCTTGATACCCAATGTTATACTACTTCGTCGCATTATTTCTTCATACTTCCTTAAACGTTGTCTTTCCCAAGTTTTATCTTCACAATCATTCTATATTTTTCTTATATTTCTATTTTACTATAATTATTATTCCCTCTTATTTTGCTATATTGCCTTAGCTGACTTTACCTCTAGAACCCCTTCATCAATTGTTATTTCTCTTTGCATTGAGCAATCCATAAAAAATTTTCTTTAAACACAAGCCAACAAACTTACAAGGAATACTTGAGGGCATCGTCCAGCTCCATGATGGCGGCCTGGTTGCCGCACCTGTAGCAGTAATTCGGGGCGCTGAAGATCGTCACTACGTTCCTGTCGTGACACCAGTTGTAACCCTCCATCACGAGCTGATGGGCCCTCGAGACCAACGTCAGGCCGTTCGAGTGATTGAACGTCTCGGAGATGTCCTGGCCGAAGGTGTAACCGGCGCCGCGCGGGGAGATGCCCCAGCCGCCCCGGTCGTCCGGGTCGGACCACAGGAGGTCGCACATCGGTCCTTCGTGGGGCACCTGAGGAACAAGGGGCGTAGGTTTAAGGAAAATAGTGTAGGAAATGTCGTGTCTTGCTAATGTCATTTTCCACCCTATTTTTAACGTATTGTAGAGCATCAGCACACTAAATCGATGGTTTCATTGTAATCAACTAGCCATCGAAACATTTTTCTATACAAATATGATACTCACTTCTTGCAAGCGATCCAATGCTCTGATATGGTCCAAAGTGTCTATGCTCGGACTCAAACCTCCGTGTAAACAGAATATCTGACTGTCTACCAGTGCCGTCAGTGGCAAATAATCGAACAAGTCTGTGAAGAATTTCCAAACATTCGCGTTACCGTACTTCCTCAGGCATTCATCGTAAAAACCGTAGACCTGTGAATTAAAACTATGAATTAGTAGACGTATCGTGATCTAAGAGGTACTACATAAGGATATTTCCAGGTACACAGGTTTGAAGTATACAATAAGGCATCCATGTACCCGAATTCACAACTGATAATACGAGGAGAATATCTAAAGATTGCTGCACATGTAACAGGCAAGCCTGCAAAGTATGCAGGTTCAATCTTTTGTACAAGCAAATTTTGGACTCTTTAAGATAATTTTGAAGATAGATGTCTTTGGGACTAATTATAACAGAGAAAAAAGGTTGAAGCATCTCAATACATTGGCCTAGTATTAGTACAGATGAACCTTCACTTTGGTACTACCATTTCTTTAAATTTTCGAGACAAGAAAAAAGTCTGAGAAATAGACAGAGTACAGAATACTCAAGAAAAGAAAGAATACGTCAAACTTACAAGAAATACATTTCCAGATACATCTACTAGGGCTACAAAATGCAGGAATTTAGGGAAAATGCACATTTACAACAATAATGAATAACAAACAATAAAATACTAACCTGTGTGATCTGTCTGGACTCATGATTTCCCCTCAGGATCGTAATCCTCTCCTTGTACCTGTAAAAATCAATAATTTACCGAATACCCCACAAAATGAACCATATCTAACGATGAAAACTTATGCACAACTATTTTTCCTACCTGACTTTAAGGGCCACCAATAGGGTGACCGTCTCGACGGAATAGTAGCCCCTGTCGACATAGTCGCCCATGAAGAGGTAATTCGTGTCCGGGCTGCGACCCCCTATCCTGAACAGCTCCATCAGGTCGTGGAACTGACCGTGGACGTCGCCGCAGACGGTGACGGGACACTTCACCTCCTGAACGTTGCATTCCCTCGATAGAATCTCCTTTGCCTGTAAAATAACAATTGCTCAAGCGAAAGTGGTAATGATCGTTTAATAGAGATGAAGTTGTTTATTGCAACTAATCCTCGAATTTTGATGTTGCAGCGTCAAGGGCAACGCAGGGTGTACTGGTGGATTTAATAGGCGACGAGAGGTACACGTTCCCGTTTTGCTAAGCGTGAAAAGTATCAACTCAAAGTGATATGCGTAGAAATAAGTGGTAGTGAAATTTAATTACCTAGACTCACACCTGTCATACAATTATTTAATATTGAAAAATTAAATGCAACAGTATACTCTGCATGACTCACAATTGGCGGGTATCAATACCAATGAATTATGATAGCCATAATTACACTGAGACAGTACTTGATGTCACAAATGATCTCCAATTTTAACAAGACTTCCGGGCAAGAATATCCAACAAAATACGAGTAATTAATTCTACCCGATTGGTTATTCAAACAATGACTAATAGTTTAATCAAGCGTGTAATTAATGTGCAATAACGAAAACAAACATTTGCGCTCACCTTATCACACAGCGTTTTAACTTGATTCTCAGTCAACTGCTTGCAATCGTTTAACTGTTCTATCCATTGGTCGAGTTCCTTACACGAAGCCTTGTCGTCCATGGCGTCCGGTTTTACCTTCAAAAACCGAAACGGTGATTAATCTGAGATTATCGACGTCTCTCGTGCTCGTTCAGACCGCCCTATCTACGACATATATCACGCTCGTTCTGATAAACTTTATCACTCGGTCACAACACACAACACTCCAAGATGGCGAGGGGTCTCTTTAAGGATCCTCGGCCCTCTGGCGGGATTAACGGAAAGCGTGCCCGGTTGCCGCATCCGCCATAGAAAGTTATCGAAATTGACGTTATTCCTCTCGCTTTCTGTTAACAAGTGCGTTAAAAACGGCACGATAAAGTAACGAAGAATGCGGAGTTAACAAGAACCGACCTATATCAAACAATTGGTTGAGCGTAGTGCTCGTTAACGACGCAACACCGCGTTCGACTCACAGAACACAAAATTAATCGTTACACACAAAACAGTCTCGAGGGATTGCTTGGAATGTAAAATAAGCTATCTTTTCGAAACCTGGTATAACGAGCTTTCCTGTCTAGAGTTGAACGTATGTACCAATGAGATCTAAATTAGCGGTAAAAGCAGCACGACGAACTATATCTTACCGTGTCGACTTCCTCTTGGATTTTTTCGATTTTGGCTGAACATGGCTCCGCGTTTTTGGTCACGTGAACCGCCTTCATCCTCGACGATCTAATGGTTAACTGAATTTTGAGAAATGTCAAACTGATCGCTAGTTTTGAATCGCTTTAGCCAATGAAACACGAGCAAACAGTCACATGACCTGATACAGGGAGGCATGTTAGCAGACATTCTGGCGCAAGAGGTGGATCAAAAATAATTCAAAATGATGCTTAAAAATCCTATTAAAAAACATAAATGCACAAAGGCTCCGTTTTGATTCAAAAATATATACAAACTTAAGTACACATCTTGTAAGCAAGTTTCTTAAATATAAATATAACTAGCGCTACTTCCCAATGGACAATAAAAAGCATTAATCTCAACAAGTGTAGTAACGCACATTTAGCACCTTTGGTGTCCCTCTGAGCAGAGACAATGGGTTAAAAAAGTGTCACTAAATGAAAAATATTCGAAGATTCTAGGAGAGAAGGTTGACGGAATTCAAACAGTTTAAACTCGAAATTCAGAAATTAGTTACAACTAGACACGCTCCAACACAATAATTCACGAGTTTCAGAAGAAAGTCATATGCAAGATATCAAAAAGTAGAAGAGAAACGGCCCACATTTCGAAACCTTGAACTCATAACTCTCACCGACTCCCTCTAGACGCGTTCGTCTACGTTTTACTCCTCAGGCCTTTACGATAGACCATCGAATGCGGCAAACTTCACCTTAAGAACTCGACGCGATGCTTATATTACTGACGCTAGTCGCTCTGCTACAGCTGCCGTTCATGAGCTCCGCCTCCTTCTTGAAGACGGCGAGGCCGGCCTTGACGAGCTCCTCGGCGACGTCGAGGTCCCGTTCGTTCGTTATGTCGAACAGGTCGACGCCGGGCACCGGCGAGCCCTCCCTCTTCGCCCTCGACACTTTCTTCTTCTCGCCGTAACCGTTTATCTTCGCCGAGAGTTTCTTCCACTGGGCGACGTGCGTCCACTCCTCGAACCTGTCGACCGCCTCCTCGGACCAAGACTCGCCAACCGGATCTGAAAGGGATAAGTGATGTATCGTATCAACCTTTAGAGAATGTTGACAATCGAAGGGTTCAAGCGCAAGTATGCAAACACTACATGGTTTAACAGTTTCTCCCTTTCATATTATTTTCATAAGTGTTTCTAACCATCTCTTACCAATTCAGCTGTCAAATTTCTATTTTCATAAAGACCACTCTCTGTATTTATTGAAATACTTAAATGCATGATGGTAACTAAAGTATTTCATACAGTAGCCTATTCCATGCACCTTCATAGCCTATATTTGTGAGTGCTATTTTATAATTCAACCAGTTTGTATTGCTGCTATGTAAAAAAAAAATGAATCTTACAAATCTTTAGAAATATTTATCATTATTCTGCATAAAATTGTTTCTCACCGACTCTGGCTAGAAAACATTCAATAGCCTGAAAGTGAAGCCTGAGGAAATCTGTCCTTAACTCGAAAAGTTCATCACAGGGAACAGTATCGGTATCGCCATAATCGACATAGTACAGTTCAGCCTTTTTCGGGGTCTTCTCCTCAAGGACATTCAACACTTCTGCTCTATACCTATAAGGAAAGTTAATCAGGAACATAACAACTCAAACTATGACTTCTATTGATCTCTGACCAATCGTACATACCATTTCTTATCATACTGGAACACAGCAGCGACGAGATCTCCCTTCTGAACGTTTTCCAATAGATGTGAACTCCTATTTTCGGCTTTACCATAGTAATCGGTCATCTCCTCGACGAGACAATCTAATTCGCTGGCTTTGGGTCCGACGATCTGAAGCCAGAACTTCGATGGATCGACCATCGCGGAGACGTATACTTCGAACTGTGCATCGGGTTGTCCTTAAGAAAAAAAAATACTTGCACATAGAAAAAGATCAGTGTTTAGAGCAAATTTGAGTTATCTCTCAAAATCTTGATTGATAGTGGTAAATGACTATGGAACAACAAAGATATTTTCATTGCATTATTAACAGAAAAATAACATCGTGTTTGACTATTGTGCCAAGCTTACAGATACTTCCAAATTGAAACAGAAATAATAATACCTGGAACAGGCGAGATTCGTTCGACTTTTGGACTCTCCGCCCTCCGCTCGGGGGACTTCAGGGGCAAACGTGGCTCTCGTTTCGACAGAAAGTTCTCGACTTTCTGCTGTGACTTCAAGGCCTCTTGGGCGATCTCATCGATCAACGATTTCGCTACCAGTATCTGCTCTTTCGTACCTAATAAATGCAATTTAGTACAATACCCTCTAAAAACCTACTAGCCGATCGTACCTTTAATTATGATTCTCCTAGAAGACAACAACGTTCTACTGTCGCCATTTCGATCATCACCGAAATCGCTGACGGTGATCTTCGCCCCCGACATACTCCTCATCTCCATGATCTTGCTCCCGCCTCTCCCTATGATCTTCGCGATGCAAATGTTTGGCACCCAGACGTCTTCGCTCTCCAGCACCGGCTGGTTAGCGATGAAATCCCTGATGAGCTCCTGGGCGATGTTGCAATTATCACTCGAGCCTCTGATCAAGCAGATCTTGAACTCCTCGTGATCCTTGAAGCTGATCCTGGTGCCCGACTGCTCCTGGATCTGTTTAATGGTCTTCCCATTTCTCCCGATCAGGGTACGTAGCAGATCCTTGGGGATCTTTACTTCGACGGTGCGGAAACACGAGACGGGAGAGTCGACGTCGTCCTCCTCATCGGTGTCATCTTTCTTCAGAAGTGCATGGTAGAGGAGGTAGCCCGAGATGCTGCATGCCGTCACACCGAGGAGGAGAACGATGGATCTTGATAACAAACTGTGGAGAAATCAGACGAAAGTCGATGAGGTATGATTTCGTTTAATTTGTTTCAAAACCAAAGGGATGTTTGAAGTTTCTAGTGTTAAGTGAGAAGAAGTGTGCTGCCGTGTTTATTTAAAGCACAATTGTACACATGTTATGTAAGATGTTTTAACAGATAACTGAGATTTCAAGCAAATCAATTCAGGTGATGTCACGATTATTTTCGTGGTTTTTATCACCTTCAAAGCTAATAAAACACCTTATGTACCCTTGTTGTTTTTGAAGGTTAGAAATTCTGATACACCTCTTAGTGTGTTATGTTGCTCAAGAACACTCACCCCATCCTGAGAATCCCAACTATCTAAGATGTCAAGGCGATTGTTGCAGGTAAAAACGTTAAACTTGTAATTATTTAAAAATAACTACCATTCCGTAACAGACAACATGGGAACGGACACGATACAAAAAAAATTAAAGTTGCCTATTTTATGACGCACGGAACGTTACTTTGAATAGAATCCCCTTGAGTTTCATTGGCCGGCTCCACACGTCAACGTTTTAACGTTGGATTTTTTGGCAGTGTCATCTAGCGAGTATCTAGTGTACTACGGCCACGTCACAATATTGGGCATTAGTATAACACAAATTAAAGAATAAGTTATCGAAAATGAATATATTTAGGCTTACCGGTGATTTATCACACTTAATAGCTATTATAATCCTTTTGCAGAAGATATGGCACACGAGGTCGTGTGCAGGTGAGTGTTTTTCACGTTATCTTTGCCGGCAGTGCAGCTTCCTCTGATGGTTTACTCGTGGGGAGTTTTCTGGCATATTTTTATATTAGTTAAGTGAAGCTTAGTCGTATTGAACTGAACGACTGCTCTGCTGAGAGGATTTCCAAAATTTTGTAGATTTTCTTTGAAAATTTTTGTTTGTTCAAGTACTTAACCTGTCAGGTAATGTCTGTTTATACATGATTAAAATTGCAACCTTTCAGTAACGTGGATAGTTATTATTAAAAAGTCAACACATTTCGACAAATCTCGAAGCTCGTAATTCTTTAAAACCCTCAATATGCACTTGCAGGTATTTCCGGGAAGAGTCAGATTCTCTTCGCCCTGGTATACACGACACGATACCTCGACCTAGTGACGTCGTATGTCTCAATGTACAACACTTCAATGAAGTTCGTGTTCCTGGCAACTTCCTACGCGACCATCTACCTAATCTACCTGAAGTTCAAGGCGACCTATGACAGAAATCACGATACGTTTAGGATCGAGTTTCTAATCGTGCCCGCGTTCGCTCTGGCGCTACTGATCCATCATGAGTTTACCACACTGGAGGTGAGGGAGTATTTAGTTGCTTAGAAATTGGTCACTTTTGTGTATTTCTTTCAGATCTTGTGGACATTTAGTATTTATCTGGAAGCAGTGGCGATCCTGCCTCAGCTCTTCATGGTGAGCAAGACGGGCGAGGCGGAGAGCATCACCTCACATTACTTGTTTGCCCTCGGTTCCTACAGGGCTCTGTATATCTTGAATTGGGTATACCGTTACGCCACGGAGAGTCATTATGATTTGATTGCCATAGTCGCCGGCGTGGTCCAGACGGTCCTCTATTGTGACTTCTTTTATTTGTATATTACAAAAGGTGAGGAGTTTCGTATCTCTGAATACACTGGTTAACTGTTTTTATTTTTCAGTACTGAAGGGGAAGAAGTTGCAGTTGCCAGCTTAAACCCTGTTGACGGTCAGCTAAGAGTTAATTGGTTTTTTGATAAAAGTTTTTTTTCTTTTCTTGAGACTCACCAGCGAGTGAAATACATGTATGGTATTAAACCTTATTTAATGTTTGTAATTTTTACTTAAAACTTAATATAGGAGTTTTTTGTAAATAGGAGTTTCCGAAACCAAATAATAAAAGTTAACTTTAATTATGTGTGCTCATATTACGATATACAGTTACTTTTAAGCTTTGGCGTCGATATTGTGGCGCTGCCAATGAAGAAATGTTCGTGGTTTCTTTTATATGATCTTTCTGGAGAATAAAATTTTTGAGCTTAAGTTATAATTTATTGATCCCTTTTTCCAGTCATTAGGAGGGTAAATGGAGTTTTCGAGTTGGATGTTTTCCGAAAGAGTGGAAAATAAGTGAGCTAATAACTATCAAAGGAGGATAGAATTTTGGTTCGAACCAAAAATGTAAAAATAATATTTAATACAGAAAGAAATACAGTTATCAATAACGTCAATATAAGAAAATTGATAAGCCACCTCCTCAGTAACATATTTCAGTTTCGGAACCTCTTGCTAATTCGTTATCCTTGCTACTAAAAGTACTTTCCATTAATCCTTGTAAAACTACAAACTTCACATGAATATTCAGCATATTTGCACCACTGCTACCATAATATGTGAGTGCAGAACTCAGTGCGCACTTCATGGGAAGTACGATCAGTGGAGAATGCAAAACTATAACAGCGCAATACTATTTTTCAGTACACATTGAGTACAGTCAGCGGAAAATGGTGAATGGGCATCCGGCGTTTTCTCCAATTATACCAATCAATGTTTCCTGCGATATTTACCATAAAAGTTACTCATTAGTTATCAAAAATCATTCCATCGATATATAAATTTTTCCGTGCATAATTACTAACAGATTAATTAAAATTATTTTCTGACAAATTTAGACAGCGTTCATTTAAAACAGGTTTTGCTACACATCACCTTGGACGATTAAAATGATTCAGTATATTTTTATTTACCAAACGTTAGAATGTGAATACTTATTTCATTCAAAAAATGAACCTGAAAGTTTTGCTTCTCGTTACACTATTACTCTTCCTGTTAACGATAACGCTCTCGTAAGTAAAATAAAGAACACCTTGTAATGTGCTTATAAATGTTATTCCAGGGTAACACTGTCTTATGTTAATGAGCATGTAACTCACATCTTACCTTACATAAGCGATACCGGTACAGTCCCACCAGAAAGCTGCTATTTCGGGCAAGGTTTGAACCTGATATGGGTCCTGGGTAAGTATAGCCATTAGAATTACTTCATCTTCTGCAACGTACCACAGAGGCACGTTTTGCGTCGAAATTCATACACTGAAAGAAGAGAAATTCAAAGTCCGCCTTAAAATTCACTGTGCTGGACTTTGTACATATTCCTGACTCAATACAAGTAATCGATAGGTAATTATCAGTATCCTATTAGCTAGCGGTACAAGTATCTTATTATTAGTAATCATTGGTACTCACTTTCAGTTTCCTTCTTGATGTACGTGAAGTACCTCCAGGTGGAGTTCATCCACAAGACGAAGGACTTGGAAGACGGCTCGACTTTGAACAAGTGCGCTCTAATTACTGGTTTATTATCGGCATTCGGTATCAGCATAGTGGCGAACTTTCAAGAATTGAATCTGATGGAGATCCACTGGACAGGGGCGTTTATGGTGTTTGGATTCGGTTCGACCTACCTCTGCTTACAAGTAAAGCAATGATATGTTTTTCGTACAATGAACACCATGCATATCGAATGAGAGTAGAAGTGAAGAAGCACGTAATCAAAATATTAGTTGGAACTGGTAGCGTCATTTTCTTTCCTGGTATTAAAACAATGTGTTCTGCAGATCCACAGCCATTTTCAGGAAAATCTGCCTGTTTATTACATAGGAGTGTGTATCCTACCATAGGATAACGTAAACTCTGCATATGAACGCAGTGAATGGCAATATCAATCGCATATTACTGGCATAATGATTTTATTGCATACAAATTCGGCAATGCAATTATTTCCTTCACATCGTGGCAATGGGGCACCATTTTATTTGGCCGTAGATGGCTGTGGATTTGCCGCCATGCCTGGCTGTCTGGGACTTTACCGTATTGTCTGTTTTCTTCCAGTCCATTTTGTACTTCCGACTAACACCGTTCCTCCAACAAAGAAAACGAAACATCGTCAGAGCCATACTGTCGGTTATAGCGTCGCTTACCTTCCTTGTGTTCTTCATAGCAGGACAAGTATCCTACAGATTGTTTGAAGGTAAGTATGAACGGATCCTTTGGAACGTAAATGAACTTCTAAATTCATGTGTTAGGTGAAAATTTGTTGGCCTGGTCGAGGAAAGACGGCGGGTTTGACGTCCACCTGTCCAGTACGATCGCCGAATGGATTTGCGGAACCGCCATAATGATTTACTACAGCATGTTCATATGGGAGTTCGGGGATATTTCGATCAGTCAACCGGAAGTGTACGTCGATACAAAGCAGTGAAGGTTTACCTTTCTTTGCGAAGAAAATAAATTAAGCTAAGGACAAGCTGTCCAAAGAATCTTTATTTTACGGCTTATAACAATCACTATAGCTATAAGTAGTTTCTGTTATTAAGATTCAATGTTATGCACGTCTCGTAAATGTTTCGTAAGATACTCACTGTCCGCGAAGCTTTCAGAACAATGATTACATTTCTCGGATAGATGAAGCCTCTCATGGATGTTCAAAGCGTAATCGGTAGCAAATCCCCTACCGCACTTCTCGCAGAAGACCTCCTGCACCTCCTCATAACCATGCTTAGATTTCAGATGTGACCTTAGAGAAACCTTCTGCCGGAAACCCTCTGAGCAGTATTTACAAGTGAACGGTTTCTCATTGGTGTGTTGTCGCTTGTGGGTCTTCAGCGCATACATCGAGGAGTAGCCGGTACCACAGAACTCGCAGATGTGTGGTCGTAATTTCTTATGTGTCATATTGACGTGCGTGTTTAAGTTTGCGTTCGTGAAAAAGCTCTTGCCGCATATATCGCATTTAAAGTTCCTCAGCTTCATATGAGCTTTCTTTTTGTGTAAATGAAATCTACACCTAGTCCGGAACTTTTTGCCACACTCCTCGCAAACGAAAGTATCTGGGGTACATTTGTGTTGATAGAACATGTGGCCCCGGAGGCTTTCGGTGTTTTTACACGTGGTGCCACATAGTTTACATTCTACTGGGTTCTCGGAATGGCGGATTATGTGCTTTTTCAAGTTACTGGACGAGATGAGCTTACCGCAAATCGAACATTTCGATTTTTTGTGTCTATTATTGTGGTTGATGGCCAAACGTCTTTCGGTGAAGGTTACATTACAGATTTTGCAGTGGTACACCTTATTCCTCGTCTGGACAATCTTCACTCGAACTTTCTCCTGGGCACACTTTTTGTCTTCCACCTTTATAATTTTATCAATTGAGCTGGAATTATTGCTAGTCAACACACTATCATCGATATGCTTAACTTCAATAGTTTTTGTTGTGGTTGCAGTTTCCAAAGCCTCAATTTTTTCTTTTTTCACCACTGGCTTGTCGATTTTTCCACTCAGCACATTATTCGGAGAACCGATTGGTTTGTGTAACGAAGCTGCCTTTCGTTTCTTCTGTAAACACTCCAGTAAAGTCTTGTGTGTCATTAGGATACGTTTCCGAACCATCAGAGCCTGTTTCACATCCAGGACGCACCTCGTACATGAGAACCTGGGGAGGCCGTCACCTTCCCGAAACTGAAAAACAGCTTTGGTTATCCGCGTAACTTCAACTTTCGTTTCCTTACTCTGACTGAAGTTAACATTTCGACCATTTTCGGGAAGTCCCCATTGTAGATGTACACTTTGGTAGGGGTCTTCTGCAGACAGAGCCGGCAAAGGTATAAGTGGGTTTGAGGATTCATGAGTTTGGGCTTGAAGAATACTTTGGTAGTGCGTAAGGTGCTAAACTTCCTAACTGCGACAGTTGGAAAATGTATTGTACATTTTGTACTCCTGGTTAATCCAGGCAAATAAATCAAAACACACCACAGAACATAAATAGTACAAACCCCCACAGAATATAGAATCCGATTTGTATGTTCTGTGGGTTAGCTGAACACGATGAATCAGTGGTAGCTCGTCAGGGGGTGGTTATTTATTTTTCGTGTATGTGTTTACCGGTGGTGTACGATTTGTTTCTTTTTGTTTAATATTTTTACAGTTGTTTACGCTTTTCTTTTGTGATATGGAGTGCTATAACGTGTAATTCAGTAAGCATGAATTAGCTTTTCAAGGTGTGGTTAAGGCATTACCGAAACAAATTCTTACAGTACAGTAAAGTTTAATTTCAGTGCTAAGAGTCAATGAATTAATTTGTTCTACCTATCGCATTAAAGTAACTTCTTTAATACCACTTAACCTGCATTATTACTTGATTCCATACTTATAATGTACCTGAACACCTTTAATTCTTCTAGAATTATTGTTTTTTGGTAATTTTTCAGTAAGTTCTTCTGTTACATCGATGTAGTTTTATGGCGCTGTCGTCAAAATGTCAAGAGTATGCCAGTATTGCACAACAACTACTTAAAATTCAACAAAGTTACAAAACATTTTAAATAATTTATTATATCGAACACACGTAGCAGTAATTAAGTGATGTAAATCGGTATCATTAACTGATTAAAAAAACCAATAGATTAGCGGTATTAAAGTGAATTGGTACCGCTTATCGGCTCATAGTAGATTGAAACCCTTGTTTTATAATTTACTGAAGAATGTTGATCCTCAACAAAGTATTTATCAATCTATATTTCATTGGATACTATTTAATCATTTTCTTGGTACGTGTGCTACATGCACCTATTTGGAATCACCTGAGATAAACGTAATTTTATTGTTCCCGAGATATTTATTGTGTGTATATAAGGATACTATGAACTTAGGAATTCGAGTCACTCGTAATGAAAACGAGAACAGATATGAATGTCGTAAAAATACTTTTTGTAATTACAGTCGCTTCAAATGGTATCGCAACAGGTGAGTCAACCGTTTAAATTTGCACGCGTACCTGGAGATTATCGCGAAATGGTAAATATTTCTATATTAGAGTAAAAGTCATTTCAAGGTGTGGAATTTTACCTCTTTAGAGCTTCATTGTTAAACATCCAAACTTAATTTAACTCAGAAACTCACTGGTCATCAGATACATCGGTTATATTTCCTTTCTAAAATATCCAAAGTGTGTGGTTTCTTATAATTCAACCTGACACATCATGGAATAGTCAGAGGTGAGAGAACTTTCCTACTAATCAGTTAAATAACATAGTAGTTCTACTAGATTGCGACTGGAACATCCACCCTGGTAAAATCCTACTGTCCCGTGGTTACACGGTGCCACTTTCACGTGAAACTTTACTTCGTGCCACTAACTTCCCTTTCTGTTGTTCCTGTCCCCCTCGGTTCTTCCCGCAGGATGCCAGATCGACATAAAGCAACTGAACGAGCGGCACCCGCTCTTCCTGGACCTCAACACCAGGAACATTCGCTATCCAGACCTCGACGGGAGCATCATAAACCTGGCGGTGGGAGAGAGGCTGGAGCTGGACTGTCCGGGAGGGGCGAGCATCCAGACAGGGAACCTGTCGACCGACGGGCTGACGGAGCTGACCTGCGTTTCCGGCACCCTGGTGAAGTTCCTGGGGGCGACCGTCGACGTCGGCGAGATAGTGTGCAGCAAGAGGATCACCAGCGTGGCGAGGTGAGAGGTGAAATGGTTCCAGAGAGGTTCCAGGAGGTTTTAAGGGACTAAAAGAGGTACTGGGGTAAGCGTCTGCGAAATTGGTCGTAGGGACTAACCCTTGGTTTATTGCACGATGGTAAATTCAAAATTTCTAAAGGTACTAAGGGAATCCCAACTTATCTTTTGGTGAAAGCCTCGTAGTACTTGGAGGAGATTTTAGACCATGCTTGCCAGTTCTCGTGCCACCAGAATAACCTTGATATTTATTGCTAGCATCAATACAATTTGGTAAACCTTTTTTGAGGTGAAGGAACCTAAGTAAAAACCCTGAGGTGCACCAGCAGGCTCCTTCATCACTTAAGTGATCATTCTAAGCGAAAACCTGAACGATTTCCATCTTACCTCGCTTCTACCTTCTGCAGGTACTCCGGTAATGCCTGCTACGGCACCTATAAAGACATAGAGATCGGTTTCGAGATCCGCGACGGCAGATTCCTGTACATGATGTCCAGTTGCTTCGACGACGTCGCCAGGAACGTCCTGTACACGACGTTCCAGATGACCAGGCAGATCGGATCGGCCACCACAGGTAACTCGCAGCCCTCGTGGACCGAGGGGGACTTCTACAACCTCGGCATGAGGCTGAACAACATTTACCCCAAGGTGAATCACAGGATCACCATCAACCGACAGGTGGGGCTAGCAGACGATGACGAGAAGTACGTCAAGGCTACCGGTAAGGGCTGAAGATGATTTCGTCCTAAGCATAGCTATACGCTATTTCGTCTACAGCACTGCTATATAGATTTATCCTTTGGCTCCTGTAACACCCCTTTATTTTAAGGTAATTATTATTATGCGAAGGGCCATCTGACGGCCCGCACCGACTTCATGTACAACGCGCAGCAACAGGCGACCTACTATTACGTCAACAGCGCCCCCCAGTGGCAAACCTTCAACGCCTTCAATTGGTACTACTTCGAGACGAACCTCAGGAAGTACGCGGCGGCCAACTTCGTCGAACTGGTGGTCTACACCGGCACCTACGGGATATCGACGCTGCCCCACGAGCAAACCGGGAAGGAGGTGGGAGTAATCGATAATGAGGTGGGGTAGGGAAGTAATACCTTTGTTGTCAGGTCGAGTTGTACTTTTACGTCGACGATAACGGGAACGTGGCGATGCCGGTCCCCGAGCTCTTCTGGAAAATAGCGTACGAGCCGTTCAGCAAAGCCGGAATAGCCGTGTTGGGGATAAACAATCCGTATCAGACGGACATACAGAAGAGCATCGTCTGCGCTGACATCGCCGACGATTTGACTTGGTTGACCTTCGACAGGACGAAAGTCGAGGCTGGATACTTGTACGCGTGCGAAGTAGAGGAATTAAGGAAAGTCATTCCTTTCTTACCGAAAATAGATGTTATCAGTGTGCTTAATTAGACGGTTTAAGCAGAAGATTGGATGGAATTATTTATAACCTTCTCTCCAGGAGTTCCAAGAATCAGGCGCCTGATTCTTTTGTCTCTAGCAACTATCCCGATACAGGGGCGGTCCTTACAATGCTAAAGGAACCTGAGATGTCTTAATCCGTATTTATTTGGCATAAATTAAATAATAATCATATTTGAAAAATAATTTATTTAACTACTAGCACAAACGAACATATCTTCTAATGTAACGGAAATGTAACGCAATGTAGAACGAAGGAGACATTATTGTAACTTCACTGACGAGGAGTTGTCAAAGTTCTCGTCGAGAGGCATGTCGATGGTAATTATATCACCTGGAAAATATCACCCATGATTACTGCAATGAGCAAATTACTGTCATTACAAAACATGTACA
Organism: Cryptocephalus primarius; assembly: GCA_963576515.1. Lineage (NCBI taxonomy): Eukaryota > Metazoa > Arthropoda > Insecta > Coleoptera > Chrysomelidae > Cryptocephalus > Cryptocephalus primarius. The sequence goes on from OY754939.1 coordinate 16,723,555, forward strand.
GTTAAGCAATGATTTGTTTTTCCCCAGACTTCATACCTGCCTAATTGAGTTTCAAATAAACAAAATTTGTAATAAGTAATGGGAATCCAATACTTTAGCAAAAGAATTTTTCCTATCAACCAGTAAATTCTTAGTGAGGTTATGTTACTTATGTTAATATCATCACGATTACCAGTCATCAATGAGAAATTGCTGCCCAAAAATACGAGAGTATGATCGCTTGGTCCGCTGGAAAGAACCCCCCAACAATTCTGACTCCTTCAACTCACTTTCTAATGATTTTTCAACTCTGTAAATATGTTATCTGTTTTAGCTTAAATTAAGGAACGCTTGTATGGTTTTTCCGGATTGCGCAGGCGTCTCAGTAAGATCCCACCCTTGATTTCGCTGGCTAAATCAACTGCGAACCCGGCCCCTTTAGATTTTTGGAGTTGCCGCGATCTGTAAACACAACGCGACTCCCTCGGGATCTATTTTCGAACCAATTAGCGCGTTAATGGAAGCGATCGTGAATTAAGAAAAGGTCGGGAGTCTTGGCAGTACGTCAGAAGCATCACCTGCGCCTCGTACGGGACGGCAATCGCTCCGGGATGTGGCTATTCCAGGGGTAAGTGTTACAAATCGCTCACCGTTATCGGTCTTCACGCTATCGCCCTTCTCGTTGGTGACGATGATCTTGAGGGTGGTGCTGCCCGGCTGAGGCTTCGGGGACTCCCTCGCGTCCCTCGGGGTCTCCTGGGGCTTTACGAGCTTCGCCGGGGTCTTCGTCGGGAGCTGCGGCGCCGAGGGCTCCTTCGACCTAGAGCATCCAACAGGAAAAGTCACTTCTATTCAAGAAGAAAAATGTGCTTACTTCGATATAGCCGAGAAGTCAGCTATGAATCAATTCATTGGTGCAGATATGTACATGCAGAAGAAAAGCCTAACGTGGAAAATGGACCGTAGAAAGTATGAAAATGCTGTTGAAACAGTGTCTTAGGGTCGGATGGGAGACTTGACATGCTTCAATGTGCCTCAAACTGCTTTAGATCTTGCAGAAATAGAATTAAGGCAAGTTTTGGGTCCAATGCAAACAACAAATTTGGTAAATTAAATGGTACAAGCTTACATATATAATCTGGAATTATGATGAAACTCGGATATCTGTTATGCCAACTGTAACAGCATACTTTGCCTACTTTAATGCACCACGACTTTTGCCTTAGGGCATCGTAGTAAGAGTGGATCCTTGGTACGTTCTACCTGTCTTAAGGAAGGCTAAAAGAGCAAACCAACTAATGCTGTTCTGTCCTAAACAGTCCCCTGTTGCTACGGATGGAGAAGCTAGCAAGAGTTTGGGCACCTCTTGCCTTGGAGAGAAAAATTAGAGGAACCAGCGAGAGGCATGGAGATGCAGAACACGTGAACCCACTTCATTAAAGACTTAAAGAGCATCCCTAGTGCAAATAGGTCTACATTTCGCACCAAGTGATTTGGGGTATCTTGCTGAAAAGCTTCCAGCGACACCTGCTGCCTACCCCGGGAAACTCACCGGTACCCCTACTCGATATAAACCATCATCAAAACCTACTTTACTGCAGCGCTCCTGTAATCGTACGGGTGCGCCCTCTTCGCCTGGTTCCTGTTGTAATAGCTCTTGCAGCGCCTCGCGTACAGCAGCTTGTCGACGGCCTCGAAGAAGTTATGGTTGGTCAGGTTCAGCGTCGTGTGTATGGTCGCCGGGTGCGTCTCGGGGAAGATCTGCATGAGCCTCAGGAAGTGGTAGAACTGCTGCGAGGACTGCTGGAGGGTAGGGTTCACTCTGTCGATCGGCGGCGACTGCACGCCCGTCGGGGCCTCCGCCTGGAATAAACGTGGAAGATTTCTTAGAGGAGGAGGTCTGGAGAGATTTCGATGGAACTTGAGTGCCATCTAGTATAGGAATAGACCCATTGTTGAAGCAAATATAACTGCTCGCTCATCCCCTCCAAGAACTTGTGGGTCTGTTCCAGCAAGTTCCTAGTTCCTAGTGGCAACCAGCAAGTTCCAGTGGTGGCAACCAGTGTACCAGCAAGTTCCTAGTGGTAGATCAAAAGCCATACTTTCCATTGGATGAATCTCAGCAGTCACTGAGACTAAATCCTAATCGTCTGATTGGCGGCAATTGATTTTGGTTTCTAGTGGTATACTTACCGTCGTGTTCGCCTCTGTAAGGGGGACCGTAGGGTAAGGTTGATTGGAGAGGAACGGCGAGTTGATGGGTTGCTTGGACAGGACGTTCATGTAGTTTTCCATTTGGACTCTCTGGCTCATCCTGGAAAATAAATTTACGCTCGAATTGAACTCATAAGGACGAGCCAACTGTTGGACTTTGATACTTTGGTCAATGGATCCAGATGTACGGAGAAATATCCCCTTTTATTTACACGTGAACGTCACCTTCTGGCACGGCTCTCTCCTCGTTAAATTAACGATACCCCGACGATTCAATTAACGAAGCGCTAAGGTACGAATTTAACTGGCGGTGAAGCAAAATTGGCACCGCCACGTAAACCTGAAGGTGTCGGTGTTTATCGAGCGGGGTCGTAAAGTGTGAAGCTATTTACCGTGGAATTTACTCGAGGAAAATATGAAAATATACAAGGGATCCGCGGCGCGTCTCGCGAGATTTAAAAATAGAGCCGTATCGGCTTTAAATCAGGAGCTACGATTCGAACACTAACCTGGGTTTAAGGTCGCTGCTGGATCGGAAGTATGGAGGTTGTCAGAATGACAAATGAATAAATAAACAGGTGACGGGAGTGGAAATCGGCGGACGCGCCGTATATACGAGGGGGTGGTGGAAATGTCGCAGTGACGCGTTCGAGGTGGCTCGCAGTTTTATTTCACTTATTTACTTTAATGGACAGTAAACAAAGGAAATGTGCCATTGTGCCTGCGACTTGAAAAAACATTTTTCTGTAAGTCACCTCGATCTCAAAAATGGCAATTTTTTTTAGTAAAAGAGGACAGTATTAGGGTGCCCGAAAAAATAATTTTAACTTTAGGAAACTAGTAGTTTTTGAGAGAAAAAATGAAATGTGAGAAGTTTTGGCAAATTTGCCGGTTTTCAAAGTAGAATTTTTAAATGCTTTCCTGTGTAATTTTCATGGGTTATAGTATAGTTTGATTATTTAACTTTACGCTGATATTTAAATTTCGTGAAAAGAGTGCGGAGAAATAAGTGAAAAAACGACGCGGCTTCGCGCCTTCGCCATTTTGAAATTTTAAATGCGGGTATGCTTAGCAGAGATACTGTAGTGGCCAAACGACCATCGTCGTTTATATCTTATGTCGTTTATGTCGTACTTTATAACGTTTCTATTAAAAAAAAAAAAAACAAAGAGAACCAAACCGCCTAACCTAACTCTGCTTTCAGGAGGCAATTTTAGGCAGAGGTTTCGCTCGGAGCGCTGGATCGCGAAGAGGTATGAACGTCGAAAAAACGAACGAGCAGAACGACCCGAACGTGCGGGACCGCGTGGCCCTTTTTACCTGATTTTAGCTGGACGATTTTCCTTAATATTAATGAATTTACGTTGCGTCAGGATGTTTTCAAGTATTTATTCGATGCACTTGTGGTGCAATATGCGCCTAATATGTTAGGAAATTCCCTATCAGGCGTGAGACACGTTGTAAAGTGTTTGTTGGAACAAGTCTGACATATTCATTGTTTCGCCACGAGGTTTTCCGGAAAAATTTCCCGAGCACGTGCTCGACGTACGCTGCTCCTCCGAAGTCGTCGTTCCCTCTATTTTCGGCATTTTAATCCTCGCACAATGCCACGTCGACGTTATTTATACCAAAACGCGAACAATAAAACATCGCACGATCCGATCTATACAAAAGACAATGCAAATCCTCCCTCTCTCTCGTCCCTCTCTCTCTAGAGCTACGAGAGACTCCTCGCATACTCCGCGGCCGCAAATAGCGTCTAAAAGTAGTAGTAGTGCCAAAAGCGTCGCGACGCTCGGGTCTTGGTAATACTTACGCGCTAAATCGCTCGCCTAATGAGTTTCGCGAGGGACATTTTCGCGACCGCGGGCGCCCCCAAGGAGGCCGAGGACGACGAGGACGCCAGCGAGGAGACGTCGACGGAGGAGTCCTCCTCGGACGCGGGCTTCGTCAGCACCTCGGAGAGCGCCGGCGGCGACGGGATCGCGCAGCCCCTGGAGGCGGACTGCTCGACGATATCCAACTTTTTCGGTTATTGGTACGTGTGCGTCATCCTCGTGGTCATAGGGAAGGCGGTCGAGGCGTCGCGGCGTCTCCGACCTGCGTGGGGTTCTTAAAGCAAGCGAGTCATGCACGATAAAGAACTAAGACGCTTGAGCAATGTTATCGTTCCATACGTTCCACTGGGCTATAAAGAAGGTAAAACCGCGGAGTGCGATTAAATTTTGGGAACGTGGTAAGTTTGGGCACATTTTGGTTTCTCGGCTATAGATCAAAAACTATGCATTTTTGATTAAAATTTGTTAGGCACTTTTTTGTAGGAAATTGAATTTCCCACCAAAGTAGCACTTCAGATAATTAAATTTTTTAATTTTTTGTTGAAATAAATTCAAAAAACCTCAACAAAAATGCCAAAAAATTGAAATATTTGTTTTTTCCTCATTTTTGCCCCAACTCTTTTCTGAGTGTGTTTAGGTATCGGTATTACTTCACAGAAAAGACAACTTATAAAATATTCCAATATAAAGTGATTCTAAGTACCATTGGAAAAGCGGCCATTTTTTTAGATCGTGCATTTTCCGACCTTCGCGCAGTATTATCGCGCATTTTCCGACCGTACCGTACTAGTGGAACCTCGACTAACGAAATCTATGAACCCTACCAACTTCAACCGCCTACCGCCACTTATATATGTCGGCCATTTTATGATTGCACTCACCTTCCTTATTTTACTTACCCAGCTGTATATTTTGCTTTGACATGATCCCGTCTTCCCCGCCTTTAAGTGCTTAGCTAAGTGGTTCACCGCGTTATAAATGGGTATAATAGATTTGCCTCCCTTTTCAAGGCTTCGTGTACTATCGCTTTACGTTTGCTTGCATACGTTTCATGTACATTTAGGCTCGATTAACTTCAGTTCGTAACGTAATGTAAACGTTATGGTAAGTTTGTAGGGGTGAAATATATAAAATCTGGCGCCCGAGCATTCCGACCTAGAAATTTGTCTAAATACACTTAATTAACTACATTAATGAAAAATGTAATAATATAGTATTATTTTTATTACAGATTTGTTTTAAATATACTCAATTCTAATCAACAGCTGGAAAAGTGGTAATTCGAATATTGGCAGATTCCAAGTGTTAATCTTAGGGGCTGGACCGAATGTTTGGTAGCAAATCATCATTTTAAATAACGCGATTGTGTCACTTTGGCTCATTAGCGCTTTTGATTACTGCCAGTGGCTATTATTAGAAATTATTTAAATATATTTGCACGTCGGACATAGGCTGTCGAAAGACGTACCAACTGTTTGGCTTGTAGTAAATAGCGTAAAATGCCTCACAAAAGCATTACACGTAAATGACTTTACTCAAGCTCAAGAAACTTACAAGGTCGAAATTTTGGAAGAAATTAAAGTCAGTTAAATAACGGTAAAGGAGTGGTTTGGAAACATCCTTATTTCATCTTCGGATTAATTCGGAACTAATAATAGCAGCAATTTACAAGCGCCTCACTCAATTTTAATTCATCCACGTTTCTTTAATGGGCCTTAATTAATGTAATTTATTAGTTAATAATGCTTAATTTATTAGCGTCTATTTCTAACTATGATTTCTGCCCTTTCACATATATTTTTTCCATAATCGCACGCGTGTTTATTTCGTTCCAATACTTATATTTTTGTTTACGACATAAATCAGATTTTTTCAAAGGGATCAGAGTTTAGTTTGTTTGGCAACAGGATTGTTTATAAAAGCAGGTTCAATGTTATTTTTTCTAAAATTAACGTAGCGGCAGTTGTTACCTTCGTACCGGGAGGACGAGGAATTTCGAAAAAATAAAGCATCAATTCGCACTTATTTACGATTTGTTTTCCAAACAATGGGCTGTTTTCAGGCTTAAATTAAGTACGTTTCTGGCCAAATTCGTCGGTTTTCAGCACGTCACTTTTTGAACACATGTTGTATGCCCGATAACAAAGTTCTCGGTTGCTGAAACGGCCGTGACAAGTTCAAGTTCCTCATATTTTCCGGGCGGTTTAAGTATTAATCACTCCCGTCTGGAAGCGCGCTTATTTACATGCCACCTATTAGCGATTTAACGCTTCCTACAAATCGTTGGCAGATAAAACGAGGTTGTAACTCAAAACTGCGTTAAAATAAAACAGCTCCGCCGAATTTTGTCCACATATAAATAAGTGCATTGCGTTCGAGCGCGCAGTATTTATAAATTTTCACCAAAGCCAAAGAAATTCCCGCGGTTTCAACATTACTGGAAACTGGAGACAAAGACGGTTTACGTTTTCCGAAATGAAACGCGTCGCTTGTAACTCGCGCGGTCATATTTTCTTTTCTTCCTCCCGCCTTCCACGCCCATGCCGCCTCCTCCATTTCCTCAGGTTGTTTACATTGGCCTATTCGAAAATAGTCGTTCTAATTATGCTTGCAACTGCTCTTACAGCTCTATCATGCTCTTACATTACGTGCAAATCACGTCAGGGGCGGCTCGTCGAAGGGAAATTGAATCGGTCCATTGGTCCAAAAAGGTATAGTAATTTTTGGCGGAGAAGAGTTGAGGAAATACCACTGCGCCGATGATAAGTACGTGTTGTATATTGGGTGGGACAGGTTTGGAAACAGTGGCGTAACTAGCGTTCCTCTCGGGTAATAACACTTGCTCTGAAAATAGTCGCTTATACGATTTAAATCTGAATTAGTATGATATAAGGTTCTTAGCTTTCGAATTTTAGCTCGTTAGGCCGTAGGGTTTTGGAGATATTCAGATTTTTTCGAAAAAGGGAACACTGTCGTCATGCTCTCCCTTATATTTCAAAAAATAGACGTCGTAGGAAAGAAAAAATTCCATTACTGAAGTCAGTAAAGCTTGAGATTTCATTGAGATTTAAAAAATCTGAATTCTTCCCATTTTTGACAAAAATTGCAAGGGGTTCAATCTTTCCTTTCTGTAGCCAGAAATGTAAACTTTGGAATTTTGCAATAAAACTCACCAGAGAGGTCCCTTAGAAGGTTCTTAGCCTAGGGCCTGAATTTCAACTCGCTAGGCTCAAGGGTTTTCGAGATATTCTGATTTTTCCAAAAAGGAAACCTTCCTGTCTTACTCTCCCTTGTATCTCAAAAAGTAGACGTCATAGGATCGAAAAACTTTTATTTCTGATATAAAGAAAGCGTCCCCTTTCATTTGACATCGGGATTTCGAAAATCAGAATTGATCCCAATTTTTGTAATAATGACAAAGGGTTGACTTTCCCTTTTTGTGCCCCATATGTAAACTTTGAAATTTTGCAATGAAACTCGTAGGAGAGGTGCTTGACAGGTTTTTAGCCTAAAGCTCGAATTTCAGCTGGCCAAGCCTAAGGATTTTGGAGATATTCCAATTTTTCCGAAAAAAGGGAACATTCGCGCCTTGCTCTCCCTTATATCTCTAAAAGTAAACATTGTACGAAAGAAAACTTTTTATTTCTGATATCAGGAAAGTGTCCCCTTTCATTTGATATCAGAATTTCAAAAATCTGAATTGAACCGAATTTTGACAACAATCGCAAAGGGAACCTTCCCTTTCTATACCCCAAAATGTAAACTTTGGAATATCGCAATGAAACTCGCATGAGATGTCCCTTAGAAGTTTCTCAGCCGAATTTCAGTTCGCCAGGCCTAGGGGTTTTGAGTTATTCCAATTGTAACGGAACCGTCCCACCCCTCACCAGCCTCTTTCAGTACTGTTTGAGGAGCGTTCAGATTCCGAAACTATTTAATAAAAAAAAAAGATTTTTCCACTTACGTTTGTTTCTCAAAACATATCCCAATAGAGTAGGTGTAAAAGAGTCTCTCAAAACAAAAACATCACTATGGGAGATTTAAGAGGGAAGCCGTTTACTTTCGACTTCCCCAACGGTAGCGTCTTCGAAGGGTTGACTTCGACCAGGGCTTACAAATGGCCTGGGTTTAGTTATTGTTTAGCGAGGATGAGAAAGTAGCCACGAACAATCAATGATCGTACAAAAAAAAAACTTGATAGTAAAAGGATAACAATTGTATATTAAAACATAAAATGATTAACAACTGAAATTAAACTTTGAACAAAAGAAAATTGAAAGAAATAGCATACAAAAAAAAAAGATGTTAATCGTGACTTCGTTAATCGACAAAACAAATGACATATACAATAAAAAGAGAAAATAAAACCCTACTCAACTCTGGCCGTATCGGATCTGTATTCCCCTTGGGGTCTTTAATACAATGAGAAATTTTTACCAAATTTTCTGTGAATATGAAGTAGTCACAGAAACTCCGTACTCACATATGGTCGCCTCCCAAGTTTACTTGCACTCACTCTAACTATTCTCCTCTCTTTCTCACTCTCTCCTTACTTTACGCAATGGCCCTTTCTCGCCACAAACAAACAAATCAACAAAGCCAATACACAAAAATAATTTAAAAAAAAAAATGTAAAAGGGAATTTAACCAAAATTGAACTTACTCGAGTGATCTAGTCCTTGACGTACTCGGGTACGCTCTGGACTACTATGCCTCTGTCTTTTCTGGAACCCTCGCTTGGCCCACCAGGAAGAACCGCTTCGGAGGAGTGCTTCCTGACTCCCCAGAAACTCGGCCACTACTGCCCCGTTCGGGAACCCTTGCTTAGCCCACCAGGAAGAGCCGCTTCGGAGGAGTGCTTCCTGACTCCCCCGAACCTCGGCCACTACTGCCCCGTTCTTCCTGGATCGTTTTGTTTTATACTCCCCCCAAAACTCAATTGTCGAGGGTTCCTGCTGGCATTTCGACTTGGCTTCCTTATTTTGCTGTTTTTCAATAATGGTTTAATAACCTCGGCCGTCGGCCGAAACTTTTTGCAAAATCGACGATGTGAGTACGGAATTATTTATAAAAACGGAAGACGAATTCAGGTTATCAAACTATCGACCGGAAATCATCGATCCAATACTGCCAAGCCTGCATAACTTGCAAATTCCAACAAGCAAAAGAAAAAAAAAACCAATCGATCCACAAGAAGTGAAAAATTCTACAAATAATTTATATCTTTCAAAAAATGTTCCATCCCTGGCAACTGGGGTTGTTACACAATTTTTCCAAAAATGAGAACAGTCTCGACATACTCTCCCTTATACCTCGATAAGTAAACGTTGTAGGAAATGTGAACTTTGGAATTTGGCAATGAAACTCACAGGAAAGGTTCCACAGAAGGTTCTTAGTTTATAACTTAAATTTCAGCTCTCTAGCCACAAGGGTTTTGGAGATACTCCAACTATTCCAAAAAAGGGAATATTCTCGACATACCCTCCCTTATATCTCGAAAAGTAAACGTTGTAGGAAATGTGAACTTTGGAATTTGGCAATGAAACTCACAGGAAAGGTTCCATAGAAGGTTCTTAGCTTATGGCTTGAATTTCAGCTCTATAGCCACAAGGGTTTTGGAGATGTTCCAACTTTTCCAAAAAAGGGGATATTCTCGCCCTACCCTCCCTTATATCTTGTAAAATAGACGTCGTAGGAAAGAAAAAATGTCATTACTGACATCAGAAAAGCGTCCCCTTTCATTTCACATGGGGATTTCGAAAATCTGAATTAGTCCCAATTTTGGCAAAAATCGCGAAGGGTTAACCTTCCCTATCTGTACCCCGAAATATGAACTTTGGAATTCCGCAATGAAACTCGTAGGAGAGATCCCTTAGAAGGATCTAAGCCTACATCTTGAATTTCAGCTCGCCAGGTCCAAGGGTTTTGGAGATATTCCAATTTTTCAAAAGAGGGAACATTCCTGTCCTACTGTCCCTTATACCTCGTTTCTGCAAATATCAAAAATATAATCGTTACAAGTGAGAGTTGATGGTGTTGTTATAACAATATGAGGACTTTCTGGTGCCCTTATTTTGTCCAGGAGTTTATATCAACTTACACACGAAATAGAAGGAGGAGTTAAAGGCGATTTTAGTTAGTCTGCACCCTTCTTTTCCTCCGCTGCTTCCTAGGACTGGATTATTCATAGCGTCGTTGATTTATCTGAGGTTTTACGTAAAAACGATCGACCTCCCACTCTCCCCGAAATAGACCCCGAAGATATAATTAAGAAATTCGAATCTTTAAACAATGACCGCTATTACTGGACGATTATAAACACGTGACGCACTCGGATTACATTAATTACGGTAATTTTCATAATTTTAGTCTGGCCGAGATCTTGACTAAGTGCAACACTGTTGCGGTGCATTATACTTCTAATTGATATTTCAATTGAAGCGCACGGAGGTACGCCACAGTCCTGGAAAATCCGACGAGACGTTGACGTCTTTTGATTTAAAAATAGTTACTTGGCGACGTTTATCATTGGGAAACATTGAACGTGGGGAAATGCGAAAGTGACTGGATTTCTCAAAATTTCGTCAAAATGACTATTTTACAAATTACAACGTTACGTTTAATCCAGGTAAGAAGTGGTGTTGTTTAAAGGCCTAAGGTTACAGAAGAAATTTTAAAAATTTATTATTTTCAATATGCCTTAGACGTTTCAATTTAATTTACTTCCCACCCTTTACGTTGTTAATCAATAGGTGTCTTAGATAAATCCTCGTGTTTGCTTTTACGTATTTCTAGTGTTTTTCCATTTTGTCGTAGGTATGGGGTTGATGTTGGGTCCTAGCTGACCCGAAATATTTCCTTCTAGTTAATTAATTTTATTGAAAAATGTGCTCCATTTTAATGTGCAGATCTGAAAAATTTCCATGGATATAAAGTTACAATTACATGCTTATTCACAATTTCCTCTCTGTGTTAAGTATTTGAAAATTTGAAATATTTGAAAAATTTGTTTCATGTTAAGGTGCAGACTTGAAAAGTTTCCATGGATATAACGTTATAGTTACATGCTTAATCAAGATTTCCTCTCTGTGTTAAGTAGGTAATGGAGAATCATGCAACCATTCACTGAACAGTACAAACTAATCCAACGCTAAAAGAAGTAAAACACTTAAAAGTACCAAAAGATTACTCAAGCAGTCAAATGTGTGATATGGCTGATAGTGTCACCTGGGGCGCGGCCCTGTGTCACTCGCTCTATCCATCCTTAGTGCCTATTCCCCATACACCACAGCTCGAAATGAAATTGCCATTTAAATGCACTTTTCTTCGGCTCTGTGGGGCCTTGGGCATGACAGTACTAATGATTTATGAATGGAAATGATGAATATCCAACATAAAATTGTGAAGGCGATATCCTCTGGATTGGTTGTTCCAGGGCGCGAAAGTCAATAGACTCGTATCGAATCAAGGCCCCCGAAAATCGCGAAAATCTATTTTCACACTTTGTCATCATCTTTTGTTCTATTTCCATACATCCCCACCAGCACTCGCTTTTCCTCCGACACATTTCCACGGAGCGTTTCGAACTCATTTCCATCTAACGCTTTAAGACGTTCGGATAATTTTTTTATTTTTGTCCAACCGCGAGAGTCTAAAATAAATACACACGCACACACAAACTCACACTAATCAAAAAAGAACTTCGCTCTCTCCTCTCTCGGTCTCTCCTCTCGGGTGGTCGTTTAATTTTAATCCCGGCGATTCGCAAGAGGCGAGCGTCTCCAGTCGGCGACGTCCAGAAAATGCGAGAGGATGTTCGGCTTCTTCAGGAGATCGAAAAAGGACGCGCGACACAAGGAGTCCCGATGCCAGTCCGCAGGTGCAGGTAAAAATAATCCCCCCGAGGTTGCGTGCGAAAGCGAGCCACTGCCAAACTATCCGACGGAATGCGGGGCGTCGCGAAAAAATCCGCCGGATGCGCCCGACGGCGTCTTAGTCGGCGAAAAAATCGACGACGAGACGAACGCGCCGGCCGACCCCGACATCATCTCGACCATGTGGGGAGCGGACCACCACCAGCACCACCACCAGCACCACCTCCAGCCCAACCAGCAGAGCCAACCGCCGAGGAGGGGCTCGGTGAAGCCCTGCGGCCACGGCACGACGGCCATCACCCCGTGGATTCCGCCGGCGTCGGGGAACAGATCGTCGAACAGCTCGCCCTCGGCGAGTCCCGTCCTCGAGGTCAGGAAGCAGTTCAGGATCGCCGGGATAGAGAGCGTCAACGGGGGCGTCCGCGACGAGAACGTCAAGAAGCTGAAGAGCAAGTTCGACCCTGGCGAAGGGGAGGAGACCGTCACCGCCTCCGTTAAATTACAACTGAACCTGCCGCCTTTGCAAGAGAACGGGATCACCGAAGACCAAGCGTATGTAAAGTAACACCACACTCCTTCACACTACCACAACACTTACTCACCTCCATTTGGGGTGAAGTGACTCTTACTCTTCTCCCAACGTTTTGAAGCACCACCTTCGATTCCCCTCAGCTTGCCCCAATCACCCAAGCAATATCAGCATCCCTCTTTATTCCCTATCGTATCTCCATGGTTGCACTCCAATTATCATTACATAACGCTGCATTTCTCCCTCCCCACTCGCTTTGAGCGTGTCCCTCGTTCCCGTTTCCCTAATTCGGGACGTGGTTGGCCACATTGTCGTCGCGCGCTTTTCGGAACGGTCCTAACGGTTCGAATTCCGACGCTATCAGCTGGCAATAATAGCCTGAAATTAAGAGGGAACTATTTCGGTGCCACTTGACGTCGATGGATCTGATTCACGTGTACCCACTTGCGCGTTTAAATATAGCACCAATCTTAGAAAATACAGAGAAATGAGTTTATTACATCCGGATAATGTTTTTCACGAGAGGTAACGCCATTGATGCTCAATAATCATGATTAAGGAATCGAACCATGGTTGATATCCATATGGCGAGTGGGTAGTTAGTTGTTCTTTTTACTGAATTTGTCGGCCCTGCGGTAAATATTTTGAAATGGTTCATTTTGAAGATCATTTGCGTCATTGGGGAGCTGCTGTTGCTGGTGTCATATTGAGCAACAATTTAATCACATTGAATGAACCTCGCTAGATTTTAGATTGGTCAGTCATCCCCAATCAATCAGTTAGCTGTTGATTGGAACTTTCTTATCCAATAGAACAATGCCATACAGGAACTACAGGGAAATTACATCTGGATGTTTTGGAAACCTGCTATTTCTGGTGCCATTTTGATCTATAATTTGACTGCTTTTATGGATCTTGCTATGATTTTAGAGAATCAATCATCTCCATGTAGTTAGCTCTTGATTGGAACGTCCTTCTCCAATAGAACAATGTCATACAGAAACTACAGGAGAAATTACATCTGGATGTTTTGGGAAGCTGGTATTGCTGGTGTCATATTGAGCAAAAATTTGATCACCTTGTATGAACCTCGTTAGGCTTTTGGAATGGTCAATCGTCTCCAATCAGTCAACTGTTGACTGTTGACTGGATCCACTAGAACGATGTCATACAGGCTTACACATTTTTTTGAAGGTTGCTCAGTATCCTACTCACTCCTGAAGGGTGATGAATGAATTTTAATGACAAAATCGTGTTTAACGTCCAAAAGAAAGTCAGATAAAACATACTGCTCATAAAATGTGCACTTCTAGCCAAATTCTTCATTTTTCTTAAGGTTCTTCAGTGTTCTGCTGACCACTGAATGGTGATGAATGAATTTTAAGGAAATAATCGTTTTCAGTGTCAAAAAAATGTAGGAAAAACGCAATGCCGATGTATTGCACACTTCTAGCGAAACTTTCTATTTTCCTGGAGGTACTTCTTGCTAAAAACTAGGAGGAAAAGGCTACATGTACTTAAGTTGTTTGACTATAGAAGCAATACCGTTATATTGTTAAGTTCTGCTATAGTTACGTTCATATTTCGTAGGTAATAGCCGTTTTATGGAACATAATAGATTTTTTTGATCTTTGGCTTCACGCCACGTAAAATCAGGTTATTAAACTAAAACATATTTATCCAGGGAGATACATTGTTTAACAGGAACGCGGTTAGGTTGCGAAATTTCCACCACGCACTTCGAATTAGGTCGACAAGACCTTGCGAGCGTTTCCAAAAAGAATCCATTCATAACAACGGCCTGGAATAGGTTTTTCCGAATTTTTGAAATATTAATTGAATTTCTTGAATGACACTGAATTCTAAATATAACGCGCCGGTGATGTCAAAAGCTTTACGAGCTAATGAAAGGTTCCAGTCGAACGCATCTTGCAAAAACGTATAATTAGACGCGTCGAAAGATAGAAATACTTGTTTTTCTTTCGATGGGAAATCGATTGGGTATTAATAAAACTCAATTTCACCTCGCTGAAATTAGCCCAAGACAAGCTACTCGAATATTTATATAGAGAATTCAACTTTAACGAAGCGTTGAAAGCAGCAAGTACGTTAAAATAAACTCAAACGACTGCAAAAGGAAACACAGCGAAGTAAACGTTCCTCCTCTCAATACATTCGCTGACAATTAAACTTTTACAGGAAGAATCTGATCAACCAAGAGGCGAAGTTCCAGAGTCAGCTCAACGAGCTATCCAAGCAACTCTCAGTACGAGATGCCGAGGCCAACAAGCTCAAATTTCAAATGGAGGAGCTCCAGAGGGACGTCTTCGCCAAAGCGGCTGGAATGGACAGTAAGTAACTCGAACGCACTCTCCAAGACGCCCAACAGTAATCCTCTTACTCCCCAGGATTGGAAACCGAGCTGAGCACAGCCCGCAAGGAGTGCGACATGATCAGACAGAAGATCAAAGCGCTAGAAGACGACCTCGAAGCCTACAGGAGACGGAACGGTCAACTCAACGACGAACTCGAAGAGAAAACTGGTAAATACCCAACACCCCCTCACCTCCTCACCTTACGACCCTCCCTACCTTCCAGAACAACTCGCCAACTACGAGAGAGAAACCAAATCCAGAATCGACGAGCTGGAGGGCACCATTAGCGAGCTGCGTCGGAAGATCGAGCGGCTGGAGGACGAGCTGCGCGCCCTCACCGAGGAGAAATCGAAGCTGATAGAGCGACACGTCGAGCTGACGGCCGAGAGGGACGAGGAGAAGCGGAAGGTCGCCGAGACGATCGAGCACGCCTCGAGGCAGAAGCAGGAGATCGAGAGGAAGTGGAAGGAGGACTTCGAGAAGCTGAGGACGATCAACATACTCAAGGAGCAGCAGCTGCTCGACGACTTCGAGTGGAAGCTGCGCGAGGTGCAGCAGACCTGCAAGAAGAGGCTCGAGGACAAAGACAGGGACATGGAGGAGCGGCTGCAGGTCGCGTACACCACGGCCGAGGATAAGATGAAGGAAGCCGAGGCCATGATGGATAAGGTAAGATGAATATTTCTTTAAAGTCGCTGACAGTTTGGAAAATGGCACCTGCTTGCCATTTTGGGGGATGGGAAAGTTAATGGTGTTGAAGGAGACAAGTCAGGCAAATGCTCCATGAGCATTCAGGTGTATAACTGCCTAGAAACCTTGGAGGTTCATTAATGATTATCTCGTTTGAAAGCACCATGTAGTTTTGCTCCAGTACTACACTACTATTTACTTTACCACTTACTGTTAGCTCCAATGCTTTAACCAAATACGTGTTGCTCCTCCTCCAGCCGCATTCCCCCTTCACCCTCGTCCTTAATGATTCAACTAACTGCACCTCTCGTTTCAGCTGGAGAGCCTCAAGTCCTACGAGCTGGAGGTGGAGCAGCTGAGGTCGCGCACCGTCGACCAGGAGAACGCGATGCGCGACCTCCTCGAGCGCCAGGAGCAGATGCGGCAGGCCGAGGAGGGCCTCAAGAACGAGACGAAGAAGCTGCGCAGGCTGATCGAGATGGAGAAGGAGAACCTGCAGCACATCCAGCGCGTGCACCACCAGGAGATCCTCGACAAGGAGAGGAAGCTGAAGCAGACGCTGGACGAGAAGCGCACGGAGATCGCGATGTACTGGGAGGAGAGGCTGCTGAACGAGTGCGGCAGGCTGAAGTACGAGCTCGAGCAGATCCACAACGAAGAGAAGTGGAACGCGATGGAGAGCGTGAGGAAGACGAAGGACGAGAACTTCCAGAGGGCGCAGAAGGAGTGGGAGCTGAAACTCAAGGAGTGCCTCAAGCAGGTGGGGTAGTACGAAGTCGGTTGGTTCTAGAGGTATCATAGGGTTGAATCGTGTTTTCAGGTCGCTTCGTTGAAGAAATCTCTGCAAGAGAAAGACGAATATTACAGAGAGGAATTGATCAGGCAGCAAACTGCCACGGATAGGGATATTATGGAACTCAGAAGACTGATGGATAAAATCGACATGTCCCACCACGACAAATATGAAAAGTTAGTTTTAGAACATGATAGTGAAATAGGTAACAATTTTGAGATAACGGATATATCATTTTCTCTGTGTACTGTCTTTATCGGGGCGCATGCTGAACATTTTGGAAGGCAGATTGGGAGCATTGTTTGAAATTCAAGTACCTTCACTTAAACCAATACGTACAATTCAATTCACAATTGTAACACTAAAAGTATGTTAAAAAATGTATAACGAGGAGTAGGATCCATTTTCATTAACAGAACACATTTTGAACAGTAAGGACCTCAGTAATATACAGAGCATTACCTATCCAAGGTCTTTCAGCTTTTAACTGAACATCGAACCGTTTGCAAGCTCTGCATTCCAAATGAAATCTTCAGCATTCCAAACGATCCTAATGTTTTCCAGCTTGTTTGATTCCACTAACAAAACCCAACCCAAACCGACCTTTCTCGACTGCTCCCCTCCGTTCCTCGACGTAATGACTGTAAACTTGAACCGTACACAAACAATGACCGATCGAGCCAACACTTTCCACCCAATCTCCTCAATCAAACACCTTCCAGATTATTTTTATCGCGCGTCGCCCACGCGCTTTTCTAAATCCGACGCCTCTCCTTCCTGTTTTCCCTCTCGTCTCCAAACGCGAGAAGCCCGATGTCCGGGCACGGTTTCAACTCCGTGTGGAAATTCGTTGCAGAACGCATAAACGAAGACCATGCGAAGAAGCTGCACGACGTCGAGACGTACTGGAGGAACCAGGTCGAGGAGCTCGCCGCCACCGTCGACCTGGTGAGGGAGCAGATGGAGCAGGAGTCGCAGCAGAAGATCGAGTCGCTCATAAGGCAGCACAGGGACGAGCTGAGTGAGTAAATCAAAGTTACCATCGACACTTTGAATAGCACGCGTCACTTCCAGACGAGCAATGGGATAACCTCCTGCACCAGAAGGGCGAGGCCGTGCAGCTCATGGAGGAGGAGTACGTGTCGAAGCATAAGGTCCTGGAGGAGCAGTTCCACGCCCAGCAGAAGTCGCACGAGCAGCGCGAGGTGGAGCTGCTGAAGACGATAGACTCGTTGAAGAACGAGCTGCAGTCGAAGGAGTCGACCATCGATGATCTGCAGAACAACGTCGACACGCTCGAGGGGGGCGTGCAGGTGCTGAACCAGGAGATCGCCCAACAGAGCGAGGACTTAGCGAGGACCAGGAGGGAATCTGACCAGAAAATAAAGTAAGGTTATCATAATGTTCGTAGTTACTCATTGGTAGAATTAGTGGATTTATTGTGCTAACTTCTTTTCCACTGGTTATATTCGTCGTATAACTAATCGCATTTCTTTTTTCATGTAGATGTACTAATGAATCAAACAAGGACTTTTTAATTCTCGCCTTTCCGGTCCTCTCATGGTTCCTGTCCTCGACCATTCAGACCATCACTTTTCTAGTGTTGTCCATACTTTTGTTGCTCAAAATTAACAAACTGTGAGTTTGGACTGCTCTATTAGCGAATTTTGTACATTTTTGATACTTTTGTAAGTAACGATTTTGTAAATTAACTGAACTTGTTAGACTAAAAATGATTGATTTGAGCTCATTTAGAATCCTTGCACCTATCTTTATTTTTTTGTAGTAGCAACTGCTTTTTTTTGGGATATGTGTTATCTTAGAGTCAAATATAATTTTGAAGATTCACTGTCATTACCAACCTAGTTTAACCCCTTCATGCTAATACTTTAGGTGCATCACTATTCTTTATTTTCCTCCATATCCACATCAGACGTGCAAGTTATCATGGTCCTTATAACCCTACAGAAACTTGAATAAGGGGTGTTACTATCTTTTACTTGACAATGGTAACTGCAGTCTTGAGATAGGTGTTACCTTGAGATCAAACCTCGTTTTGAGGACCCATTGTTACTGCCAACCTAGTCTCAGCAATCTGATTAACCTTAGCAGAATTTTAGAAATGTTTCATGCACTTATCACTTGCCCCATTAGGAACAATAAGAACATAACCATCTTTTCCTTAGTGGGCATAGTAAAAACAATAGTCACCTGCTAACAAGTAAGCATGCAAGAAGCTCCAATGGACACTAAGTTCTGTAGAGAAGTTATTTTTCTCTTAAAATAGTGCTTGTTAACTCGAAAATTTCGATACCAATTTGGTACCAATCCGACTCCTAAAGTATTTCATGTATTAATAATGGTAACAAGAACATTATCCCAAAAAACAGCTCAATTTAATCTCTGTTAGTTTGTATTTTCCTTTGGTTCCTCTTCATACCATAGAAGCATCTTTCCATAAACTATCACAACCTGCTACAATCGCACAAAAATCCTTTTGTTATAAAGTACACACCTAGATCTTCTCTAGTCACTAACATAGACGTTAGAAGTAGTCCTAACTCGCCGTAACCGAATTGGCATAGATAGAATTCACCATCACTTCTTCGCCGCCTCTTTCACGGCAACCTTAATCTCTCTTTTTACCATTTCCACGTGGTACAGAGGTCTGCTTGGAACGATAACCCAGATAACCGAGAAACACGAGAAAGAGACCGAGACGTACAGGCTGAAGCTGCTGAGCAACCAGAAGCAGTCCCAGGAGACGATAGAGCACCTGCAGAGGAAATGCCAGTGCCTGACGAAACTGTAAGTGGTTAAAATGGGATTAATTGTGGGAGGGACTATGTAGAAGTTTGGTGCTTCGTGTTTGAATGTCTTTCGTATTTGAATGTCCTTATATAACAGGGTTCTAACTAGGATTCACCAAGGTAACCTCTAAATAACTATTCTAATTGATATATCAATAATTACGAGGGTTACAAAGTTGAGAAATGTCTCAACCAAAAGAGATTAATTTATAAAACAGTCTGCCAAGCAATCAGCTGAATCTGATCATTGAAACTGAAGATATTACACAAAACAATTGTCATGGAGGTAATTATCTTTAATGATATAGACCCTATTGTAACTGTTACTGTCTCCTTTCCGTAGTTTCGAGGAGGTGAGGCAGCGCTACGAGCGCAGGGAGTCGCGCCAGGAGGACCTGAACACGATCTCCGACCTGCGGCAGGTGATCGCCGAGCAGGAGAAGGACCTCGCGTGCATAAACGAGGAGAAGCGTTACTTCCAGATGAGACTGATGGCGCTCGAGAAGCACCTCGAGGAGGCGTCCGCCTCGCTGGAGGAGGAGGAGTTCGAGGACGCGCGGGCGGCGCCGCAGGCCTCGAAGGAGCCCCAGGGGCCCTTCGGCCAGCAGAACGGGCCGATCTCCATACCGCCCACGATACCAGAATGTGACGATTGGGACGACGAATGATGTCGGTTCGTTGCTCGTTCGTTTCTTTCTCTTTTTATATCATACGTTATGGGTTTGTAAGGCCTTATGTTAAGTGGTTTTAGGTTGGTAATTTAAGTGTTTTGCACTAAAATGTATACATGTAATTTACTTCATACAAACAGTGTTTTATTGGAGCTCCTGTCAACAAGCAACGTGGGTATGCTACGCCAGTTTATACTTCGATTGTCCATTAATAATCATCATTGAATGGGTAGTTCGGGTGTCCAATCAACCTAAAGTAAATAGCAATTATTTCAAGTATTGCATTTCTAGCGACATCAAAGAAAGTAAATGTTGCATTGGTGGTGGTGGTGGAGGTGATGGTGATAGTGGTGTTGGTGTTTGTGGTGGTGGTGGTGGTGGTGTTGGTGTTGGTGCTGGTGCTGGTGCTGGTATTGGGGGTGGTGGTGGTGTTGATATTGGAGGTGGTGGTAACATTTGCCAACGAACTATTTGAAATGAACCATTTCCTGTGATGAACGAAATGTTGGGAAGGGGGAGCCCACACCAAAAACAGCTGTAGAGATTCTGAAATCACGTGCAACTATTTAACAAAATATAGTCTTGAATACTCACTGCGAAAAAGGGTGAGCCCTCTCGTTACGATTCAACCCATCGATCACCTCGACATCGCCACTGCTCAGCTCGAAATCAAACACGTCGATGTTCTCTTCGATCCTCCTCTTGTTGGCCGATTTCGGTATCGGAACCGTCCCTATTTGAAACAGATACCTCATGATGACCTGGGCTGGAGTTTTCTTGTACTTCCGCGCGATGCTGACTATCTCAGGGTTCTCCGTTAACAAGGGCTCGTCGGGTTCAGCCCAAGGCCTCCCAGGTGAAAACAACGGACTGTACGCCGTCACGACGATCCCTTTGGACTCGCAGAAAGCTCGAAGATTCTTCTGGTTCAAGTAAGGATGACACTCAACCTGTGATAAGAAAACTTGGGTTAGCTTCGTGATGTGATTTGAGTAAAATTTTGGGTACTTGGTTTATGGCAGGTACAGTCGTGGTTTCGGTTAGGAGCCTCTCTAACTGTTTCTTGTTGAAGTTGGACACCCCGATGGCTCTGGTTAAGCCCTTTTGGTACACTTGCTCCATGGCTTTCCAGGTGTCGACGTAATGGACATCGCTGAAGATGGCTTGATTAGGATTGTCCGGTCTTAACGGCACCAGGTCCGATCCCCCTTCCTTAAAAACAAGGTTCAACCAAATGTGATCGACCACACACTGTCTTACTTTCAAGGCGCATGGCCAGTGGATCAGGTACAGGTCCAGGTAGTCCAAACCGAGGTTATTCAACGATGTCCTAATCGTTGTTTCTACAAGGTCGGGCCTCATGAACGTCGGCCATAGCTTACTAGTGATGAACAGATCCTGTCTCTTGACGACCCCTTGTGAGATTTTCCTATCGATGGCGACCCCGATTTCCTTCTCGTTCCCGTAAAAGTAGGCGCAGTCTATGTGCCTGTAACCCACGTCGATGGCATGTTCGATAACTTCGATCACCTCACCAGGCTTGGCCTAAAAATAGGTCGAATGTGATGGAATCTAGTGAATCACACTTAGTGATTTACCTCCCATGTTCCTAAGCCGATGGCGGGAATATTCACGCCGTTGTTTAGTCGGATCGTCGGTGCTTTCGCCATTGTGGACCTTCGAGCGTGAATGGTAATGGTGATATGTCAATAATCTTATCTACCGAGTTGGTTTTAAAGGTCAAAAGTTTAATCGGTTCGATTAGAATATGAAATACTTATTACGTAAAAAGATGTACGTATTGATGCAATGTGCTGTTTTATTTAGCTTCCTGGGTGTCGCTTGTAAATAAAAGTGAAGAGGTAGGAACTTAAATAACAACCTAAATCTTCTGGCTCATTTCACTAGGGATCAGTGGATCAATTTAAAGTTATTCCTCCTAATAGAATTTGTAACGTGAATGAAACTGAAGCTGTTCAAGCACCACACTAAGCGATGGCACCCAAGCACCCAAAGGTACCGATCAAATAGGGGGCATGGCATCAGCAGAACGAGGAGAGCTGATCACTGTTATTTGCTTAATAAGTGCAAGAGGACTCTCTTTTCTCTCAGTTATCCGGCCATGTTACACCCTTGTTATATTCAGCGTGCTCAATTAACGAAGGTATTGCTACTCTGATAACCAGACGACCTATTACACCCAAAACCATTGCATGAAAAACAAACCAAATAGTTATATTGGTACCAAGTGGCAGTAGGAATTGCTTTGACCAACAAAGTTTAATCAGGGTAATAGAAAAACGTCTGTTTAATCACTACAACATCAAACACTGTACATTGTTGGGTAGCTCGCTTCGGCAGCTATGCCGCAGTTGTTGTCCATGTTCCTCGCCATCTTGATGTAGCCCTCATCGCCCCAATTCTCCCCCCATGAGTTCTTCACCAGCCAGTATTCGACGCCGTATTGGTTCCCGTACCCAACTACGAGCACCGCGTGGTCGAGACTATCCTCTGGATCAACTGACCCGTCATTGCAAAACTCGTTATAATAGATTCCTCCCCCGTAGTAGCTGAAATCATCGTGGCTGGCGTCTATGGCCACAGCTATCGGGCCTGCTAGAGCCACTGCTGCTTTAAGATCCGCCTCGCTACCTACGAAACCCACGGCGATCAGCCAATAACCAGTCAGTTTATTTACCTTCCTTACCGCTCTTTATGGTGACGTATCCCTCCAAGGAGGTGACGTTGCCTGCGTCGGTGTACCTGCACTCAGCGTCCTGGGTCTCGTAAGGGTACGACTCCTCGGAGTCGAGGCCGTCGTTGGTGAAGACGTAGGTGAAGGCTGGGGTCATGTCCCCCCCGCTGCACCCGCTGTTCCCGTCTTCGAAGGAACAGTCCACGAGGTTCTGCTCGCTCAGCTCCACCAGGTTCCCCGTTTTGAAGAAGTACTGCGCCTCGAGCGCGCCGGTCTAAAAGGAAAATAGTGTGGTTAAGCGGGATCGTCACATCGACTCCAAGAGGAGGTGAAAGGAATTTCCTGCTTACCGCGCTGAAGGTCCAGCAGGAGCCGCACTGCCCCTGGTTCTTGACGCCGGTGACGGCTCCCTTGGTCCTCCAGTCGAATACTTCGGGGATCTCGACGTTCTCGTCAGCGACGAACTGACGCACGTTCATCTCTTCCGCGGTCTTGGATACTTTCCTGTAGCCCCTGAGCTGCTTCACCTCGTCTGGGGTCATGTCGGCGAAATTGTTGATTTTCAGGTAATGGGATTTGTCCCCTTTGGCGTAGAGCTCGTTGTGCTCCGCGATCTTCTGGTAGTTGTCGATGAAGATCGACTTCCTGGCTTTGGCTTCCTCGGAACTCTTGTAGGTCCTGGTGTGGAGTCGCTGGAGATTATCGTTGAAATACCTCGTTGAGTTAAAAGTGTCGTAAATGGATTTCACGAGATATGGTCTACTTAGAATCTAATGTGGAAAATCTGGAATGGTCATTACGCCAAACTTTAAGAGTTCGGATGGAATCAGACCATCTTCAAATTCTAGCAGCAATCAGTTTCCAATTTTCAAAATTTGAGCCCAAGTAACAAACTCGTAAAGACATGCGTGCCAGTTGGGCATTCAGCGATAGCGGATGGACATAGCGTTCTGATTGGTCAATAAAAGAAAAATTGCCAAATCTTTGGCTTACTACTACAACCACTTGCTCCATTATATGACCACAATAAGCAGAAGTCGTGTCGTCATCAATAAGTAGTACTAAACTACCAACAGTAAAAGAAACTTCATACCTGAAACTTGATCCATTCCGCCTCTACATCTTCCAAGACCGGAAGGCAATAGGCAGCTAGTGCGAGCGAGAGCAGGCAGACCAGAACCTTCATCTTGTGGTACGTACTATCCGTCTCATGGGATTTATAAACCGATTCCGGACGAGACAATAAGTGATTCTGTCTGAAGATAAGATCGTCACATCGATTGGTACGAAAGTTCTTCAAGTGGTCGATCAGATTAGAGCCAGATAGATAGATAGCAATTAATATGTTTACTATGAAGGATGGCAATTCGAGCGATTAATTTGCAGTTGTACTTTCGAAAGAGGGGAGTTGTTTTAGGTGCTAAGTGAATAATTAAGTAATTTTAAAAATAATCTGCAAGAAGCTGCTGATGTTAATCTCGTCAATATCATTGTTGATTACAACGGTAATGTTAGCTGCGCATTTGTTCATCTGATATTTTTACAGCGTATTTTGGTTGTATTAAAATATAAGCTTAAGCAAGTGCATCTTCACAATTAAACAAATCAAGGAAAGCTTTCTTATCCAAAATTCCATTGGTTGCAGATGGTTACGTGGCGTTTGGGCATGTTTGTAGCTATCTTCCATCATATGGAAAGTTGAAGAAGCTTCAGTTTTTTGAATAAACTTTAATCTTCAAACCAATGTTTCCATACTAATTATTAACCATCTACGCACCCGTTTCTCCCTCGTAGCAAACCTATTTCATGTATTAATAATGGTAACAAGAACATTATCCCAAAAAACAGCTCAATTTAATCTCTGTCAGTTTGTATTTTCCTTTGGTTCCTCTTTATACCAGAGAAGCATCTTTCCAGAAACCATCACAACCTGCTACAATCGCACAAAAATCCTTTTGTTATAAAGTACACACCTAGATCTTCTCTAATCACTAACATAGACATTAGAAGTAGTCCTAACTCGCCGTAACCGAATTGACATAGATAGAACTCACCATCACTTCTTCGCTGCCTCTTTCACGGCAACCTTAATCTCCCTTTTTACCATTTCCACGTGGTACAGAGGTCTGCTTGGAACGATAACCCAGATAACCGAGAAACACGAGAAAGAGACCGAGACGTACAGGCTGAAGCTGCTGAGCAACCAGAAGCAGTCCCAGGAGACGATAGAGCACCTGCAGAGGAAGTGCCAGTGCCTAACGAAACTGTAAGTGGTTAAAATGGGATTAATTATGGGAGGGACTATGCAGTAGTTTGGTGCTTCGTGTTTGAATGTCTTTCGTATTTGAATGTCCTTATATAACAGGGTACTATATTAGGATTCACCAAGGTAACCTCTAAATAATTATTCTAATTGATATATCAATAATTACGGGGGTTACAAAGTTGAGAAATGTCTCAACCAAAAGAGATTAATTTATAAAACAGTCTGCCAAGCAATCAGCTGAATCTGATCATTAAAACTGAAGATATTAAACAAAATAATTGTCATGGAGGTAATTATCTTTAATGATATAGACCCTATTGTAACTGTTACTGTCTCCTTTCCGTAGTTTCGAGGAGGTGAGGCAGCGCTACGAGCGCAGGGAGTCGCGCCAGGAGGACCTGAACACGATCTCCGACCTGCGGCAGGTGATCGCCGAGCAGGAGAAGGACCTCGCGTGCATAAACGAGGAGAAGCGTTACTTCCAGATGAGACTGATGGCGCTCGAGAAGCACCTCGAGGAGGCGTCCGCCTCGCTGGAGGAGGAGGAGTTCGAGGACACGCGGGCGGCGCCGCAGGCCTCGAAGGAGCCCCAGGGGCCCTTCGGCCAGCAGAACGGGCCGATCTCCATACCGCCCACGATACCGGAATGTGACGATTGGGACGACGAATGATGTCGGTTCGTTGCTCGTTCGTTTCTTTCTCTTTTTATATCATACGTTATGGGTTTGTAAGACCTATGTTAAGTGGTTTTAGGTTGGTAATTTAAGTGTTTTGCACTAAAATGTATACATGTAATTTACTTCATACAAACAGTGTTTTATTGGACCTCCTGTCATCAAGCAACGTGGGAATGCTACGCCAGTTTATACTTCAATTGTCCATTAATAATCATCATTGAATGGGTAGTTCGGGTGTCCAATCAACCTAAAGTAAATAGCAATTATTTGGTATTGGTGATGGTGTTGTTGGTGGTGTAGGTGGTGGTGTGGGTGGTGGTGTAGGTGGTGGTGTTAGTATTGGTATTGGAAGTGGTGGTAGTGGTGGTGGTGGTGGTCGTGCTGGTGGTGGTGGTGGTGGTGTTAGTATTGGCATTGGAAGTGGAGCTAGTGGTGGTGGTGCTGGTGGTGGTGGTGGTCGTGCTGGTGTTGCCGGTGGTGCTGGTGCTGGTGCTGGTGGTAGTGGAAGTGGACTTTTTGGTGGCGGTGTTCATGGAGGTAGCGGTGTCGGTCCCTGGTGACCCCTGGTTCTTGCCGACGGTGACGGCCCTCTCGATCCTCCAGTGGAATACGTCGGGGATCTCGACGTTCTCGTCAGCGACGAACTGACGTTCGTTCATCTCTTCCGCTGTCTTGGATACATTCCTATAGCCCCTGAGCTGCTTCACCTCGTCTGGGGTCATGTCAGCGAAATTGTCGATTTTCAGGTAATGGGATTTGTCCCCTTTGGCGTAGAGCTCGTTGTGCTCCGCGATCTTCTGGTAGTTGTCGATGAAGATCGACTTCCTGGCTTTGGCTTCCTCGGAACTCTTGTAGGTCCTGGTGTGGAGTCGCTGGAGATTATCATTGAAATACCTCGTTGAGTTAAAAGTGTAGTAAAGGGATTTCACGAGATATGGTCAACTTAGAATCCAATGTGGAAAATCTGGAATGACCATTACGCTAGATTGTCGTTATGCCAGATAGCCCAGATGGAACCATACCATCTTCAAATTCAAGCGGTAATCAGATTCCAATTTTGAAAATTTGAACCCAAGTATCAAACTTGTAAAAAGGCATGCGTGCCAGTTGGGCATTCAGCAATGGCGGATGGACATAGCGTTCTGATTGGTCAATAAAGGAAAAATTGCCAAATCTTTGGCTTACTACTACAACCACTCGCTCCATTGTATGACCACAATATGCAGAAGTCATGTCGACATCAATAAGTAGTACTCTACCAACAATAAAAGAAACTTCGTACCTGAAACTTGATCCATTCCGTCTCTACATCTTCCAAGACCGGAAGGCAATAGGCAGCTAGTGCGAGCGAGAGCAGGCAGACCAGAACATTCATCTTGTGGGAGTGTACGTACTATCCTTCTGCTGAGATTTATAACCGATTTCGGGAGTGGCAATAAGTGATTCTGTCTGAAGATAAGATCGTCACATCGAATGGTACGAAAGTTCTTCGAGTGGTCGATCAGATTAGAGCTAGATAGATAGATAGTGATTAATATTGTAGCGAATGCCCCGTATAGGTCGTTGTTAGGGAAAAACAAGTAGTTGTTTATGTAATTGTGAAATGTAAATACTGATGTCAGTGTAGTACAAAATCTCTGTGTGTAAAGATGGTTGTAGTTTTAGAAGAACTAAATCTGTTTGTACGTAGAAACGTTACAAATTTGGGGGCCTGTCCGGGATTTGGTGAACCGAAGTAGCGGAAAAATTTTGGTGGACCTGAGATGGCGCACAGAAGTGATGGCGATGGCACGCGGCGGAGAGGCGAGGAGTGCAGTCTGTGCGGCGTTATGGAGTTGTTGAGCGGCTGGCGCGACTCGAGATTCCACAGGACTTACAGCTAAGTTAGATTTAGGATACCACTCGAATGGATTGACTGCGTGCGGCTGGCGCGCGTGGCCCGTTTGAGTGCTACACCCACATTTGTAACTCATATTGGGAGACGGGCGCTGTTCATCTTTAGTACAAGAATTGGTGATGGTTGACCACTGGGTTGTGCGTCTGGAACCATGAAGCAGTTGCTGAGGATTTCAGTAACTGCAGGAGCAGCGAAGGATTTCAAGAGACAGGTCCCTCTTCTACCTGGAGCATTGGATGGGATTGGTCATCCCTGGTGTCTCTGATGGTCAGAAGTAGGATTGGCCTGCTTGGAGGATTTCAAGAGACAGGTCCCTCTTCTACCTGGAGCATTGGATGGGATTGGTCATCCCTGGTGTCTTTCATGGTCAGAAAGAGGATTGGCCTGCTTGATTTCGATTTGCTGCTGACGAATTTTTGTACAAGATTTGCAGTCCAACCCGCTCAATGGAGTTAATCAAATGGATTTGGCAAGGATCAGGCGGAATCTCTGAAGAAGGGGAGAAGCCGTAGCAGTAGCAGCAGTAGCAGTAACCGTAGCTGTAGCAGTAGCAGTAACCGTAACCGTAGCATTAGCAGTAGCAGTAGCCGTAGCAGTGGCAAAAGCCATAGCTGTAGCAGTAGCAGCAGTAGCAGTAGTAGTAGCCGTAACCATAGCAGTAGCAGCGGTAGCAGTAGCTGTAACAGTAGCAGTAGCCGTAGCCGTAGCAGGAGCAGTAGCAGTTGCAGTAGCAGTAGCTGTAGCAGTAGCCGTAGCAGTAGCAGTAGTAGTTGCAGTAGTAGTAGCTGTAGCAGTAGCCGTAGCAGTAGCAGTAGTAGCAGCAGTAGCAGTAGCCGTAACCGTAGCAGTAGCAGGAACAGTAGCAGTTGCAGTAGCAGTAGCTGTAGCAGTACCCGTAGCAGTAGCAGTTCGCTGATATGGACTGCTGTGGAAGTAGATCGTCCGAGGGTCGAGGGCGACCCTGAACACGGGGAGGGATAGTGTAGCGAATGCCCCGTATAGGTCGTTGTTAGGGAAAAACAAGTAGTTGTTTATGTAATTGTGAAATGTAAATACTGATGTCAGTGTAGTACAAAATCTCTGTGTGTAAAGATGGTTGTAGTTTTAGAAGAACTAAATCTGTTTGTACGTAGAAACGTTACAATATGTTTACTATGAAGGATGGCAATTCGAACGATTAATTTGCAGTTGTACTTTCGAAAGAGTGGAATTGTTTTAAGTGCTAAGTAAATAATTCAGTAATTTTAAAAATAATCTGCCAGAAGCTGTTAATCTCGTCAATATCAATGTTGATTACAACGGTAATGTTAGCTGCGCATTTTAAAATATAAGCTTAAGCAAGTGCATCTTCACAATTAAACAAATCAAGCAAAGCTTTCTTATCCAAAATTCCATTGGTTGCAAATGGTTACGTGGCGTTTGGGCATGTTTGTAGCTATCTTCCATCATATGGAAAGTTGAAGAAGCTTCAGTTTTTTGAATAAACTTTAATCTTCAAACCACTGTTTCCATACTAATTGAAAACGACTCTTTAAATATCATATGCTCTTGCACATGAATATTACTTTGCGGTGTCTTGTGTTCTTTCTGTTACTGTCTCTGACAAGATGGCAACAATGGGAACAATATGTGTAGAAATTGTCGCAATGATTACTGCTTCCTGAGATTCCAAGGACAATAGTTTCTAAGTAGCTTTTAATGAGTGAACGCTATACTGCACCCTCGACTAGTTTAAACTCAGGAGAAATACTTGGGTCCAACAGCAACCCGCCAGATGATGACCAAATGAAAGTGATTTCGGTTACTTAGGAACAATATTACAAAAGCTTCCCCTAACAACATTTTCTTGCCTTTATTTGAATTTAGATCCCAGATCCCTATAGCAGAAATCCCCACCAGCGGCCATATTAATAATTCGTCCCATTATCATCATCCATTTATTGCCCTCTCTCAGTACATAACAGGGAAGCTGACGTCCGCCGCCATCCCGCACATGTTGTTCATCCCCCTGGCGATCCTGATGTACCCCTCGTCGCCCCAGTCCGTCCCCCAAGAGTTCTTCACGATCCAATAATCCTGGCCATTTTCGCTCCCGTAACCGACCAGGAGGACGGCGTGGTCGACGCCATCGATGGTCGAAGTGCACTGGGAGTTGGAGTAGACGCCTCCGCCGTAGGCGACGAAGTCCTCGAAGTCCGCCTGGATCGAAATCGCCAACGGGCCGATCGTGGCGACTGCGGATTTCAAGTAGGTTTCGTCGTCTGGAATATAGGGATATTAAAGCGTATGGAAGTACGTGTGGTAGTTACAATCTTATTTTCTCTAACCTAACCAAACCTAACTTAACCTATAACCTGCTATATATTGATTGCCCAGCTATAGCTTGACATCTAGAATGTCCAAGGATGGATTTGTACTACGAAAATTAGTGATTCAGAGATCTAATCGCTCAGACCTTTTCTAGAAATGTCCAGAGATCCACAAAAAATCCCCAAGAACCTTGACAAATTTCAAAATGGTTTGAGGTTGCAAAATTTATATTATAAAGGGAAATTGCAAAGTAGAGGAAGCATTACTGAAGTGTGCAGGAGAGCAACAACTGTATAAGCTAACACACAAGAACTGGAGCAAGAAAATCCCCTGGTAACTCTTCCAAGTATCAAAATCTCCAAACTCCAAGTCCACAGTAACCATCCTACGCTCTTACTGTTAATAATTTGCCCGAATCCCCTGTTGGAGGTCACGTTCTGGCTGGAGTCGAACCTGCAGTTCTTGAGGGAGCCATCGATGCCAGACTCGTATGGGTACACCTCCTCGGAGTTGATGCCGTCCTCCACGAAGATGCAAGTGAAGCCTGCGGTCTGCCAGCCGCCGTCGCAGCTGCCGTCGGTCCAGGCGCAGCAATCCAGGACGTCCTGCTCACTGAGGGAGACCAGGTTGCCGGTCTTCAGGTAGTACGCTCCCTCCAGCGCCGCGACCTGGGGGAAGAAAGCCAAGAATATCAATCGTATATCACAAGACCTTTGAAACAAGCTTGCTACAACATGCTACATTTTAAATCAGCCGTCCCTACAGGCTAAACGCCACAGCGACGGAGTCCAGAGAGCCAACCTGAAAACTGAGCCAAAAACTTCTGGAAAGCAACTTTAATAAACCTGGGAAGTGGCGTAGTGAATGGAACAAAGGGAATCCTGACACCTTCGGCCCCGTGACCGATCCTACAATACGACCACCTGGAAGAAACCCAACCTGGAAGCATAAATGAGGCATCACCATTGCATATGAGGAGTTCTTGTCATATTCCCTCATTTTCAATAGCTCCTGCTCCCTTCAATTGCCCTGAGGAGTCTCGAACTCATCCCAGGTACTCACAGTGCTGAACGCCCAACAGGACCCGCAGTTGCCTTGGTCCTTCACGGGGGTGACGGCGCCCGCCAACCTCCAGTCGAGCTCGTCGGGCAGCTGCTCGCCCTCGTACGGCTCGTAGAAGTACTGCAGTACGTCGTCGGCGCTCCTCTCATCCCTCAGGAGGTGCTCCTTGTTCTTGTAGCCGTTCCTGCTCTTGATCTCGTCCTTGGTGAAGTCGGCGAACTTGTTGATGACGAGGAAGTGGGTCTTTTCGCCCTCGGCGTAGAGTTCGTTGTGGGCCTTCACCGTTCGGTAGGTGTTGGCGAAGAGGGACTTGCGGGTCTTCTCCTCGACGGCGCTTCGGTAGGTCCTGGCGTGGGTTAGCTGGGGAAATCGAGCGGTTTATTGGGAGGGTAGGCGAGGATGGGTGGTGCAGTTTACTTTAAACTTGGTCCATTCCGTTTCCAGGTCGTCTAACTGGGGGAGAGCGGCGGCGGCGAGCCCAACCACGAGCAAACACAGGAACACCTTCATCTTGTGGACGAATGGAAAAACCGCCTCTACAATGAAGTCAAGCGGTTGTGGCACAGGTTTGACCTACAGCTTATTTATACCTTGGACAATCGTAGATCTTAAGTGGCTGTTAGCGAATAGTTATAAATAACCACATCTCTGCAAAAAGATATGATATAAAAACAGGTACTCGTTCAACTGGGATTTTTATCTCTCACGCAATTAAAAAATAAGTCCTCATCATGTGATAGAGATTCGAGTACAGGGCAACATATTTCTTTGCAACTACCACGATTTGACTTCGGATAACTACGGGTTTTAATACTAATGATTGCTTATTTTATAAGACCCTTTCCGACTAAGTATAAGACTCTACAGAAAAATAGTTTTAAATAGAAATTACTAAACAGTTGTGGTTAGCATCACTTACGTGGTATCAATGTGGCTCCTCGTCATGAGATAAAGATGTCACTATCCTTCCACAGCTGTACTTGAGATAACTACAAGTATATATACGAGAGATTGCAATTTAGCTACTTAAACCCTCAAGGTAATCAGTCATTTACTTCGTAATTTGAATTCCCTTTCAATTCCGCTTTTCTCTTGCAGAAAATGAAGGTGCTCCTCTGCTTACTCCTCGCGGCCATTGCGGTTAGTGCTCTTCCCGAACTGGAAGATGTAGAAACGGAATGGACCAAATTCAAAGTAAGTCAAGCTTAATCAACGATAACCACAATCTACGCACCCGTTTCCCCCTCGTAGCAAACCCACGCCAGGACCTACAGGAGCACCGTCGAGGAGAGGACGCGTAAGTCGGCGTTCGTCGCCAACTACGAGAAGATCGTCTCCCACAACGAACTCTACGCCAAGGGCGAGAAGACCTACTACTTGGCTATCAACCAATACGCAGACCTGACGACGGCCGAGAACAGGGCTAGGAACGGGTTCAGACCGTTAACCGGGGTGGAAAAATCCCAGAAGTCCCAGGAGGATATTGAAAGGTACATCTTCCAGCCCAACGGGGGTGATCTACCAGAGACCGTCGATTGGAGAGAAAGGGGAGCCGTCCAGGTCGTCAAGGATCAGGGGCAATGCGGATCGTGTTGGGCTTTCAGCGTGGTAAGATAGTTTATAGGGCATTTACATGTGGAATTATTACAATTAGACACATTTTTCAACTACCAACGTTTCACTTTGGATCCTCCATATTTCTTAAATTTAATTCCTGCACCTACAACAGCTGAATCCAATTCAAGGCTTTAGATCAGAAAATACCATGATCTGCCAGGCCGCAGCCTTAATACTGATGCCTTCTACCTATTCATCCAACCCGATTAAAACCTGGTTTCTTCTGCCTGTTCAACGCATTCAATCCACGTAGTTTCTGTTTTTTAAACTGGTTTTATTCCTTTCCAGACCGGGGCAGTGGAAGCCCAATACTTTTTCAAGACAGGTTACCTACCGTCCCTCAGCGAGCAGAACCTGGTCGACTGTTGCACTTTGAACGGCGCCTGTGAAGGAGGCTGGATGACCCTTGGTTTCACCTGCATCTACATAGACGACGGTATTGATTCCGAGGAGGTGTACCCCTACGCGTCCGGCGACGGTAGCGTAGGGAGCTGCAGATACGACCTCGGCTACAACGTCACCTCCCTCAGGGGATACGTCGAAATAGAAGAAAGTAAGGGCGCCAGGTTTGAAAGTAGTGCAGAAATTTAAGGATCTATATTCGAAACACACCTCATGGGGCATCCAAGGTGGTACTTCGTATGCTAGATGTTCCCATAGGTTTTTCTATGCTGACTATCACCCCCCAGTGAATTCAATTGGGCAACTGAATCGTGTAACAGCTATTCCACCTTAGATTCAGGATAACCAATGGACTTGGGATGAGAGTTTGCAAGAGATTGGGCAGGTATTTTGGTTAGCTTGGCAGCTAGCCCATTCCTATTTAAAATTGAGTCATGTGGTGGTATTGGTCATGTGGTAACTAAGAGTGGAAGAGGAATCGTTTTCTATCAGACGCTTCTAAACACTTTTCAAGAAACTGGCTTGCAAATATTTTGCCTGTGTGTCCGTAAAGTAATCTCTGGATGCTAGCAATAAATATATAGGATATTCAAAACCCTATTAGTATAATGAAGGTACTCTTGGGGATGAAACCCAAAGTGACAAAGTACCGAGGTCTTAGTCAAATGTAATCGGACTCCCCACTGTAAAAAGGATTTGGGTAGCGCCCAAACGTTAGTCCTTCTTCACGATATGTCCGTATCCCAAAACAAATTACCCATCAGTCATCTTCTGACGTAATTTTCAGACAACGAAGACCACCTGAAGGCCGCCGTCGCGACCTCCGGCCCGATTTCGGTCTCCGTCCAGGCGGACCTGGACGACTTCTCCCTCTACGCGGGCGGGGTGTACTACAACCCCCAGTGCACTAGCACCATCGACGGCGTCGACCACGCGGTGCTCGTAGTCGGCTACGGCAGCGAGAACGGCCAGGACTACTGGCTGATCAAGAACTCCTGGGGGCCGTACTGGGGCGAGCAGGGCTACTTCAAGCTGGCGAGGAACCAAAGGAACCACTGCGGCGTCGCTGCCGTCGCCAGCTTCCCTCTCATGTATTAGATCGATGATCGACCAATAAAACTATGCTGTAAACAAAAACTGGCTTGACCGCCACCCCTGGGGTTTTCCTGACTCCTATTCAGTTGTTTCATGCGCAAATTCAACCCAATAGAAACAAAGCTGTTTTATTATATTGGAAAATACCGACTACAAGCAGACCCTGCTTACAATGCTTGCGTAAATCCCAAAGTAGGGATGTGAGTAAGTGGATATGGCAAATAAATTGCACTTTGAAACAGAATAGGTACATTAAAAATATATTTTTTACTTTATCCATTACTTAAATACTGATGCAGTCTGGATTAATACTTAAGATATCTAAAATTAAATTTTAAATAAGCGTCCAAGTCTAATACTTTCTACTTTCATCAACCAAGGACTTCCCAAAAGAGGAGTAGCTAAATCCTTAAAGTGCTATAATGGGAAGAACATATGACCTAAGTAAGACAGGAACAAGGGCACAAGAGCAGAACATGTAATGAAAATTCCATTAGATTTCTTAGAGAACAGCTATGATATACTTTGAGCGCTCCCCATCAGTACATGTTGGGGAACGTCGCCAGCGTGGCGATGCCGCAGTTGTTCTCCTTGTTCCTCGCCATTTTGATGTAACCGGCGTCGCCCCAGTTCTCCCCCCAGGAGTTCTTCACCAGCCAATAGTCGACGCCGTCTTCGGCGCCGAAACCGACGACCAGCACGCCGTGGTTCAGGTCGTCCACCTCGTACAAGCAGTCTTCGTAGTAGAACACTCCGCCCTCGTATAGGTAGAAGTCCGCGACGTTAGCGTCTATGGCCACGGAAATCGGACCGACGGTCGCTACGGCGCTCAAGAGGTGGCCCTCATTGGCTGGGAGGAAACAGACCGGAATAAATTTACACGAATGGTTCAGAGTGGATTAGCACTGTAGTAGCGATTCGTTATTAACGTATTAGCACAGGCACGAGTGCGAGGATAGAAATACTCGTCTCCCACGCAAACTCTGAAGAGTGCCTTGAAGAGTGATTGACTTCTAACACCTTCCTGACTTTCTCCTGAGTTTAAACTACCCCTCAGTTCTATCACAAACAAACTCGACACAAACTGACGCCCGAGTTTTCGACCTTCCCTACTCAGCGTTAATTTCGATAAGTAACAGTCTTTCTGTTGGAAGAACAGAAGGACGTTATAACACTTACGTTAAGATGAATACTATGCAACCAAATATACAGAGAATGATCATCGGTTTCCTCTTTTACTCACCGTAGGAGATGTTCGTGTACCCCTTCAAGGAGGTGACGTTGCCCTCGTCAGTGTAACGACACTCATTGTCTAACCCCTCGTATGGGTATGACTCCTGTGAATCCACCCCGTCGTTGATGTAAACATAGACGAAGGCAGAACTGGACCAACCACCACCACAGCCTATGGCCTCCAAGATGTGACAGCAGTCTACAATGTTCTGCTCGCTGATGGAGTTTAGTACGCCAGTCTTGAGGAAGTATTGACCCTCCAGCGCTCCAGTCTGGAAGAAGAAATGCAAAATGTGGAAAGGGAGTAGAGATCATGAAACAGTAAAACTATGTCCTCAGTTAGTAGGTCGAGGTGCCTCATCAGAACTTTGAAATAGGTAGAATTCAAGAGGATCAAAAATATTGGGCTCAGGAGTTAGCTTGACTTGGCTAAGTTTGGTCGTTCCACTAGAAAGATCACAGTCTTTCAGAAACTTATCGAAACTATTTCAGCAGTTGGAAGCTCTTCAGTTAAAAGTCTGGATTAGGAGAAAATAAAGGAAACTCTAGAAAGTTTGATGAGTTTACGACCAATAAATCATTGAGTTAGTGTATTAGTTAGCCATTTCAGTTATGAGTTAGAGTGGAATGTTCTTAGCCTGCTTAGCCTTTGCTAAACTAATTAGCTAAGACTTCTCTTTCTGGAGTTTGCTAAACCTTCCGGCAAATTCAAGAGTTAGTTGAACAGTTGCGGTAAGAATATTTCATAGCTTAGCTAAGAAATTTCTTGGTCAGTAAAATAAAACCACACCTAATAGTCATTTAAACTTCTTGCCTGGGCCTTGGACGATTCGCCCTCAATCACCTCAAAAATACCTATCGAATTCTCTACTCACCGCGCTGAACGCCCAGCAGGAGGAGCACCCCCCCTGGTCCTTCACCCCCGTGACAGCCCCCCTGCTCCTCCAGTCCAGGCTCTCCGGCACCTCGACCCCCGGAGCCGGCTCGTACACCTCGGTGTAGACGTCGTCGACGCCTCGCCTAGGTGTCCTGAATCCGTTCAACACCTGCAGCTCCTCCTCGGTCCAATCGGAGAACTTGTTGATGCCCAGGTAGTACGTCGTCTTCTTCTGGGCGTAGAGCTCGTTGTGAGTTGCTACCCTCGAGTAGCTCTCTGCGAAGAGGGCCTTCCTCGTCGCTTCCTCCGAGGAGGACCTGAAGGACCTCCCGTGGGCGAGCTAGAGGAACGAGATTTAAGAAGAAATAAATGACTGCGGCACTGTAGGAAT
Organism: Cryptocephalus primarius; assembly: GCA_963576515.1. NCBI lineage: Eukaryota > Metazoa > Arthropoda > Insecta > Coleoptera > Chrysomelidae > Cryptocephalus > Cryptocephalus primarius. Next base: position 16,759,850 of record OY754939.1, read on the forward strand.
CCAGGAAGTAATCCGCAGTAATCAGCTATGGCACTTACTTTAAATTTCTGCCATTCAGTCTCGACGTCCTCCAAAACTGGTACACTGCAGTACGCACCAGCGAAAGCTAAGCAGGTTATGAAAAGAAGCTTCATCTTGGAAAATGTCTTGTTATTGATTCGAAGTGGCGAGATTCAAACTTTATATACACGTATTGTTTGTAAATACTCCGATCCCGATTAAAGATAACACGATATTCAAAATCGATTTTTGATATAAGCTCTCCATTGCTCTTTTGTGTTTCTTGTTGTTTATCCCAGTATCTACTTCAGTTTGAATTACTTTCTGTTTTTTACGAGCGTGTTTTGGAGATTTTCCTTTGATTTACAAGGTGTAACGCCTTCTTATGACGCATCTTCGCTTTAGTTACAAGTTTGCTCAACGATTTACTTAATTTTTTGGCAGCCATTGCCTTCGTACTTTATCTAATATGAATGAATTAAATAGGAGTCAACAAAATAAAAAGAACGTCGACTCCTCGAAATAAATGCAGTGTAAACAGTTTTGTTTGGGTTATTGATGATTTTCCCCTTATCAATATTATCATATAAATTATTGGGGGTTTCTAATGCATCCTGCCTTAGTGATTCATATTTGTTTTACCACGAAAATATTTGTTTAAGAGTTAATATCAGAAATTGCCAATACACAATAAAGTTGATAAGAAGGCTGAAAGAAAAGACTTATAACTAAATATTCAAAGCATTGCTACATGACATACAATTGAATATATTTCCAATATTTCTTTACTACAACTTACTGAATGTACCCTATACAAATAATTTAGCAGTGGATATGTGAATTCTTCTAAGTAGCACTTTTTCCAAAAAGGGACATTTCCCTTTTCCCTAATGTACCAATTTTTGGAAAAAATCCCCCAAGAACCATTCTTTGTCCTCGGCTCAAAAAAGTTAATTTTCGAATTTCGCCATGAAACTCACACGATAGGTCCGTGAAACGGTTTTGAGCATGTGGCGTAAATTTCATCTCTCCAACCCCAACGGTTTTCGAAAAATTTAAATATTTAACTTCCACCTTCAAAAGTTACAAAGATGATGGTGCTCCTATTAAAGCTTTTGGACCAGGATAACAGAATATTGCAGGAGGTATCTGAAGAGGAAAACAGATTATGACGACTCACGAGTTGGTGAATTATTTGTTGATCAATCAATAGGCGTTGCAATAGACCATGTACAAAACCCTGTATTATCTCCCATAAACAGGTCTATTAACAATAGTGATTACCCATGATACAAACACTGTAAGATTCTTGTCCCGGAATTCTCGAAATTAGATCTTCTATATGAAGAAATGCTAGGAAAATACTCGTGTTGAAATATGTTGCTACACATAATTCAGAAACTGTCCATTAGATGGCGCCCAACTGCCCATATACATTCATTGAAATACAACCTCGGATACTATGAGAGCATAGATAATTATATAAAGATAATATCCAACAATGGGTCCACTGTATACAGTATTCACATGTTTCAAGCCGGAAAACGTCCATGACTTTTCCGGGGAGAAACAGCCTTATACAACCACACACCTGCAGATCGATAGCAAGTGATGCTTCCCAGCTACGCACATCGTGCCAGCAGGACCGTACACGTTTAATGACATTCTTGGGCATCTAAAGTACTTAATTTATTTGAACTTCAGCTCCAAAGGTTCCAAGGATAACACGTTCATTCAATTCTAAGTTTCCAAGTGCTTTGAAGGTACCAAGAGGTTATTAGTTCCTAGAATTGAGAACTATAGAGCCCCAAACGTTCCATGGACATCAAGCTCTAAAGCTGCAAAAGCTTTAAATAACATTGACTTTCACCATTGCTCACAAAACATACCCTACCGTACGCTAGGTGGCAGCACTTTAGGAACCCAAAACACTCATGCACGCTCGACTCCTGGTTTTAGTAGTAAACGCCATGCCCAAGATCCATGCAAGTAAAAAGGGAATGGAAGTTAAATACACTGTTGCTCAGATTATTTTGGAACTTACTGTTTAATAACTTCTAGCCTAAATACGAATAACATATACTTCGAGACTGTATCTAACGTCCACCTCGAAATTGTACTAAGGTACTTCACTCAATTTCCCTTGGAACGATTCTCGCCTTGAACGGTACCGGCCCAGGAGTAACGCCGTCCCTCCATTCCGCCGCCGGCGGGCCTTCCGGCACCGCGCAGAAGGTGAACCTCTGGAGTAATCCGGAGACGAAGAGGAATATGTTAGCCCTGGCGAGCGACTCCCCGAGGCACCTGTGCTTCCCGACGCCGAAGGGGATGAAGTGGTCCGGCAGGGATATCTTCCCGCTTTTCAGGTACCTCTCGGGCAGGAAGAGTTCCGGCCGGTCGAACCCGCATCCCGGGGACAACATGCAGTCGTACAGGTTGCCGATGACGAGGACGTCCTGGAATAGTAGTAAGGAAAAATGAGACGGGGGTTCTTAGTTGTAACGGCAGAAATAGATGTACCTTGGGGATGCGGTACCCGTCGATGTAGGTGTCTTCCAGGGCCCGATGTGGTACCGTGAAGGCTCTGCCGCCGAACATTCGTAGCGATTCCAACACTATACACTCGACGTAAGGCATACTAAAAAGAAATACATCAATAACAAAGGATTATTTAAGTAAAGAAGTTAAGGAATTTGGGTGAAGGGTCCAATCAGGGTTTCCTGCCCCCTGGGAATACGTCTTCTTAACGTGATTCCCATCCAGTTGGGCATCCAAGATGCCCTAAACCTATTTGTGCTAAATTACTAAACTTTCCTTTTCTTGCCTTCCCCTTACCTAGGTCTATCGTCGAGAGTAGGTACCCTTCCCCTTCCCACGACGTTATCGATCTCCTCCTGGGCCTTCTTCTGCACCCCCGGATTCAAGATCAGGTACAAGAAGCAGAAATTGATGGTGTTGCTCGTCGTCTCCGAGCCGGCCATGAACATGTCCATGCAGGTCGCGAGCAGCTGCTCCTCCGTGAAGCTGTCCGGCGGGCCGCTCCCCAGCGCGTCCAGGTAGACGTCCATCACGTCCCTCGGCCGGTCCGGGTCGTGGGTCTCCTTGTGGCGGCGGAGCTCGTCGCGCAGGAACTCCCATATCCTGCGGTGCGCGGCGACGTACAAGTTGTAACCGGACGTCTCGGGCGCCAGGTACCTGAGGACGGGGAAATGGCTGAACGCGGTGCCGACCATCGAGATCGACCTGAAGAGCTCGTCGAGGATCGACTGGAGCTCGAGCATGCGCCGGTCGTCGGCCGGGTACCTCGCGCCCGCCAGCATCTTCCACAGCGTGTTCAGTATCGGGACGTTGAACAGGGCGCACAGGTCGACGACCCGTTCCCGGTCCGACAGGTGGCCGATCAGGTCCTGGAGCTCTTCCTCGATCAACGTCGACATGTTCCTCGTGCCGAAGCCGAACTCGCGGAGCTGCCGGAGGAAGAAACGCCTCTGCTCTTGCCAGAAGTCTTCGTCGACCAAAAGGAGCCCTGTGGGAAAATCAACCTCTTCCAGTGAACTACGGTGATGAGCTGATCGCAGCAGGTCATGTGAAAAGTGATCTAGACCTAGATGCAAGTCTTGGTCTATGTAATTTAGAAATAAACTGGGTTTATTGGGCTCCTTTTACAGAAGGAATATTCACCTCGCCTCTTTCCCCACGTCCTCATATCGAAGAAATCCCCGAAAGGCCTCCCGGCGAGCCCTTCCGACAGCAGGAACTCCCTGTTCGCTCGGTACCCGTGCACCACCACTAGGACCTCCTTGCCGACCTTCAGGCCGAGCACGGGGCCGTATTCCTTCGCCATGTCGGAGGTGGCGTAGAGCAAATGGCCGGAGCGTCTCTGCGCCAGGGCGATTTGGGGGGCGCTCCCCACGAAGGGCCACCATCTCGGACCTGGTGGGAAACGTTTCGGTTTCCTCGTCGTGAGATACAGCCACAGGCACGTCGTGAGGGCGAAGAAGAACGTCGCCAGCCACATGACTGAAGGTGAAGTGAATCTGGAAATGAAACAAATATTCCTTCCCTAGTAAATATTGAAATTACTTGCAGGTTGAAAAGGATTGGTGGCCATTTTTATCATAGGGCGCTTTAAAAGAGCAGCTCCCCCACACTGCAACCTTGCTGCCCGGTGGAACTAGGTAAATTCTTTTATGGTACTTACTTACCCAAATTTTATTTTCAAAAAATTGATGAACCATTAATAACATTTATTTTGCTATTGTCACATATATTATTTGTAAGGTTATTGCTAATTGTATATATTTGACTATCGGGTCAACACATCTAAATATCCTTATGGACATTTGCATGCCATTTTCTTGCTCGCCGAATAAGTTGTAATAGCAATCTTGCTCAAGGCTGTTTCCAGCTATTCGGGCATTGTTAAATACATTTCATCCCCTTTCTTCCACAAAAGTTGAAAAATTTGCTTGCCAGTACTTTTATCGAAATTTGTATAACACCAAGCGTGTACAATATTCAAGAATGTAGCGTTTCCATTACGATTGCGTAATAGCACTTTATGACTTTCAATACACGACGAGTATATCGATAAATTTGAAGACTTTCACTCTCGGACGGAAGTGCATATGAAGAAAAATCGCCAAGAGCGGATTTTAACCGCATTCAAACTTTCGCAGCGCCTTACGTAAGGGAAAACTCTTAAAAGTAAACCAAAAATAGTAATCGAAATTAAAATATTTTGTGATAAAAATTTAATTGTATCTGTACAACACTTGACATGTTTATCATCATCAAATACAATGGAAAAATTTGATTAAGAAAATAGTTCTGGGTAATTGAATTAATGATATTAAAAACTGAGTAAATCTGTTATGTATAATTGTTTCTAAAAAGACTTACAAGAATAAGAATTTAAAAGATTCCTGAAGAATCAAAGGGAAATTGTAATACAAACTTACAGGCAGTGAAAACGTAAGAAACCACTCACCTAATGCTTGATCACAAATATATACTCACACTTTCGAAACGCCTAATGCGTTTATCCGTTGCACCAATGCATTTGTTAGGTAATATATAGATTTTCTCCCACTGATCTTCCAGAGAGTCTGTTTAGATAAAAGGTGGGCAAAATACCTCTTTCCCATTGGAAAAATAATGATTTTGACGACCAGCTGTCATTCAACTAGGTAGGGAGAAAGTTCAGGAGGATATACTCTTATTAACTTATTCTACAACTTCTTCCTGAACATGTGAGTTACTATAAAAGCCTTTATTAGCCGATAACGCACTTATTGCTCTTCTGGAGAAAAGGGATGAGGTCGACCCCTGAGCGAAGCGGTTCCATCGGCTAGTTTCTAATGTGTGTACCTGAGCTCTTTTCTAGATTAAATTCCAGCACACCTGCAACTATATTACAGTCCCTAGATCTTTAGATCCTTAGAACTATAGGATTTCATATCAGGTGGATGTTGCAGGTGATCTACCCTTTCAAAACTCGATTCCAGTATATTCCAGGCCCAAATGAATTCTACATTTTAGCACATTCTAGTTACCAATTGGTCTCCAGATTCTTCCACTAGGTTATTCCACAATACCGGTTAATCTTCGTTAGGCAAAGTGTGAGTATCCATTATCAGCTCATATCATGTCATATTCCATATCTGATGCCTTTTAGGGGTTAGCTACCCTTTCAAAGCTCGATTTCAGCATATTTATGGCTTGAAAGAGTCGTATACTTCGAAAACAATTCACGGCTAACTAGCCGAGAGCCATGAGAAGGGGAAGCAGCTGAACGACGCTTGCTCCAAAATGTGCGCTGCCAAAAATAGAAACAAATGTAGTTATAGTGCTTCAATCGCTATAAAATTTGAACAGGGTGTTCTTAGAGCACAATTTTATCGAAATCTGTCTTTGGTAATATTGGATACGTCAATAGATCCATGTCGCCATGCTGGAACGCGTTACCCAATCCACAATTTTCCATTGTTAGAACGTCTTGTACAATTTGTGTATGAAATACAAGATACACATAAGTTTATATTTTATATTCTTGTATCTACAAGTAACTACAGTTTCAGCTCGATTCGCCGTTGCCGGTGCTTGTTTTCCACCAGATTTATAATTAGAAACGTTACAGACACATTTTGTACAATCAGTACAGAAATAAAGGTTCGATAAATCCGTTTACGATAATCTTCAATTGTAAAACGTTAGTAAGGAACGTTACTAGGAAACTTCCGATTGTTAGTCATGCAAGTTAAGGTTAAAATATTATTTAAAAGAGTGATGTCATTTCAACATTGAAAAGGAATTTTGTGTGAGTGTGCGAATACGTACAGCGTCGGACTGGCCCAAAGGGGGCACACAATAAGCAGTCTGTTTTAATCAATAGTCACGAAATGAAAACAAATTACAGAAACTTAACCTACTCCTACCTATTGCTCCTTAACCTATTCTATGAAAACCCCGTGTAAAGATGTTTTCTCACCAGCCGCAGAGTTTATCCTTTAGGTAAATTCTATGTTAAACAGTTCTCCTTCCAGAACCTTCTATGAGTTTAATAAGAAACTCCGTCTGCTGTGCTCTTACTGCCAATTTGCCTCGTCCTTGTACTCTCTTTGCATTACTCTATATTTACTCTACAGGCAGGGCATTAGTGTGGTTAAGTTAAACAGTACTGTGGCCAGATATGGGCAAAAAGACACATATGACACAAGATGAGAATTGCAACAGGCACAAATAAAATCTTGACTACACGTACTCTCCATCACAGCCCTTAGAAGACCACAAGCGACAGCACGAGAACTCAAGAAGTTATTGGAATTATCCAGAGTGTTACTAAGACAATTCTCACCAGACACTGCTTAAACCTAGAAGATTCTAGATTCTGGCACATCCTTGTAGCTCACTAGTGACTAGAGCCCTTTGAAAAGGTTTTCCAGACTAACAAGATTCATCCTGAGACTAAGCCTGTACTTCATGTTCCATTTCTGATGAATATTTCTGGCCAGCTATTCTTCCAAAGCTTAATTCAAGTCAGTATCACCATATTCCAGCTATTCTAGAATCTAAAAAATCTAGCAGCCCACTAATGATTAGATCCCTTTAAAAGGATTTTCCAAGATAACAAAATTTATCCTGAGAACAAGCCTGTACTTCGTACGTACTACATAAGGGCGTGAAAGGCGATTCCCCAAGGAGCGAACCCAGTATCCAATCTAATATTCCTCATTCACCCTAACGTATCCTTCAATTTTCTGGTATAGGGTTGTAATTAGGGAAATGACATGTGGAGGAACTCCTATAGTCTGTGGGACATGCCAGAGTTTTTCCACTTCATCCTATACAAAGCTTAATCGATAAAACAGATGTAGAGTGGTATGCTGAACTTTCCTGCTTCCTTAATAATCTTGGGGATATCCAGGATCTGTTCCGTGCACCTCCTCCAACAAATCCACCTTGTTCTTGTGGGATTTGATAGCACTTGAGTCCTTCATGGAGCATATACAACATTGTAGTAGTAAGACCTCTTTGTGGATTGCCAGGAGCCAGCATTTCGCCCATGGGATCGTATGCCACGTTCTGTAACAGAGGCAGAGCATAATTTCGAGCTCAATTTAACCCGAAGCTTTCAGAAGCATAACCATACTTTGATCTTACCTTGGGGCATTATGTTTCAACACCATGGCAACTTCTACGTGTTCAGCTTTGTGTGTGTGCTGATATTTAAAGTTTTTGAAGTGTATATTATTATCGGTACATCATTTCTGACAATAGCTCCTCCGTACTTGTGTAACATTGCCAGATTCCAAGTTAGTGGCTTAAAGTCTGCACCCCACCACGTAGAAACCAAAGTCTATGCTCAGATTAGTTGAGGCATGTTTCTGGCCTACTGGGGCCCATCTTCAGTTACCCTACCAAAAGAAAAACTTCAAGATTTCAAGACACAAAGACTGACTGACTCACCTAATTGAACATATCTAGTGGGTATTTCATTTGGAATTCTCCCCAGCAACTTTGAGTCGTGGACTTCACCTAATCAGCTTCTCTCAGTAGCTGATCCCAGCAGAGCAATATTAAGTCCGACCGGGTCCGACCCTGTCGACGGCGTGTGTGTGCAACAAAACCTTCTCTCTGCCATTCAAATTCGTCAGTCGTTCGGTCTGCAGGTGAAGTAGGTCAGTTCATCGCGCACTTTCAATTCGATTTTTTCGTGAGAGCCTCTCTCGTGCGAGTTTTATTCAGTCGAAGGTATACGCCAAAGCGACGATCATCATGAGCAACCAACAATATTATCCCTTCAAGGTGAGTACGATTTTTGCTTCGTTCGATTCTTCACAGGCGGTACGAGCCCGTTTGGGCGTTGGCTGTCGCCGTAATGGAAGTTTTAAGGATGTATTTTTGATGTATAAGAAGGAGCACGCGTGATACGTATTTTAGCTTCATGTTTCGAAACACGTAAGGGTGATTTTGGACAAGTCCAAAAAGTTTGTTGGTGCTTACAGATGTTTAAATCTTATTTTAATGAAGATTGATTGGTAGTTGATACATCTATGACATCCACTATTACATAAAATTAAAGTTGAAACGGTCTGGTTTTCATTACCCTTGACTTATTAATTAGCTTCTAATTTACATAATCGACCTGGAATATCAGCACCGGATGATTCATGCGGTCAATGTAATCACCTAATTGGGCACCAAATAATCAAGCTAGCGTTATTTATCGCAGTGGGTTTCGTAAATCGTGGTATTTATTAAGTAGGCACATTACCACATCGACCAATTAAGATCGTTTCACAATCGGAGGAAAGTTTTTGTAGAGGGGTGCTCGCCTATACTGGTAGTATAGATAGGTAGGCAACTCTATATCCATCTTCCTGGGGGATTCACAGGCGAAGCCACCAGAATGGTGATAGTCTAAGGGAAAAGGAAAATAGGTCATGAAACAAGGTACAGTCATGCGAAAAACACCTTCTAAAAGTTTTATATGAAAATTATGATTTGAAATTATGGCTTCTGACTAACTGACTTATATTTACAAAAAGACCATTTTTCGTGTCAAAAGAGACAAAATTTAAAGTAATTATTTTTCCACATTAATGCCGACCTTCATGGATTTAATGTGTGAAGTTTGCAGCCAATTTATAAGTGTCATTTCATCAATTCTTCCTATAGAGGAATAATTGACCAAAATAATAAACTGGACGAACCAAATGTTGTATATCTATCTGTAGTTAAACCTTGGTCCAGCTTTGTAAATGTCTTGTATTTACTAATGACGTTTGGCGAAGACCAAAACACCTTCACACATTTGTATTGTGTCCACCAAGATCTTCCCACTATTAAGAGATAAATATTTAAAGAATCCATTTAAAATGGTGTTTTCAATTTTAAAACTTCGACCTTGTAATCGCAGTAAATTACCCATGAAAGGACCCTGACATTGTCGAGGATGTAATGCAATAATAAACACCGAGCTGTAAACACATAAATGGATAGTTACCAACCCGACTAATAATAGCCTTGTATACATTTCTGAATAAAATATATGTACACCTTCCAAACTCCTCTCATGAACTCACGACCTCCGTTTTGCAGTGCACCCCGACCGTGTACCCGGCGGACCCGTTCGACCCGGTCGCCGACGCCGAGACCCTCAAGAAGGCGATGAAGGGTTTCGGGTGCGACGAGAAGGCGATCATCGAGATCCTCGCCCGTCGCGGCATCGTCCAGCGTCTGGAGATCGCCGAGACGTACAAGACGTCCTACGGGAAGGACCTCGTCTCGCAGCTGAAGAGCGAGCTGGGCGGCAAGCTCGAGGACGTGATAGTCGCCCTGATGACGCCGCTGCCGCAGTTCTACGCCAAGGAGCTGCACGACGCCGTCGCCGGCCTCGGCACCGACGAGGAGGCCATCATCGAGATACTCTGTACCCTGTCCAATTACGGGATCAAGACCATAGCGCAGTTCTATGAACAAAGTAGGTACCGGGGAGGAAGTACGGAAGCACTTGGTGCCTCGCTTGGGACCTGCCAGGTTCTTTCTTCGAAAGCAACACTGGCCTTGGTGACATGTCCTTAAATGTATACTAGCATTTTAATGCTTAAGAGTTAAATAGGAAAAGGTAATATACTACTTCAATCACAGTTTATAATTACTGGTAACGGGGCCTGACCGCCGTACCAGTGAAGCACCCTCATTAAGTGAGCATTAATGGTATACTGAATAGACCAATGTATCAAGAATACCAGTATAGTATAACTATGTTGAGCAATTAAAGTATTAATGTAGTGCCAGTCCACCCATCCATAGGTCCATTTCTTGTATATAAAATTTTGTTATAACACAGGCACAAACTTCGGGATGTTTCGGTTCTATAAAATGATTCCTTGCATTAAAATTGTAGTTGATAAAATTTCCTATGTTTATAAAAAGATTGCAGTGTTTTTTAAACAAGCACAGTGTACTAAAAGAATCTTTTTGTTCCAGTGTATGGAAAACCGTTGGAAAAGGACCTCAAAGGCGACACATCTGGGCACTTTAAGAGACTTTGTGTATCACTTGTCCAAGTAAGCGCATCTTTATATAAATCCGCATTTTATTTTCTCCTTTACCTTGAAAACACTCTTTTGTGATTAACAAACACAAATAAATAGATTATTTTCCTCACTTATCACTCTCTGAGAAGTCATAAAAGTTTATCAAGGATTAATGTGAATTAAAATGAAATATTTCACAAGAAAAGTAAATATTTTTTGAATTTATTTAAAAATTGCATTGAAAATCGCTTTTTGTCAAGGCAAATCGTGATGAGAACCAAGGAGTGAATGAGCAACAGGCCGTAGCAGACGCCGAGGCTCTGATTGAAGCCGGTGAGGCAAAATGGGGAACAGAGGAGTCCATCTTCAACTCGATCCTGATCACCAGAAGTTACCAGCAGTTAAGGGCGACATTCGCTGAATACGAAAGATTGACCGGTAAAGACATCGAACAAGTAATCAAGAAGGAGTTCTCTGGGAGCGTCGAAAAGGGCCTCCTGGGAATCGGTAAGTTCACACATTCAAATTACAATATCTTCCATCAATCTTCAATGATGGTGTTAGGTGGTTTACAGAATTTTTTTCTTTCCACAGTAAAATGCGTGAAGAGCAAAGTGGGATACTTTGCCGAACGTCTCCATGATGCCATGGCGGGCTTAGGGACCAACGATAAAACATTGATTAGAATCATCGTTTCCAGATCTGAAATTGATCTCGCTGACATCAAACAAGCGTTCTTGGACAAATATGAGAAGACTTTGGAGGACTGGATCACCGTAAGTTTGGTTTTAATCATTGCCTGTCTGCATCAGGGAAATAGGATCGATTATTTTTTAAAAAGGAATATTTGTGATCGTATTGTCTGTAGTGCCCTTAAACAAGTAGAGCTATCCCTGGAAATTTTCACAATGTTTGAAGGGCATCTTCTACTCTTCCAAAGAGCGAATTATTTCGGTTTTTAAAAATTGACAGGAAATTACCTAATTCTTTTGAACATTCGATATTCCTTTCTTTCATTAGTTGTTCCTGAATACCCTAAACTTTCTTAAAAACAGTTTGGACTTAACATCTAACTTTTCCTTGAGGAACACCTAGTAAGTTAGGGTGTTCCCCAGATCAGTGTGAAATCTTCCTGATGTTAACACATTTCTTTTGAACGTATTGCATGCAATAACTTCTACTAGAATAGTAATAGATTCACTTTATTAACCATATTCAATGTGGTGTTTCCCTGATATAATTACAGCCGGTGGTTCTGAATGCTTTACTTTTATTTCGTATTAAATTAATTCCTTCGACAGAAGTACCAAACATGTTTCAGCCGATGAAGTATCATATTATCTATTGTTAAATTGGTCAAATAACTAAACCATCACGTTTTATTTGCTGAAATTAATTTGGTGCGTATTCTGAAACACCAGCCAGTAAAACCTCACTTCTTTTTCAGGGTGACACCTCAGGGGATTACAAGAAGGTCCTCTTGGCCATTATCGACTAATAACTTCACAAAACCGTTCTAACTCTATGTACATGTACTCTTCTATCCTCACAAGATAAAATTAAACCAATAAAAGGCTTCAATCAAACACATTTTATATATGTTTGCAGGACCAAGCTTCCAGCGATCTTAAGCTTGTGTTGCGAACTCTCGTCTGTTACGGTTAAGCTGAGCTGAGCTTCTGAGCGTTCACGGGCCCACAGTATATAGGACGAACTGCCTTATAATAAATCAGGACTACTATATTATGTGCTACTAATACACGTTATTAATTGCAATTATTTTTGTATGTCTGTTTATGAATAAGGTTAATATATGTAAGATGTTCAATAGAAAAGTCATCAGTAGAGAGGTTTTATTAAAGGATAATTTTACACGAAACGAAGTCTTACGAAACTAATGGATTACCTTGAAAACGTCAATTAGTTTAAACAATTCGACATGACTTTTTTCATTGCACATTCAAAATATTGCATTTACGATGTAGTTGTAGGATTTAAGAGATGAAAACGTTTATGGGCCCTATATTTTCGTTCTGTTTAATGTTATTGTATTTTCAAGAATTTATTTATAAAATATATACTTAAAATGAAACTTTATTTTACAAAAGTTGGGAAAGGGAAACACTGCCAAAGCAAGACTAACGAACTTGGGCTTACCCATAAGGAAGCCGTACACGACCTAGTACCATCTAACTATTATTACAGTTAACATCTCTGTAAGTCTCGGGGTGTGTATCGTAACCCTATACAGGATATCCGATCCTATTCGACCTGGTTACTGGACGTGAATAGTAACTGGATTTTGATACATTTTACACATGGTATAGATGGGATTTGAATTCACAGCAGCCATACCTATCTGACTTAAGCATTCGCCTTCAGCCATGCAACCACCGCTGTCCCTAGTCTCATGCATTCTCTCGACATGTATTGGTTGATCGCCACCTAGCTGGCAGGTTTCAAACTAAATGAAGGTCTTGATCTGTGTAATGTGGAGAACTACCTATACTCCAATATAAAGACCCTAATATCGAGGGAAGAATTAATAACTTTCCCAATAATTCGGATAATTATCGAATTGGTACTTGAGCACACCACTGGTTTCTGTAAATAAAACATGGGATCAAAATATATTTCTCTATATAATATTTACAAAGTTTTCTCAACAACAAGAATTAATAACCAAATCAATAAAAAATTTCATACATGGATTTCTTCAAATAACCATATGGTTACATATGAATATATATATATATATATATATATATATATATATATATATATATATATATATATATATATATGTACTCTTTTTAAGATAAACAATTACAACTAAACAATATAGGTGTGTAATAAAATACATACATCTCAACATCTGAAAAATATCACTTTTTACACGTCCTTTAGGAAAGTTTATAAAAAAATATTAATGGGAGATTTACAACGCAAAAAATTAAAGTAAAAAAATATATAAGCAGACGAATTAAAAGGCACTAAACAAAATTCTGATTACCCTTTCGTCTCTTCTCTCCCTTCTTTTTTGTCTTTTTTGTACTGAAAACGAACACTACCCGGCGCTTCAGCGCAAAATACTTTTTCGGTGTAAACGTCGCTGGTATATACACCAAAAAAGCTTTACAAATGTTAGAACTGAAAAGAGCAAATTCAAAAAACATGGAGGAAATATTAAAATGAAGGGGTCAATGCGCACAAAACGATTTTACTTATTACAATTCCTATTGCTTTCCATTTAAGTGACTGCAGCCACTTATTTGGAGTTACAGTGATAACTATACATCTAATTTTAAAGCATTAGGCTTGGGAGGTTTCCAGAAGCGTTTACTGTTAATGAAAAGAATTCAGTGGAAGACACATTTTGCTCTTTTCAAATCTAGTTAGTCACAGAAAACGAAAAGTGTGCAATCGCAGTCTACGAATGATGGCAAAACGTTCAAACGAAATCTGTAACATTATACCAAACTGGAAGCACCCAGACAATCTCCATCAATCTGTCCACAGAGACTAGGCGAGTTTCCCTTAGAGCTACCATACATTTTCGTCGAGTACCCAGAATCATTATTCGTGTCCTTATCTATTTGATCCTGGTTCTGCACTAGAAGGATCCGACCCGAGCAGTCTTTACCCTCATACCTTTCGCTGCTGTCGAACACCTCCAACTGGGCCAGCTTGTTACCCAAACGGTGATCATAGTAATTCGGACAAGTGGAATGTTGGACGAACTTGACCTCGTGCTTATCGGGATCGACTTGGGGATACTCCTCGTACTGTACGGCGGTTAGCTCCGGCTCCACGTATTTCACGTTCGGGGGACTGTACACTGCGCTCCTGCTCCGGGGGGCGTTCGACGGCGAGGCGGCACCGAAGTTCGGTGATTGCGAGGGCTCGTCGTCGTCGCTGCTCTCGCTGTTGTTGTTGTTGTCGGTGTTGTTCTGAGCGGTTCGACTTTGGATCCTCGCCACGAGCTCCTTCACCGAGGGCCTGGGGACTTCGCTGCTTACGTTTGGGCCCTCCAATTCGTCCATGCTCCTAAAAATGGCGCTGGATCAGTAAAGATCGATAAGGTGAATATGGAGTGCACAGTACTTGTTAGATTGCCTGAACTGAAATGGGCACTCATTGGCAAAATAGTTTCATGTTATGATTATGCCTCCATAAATCCTAGAAGGACTACGACCTACCAGATTAAAAACAGTAATCAACACTTTCAACAGAATTTCTCACCTGGTGATTTGAAGCGGAGGCCTGCTCATCTCGTCGAGCATCTCCAAGCTCTTCGACCTCGGCATGGTACATTCGGGCACCGCCGGCTTGCTGCTGGAGAACACCCTCTCGGACCGTCTCCCCCTCTGCTCCCTATTCAGTTTCTGTTCGAGTCCGGCCACCCTCTGGCCCAACTTGAACTGGGCGCGCTGCAGCTCCCGCTTGTCGCGTTCGAGACGTGCCTCCAAGTGTCTGAAGAGAGGTGCGCAATAACAAGTGTATCCTATGCTTACGGGACCCTTCCGGATGTTACCTAAAAATCGAGGTTTAAATTCATCGTTATCACATGGACACTTTGAGGATTTCTGCTGCAATCCAGGAAACTTCGTTTAATACTTAAAAGAAAATCCTAGGAAAATTTTGAGATTTGAGACTCAGTTTTAAAGACTGATAAATATTTGACTGTTTTACATTATCATTACCGGCAAGATCCAAATAATACTGTTCTCCCCTTTTGAGCGGTTCCTGAGGAAGTGAATCCAGTCGAGGAGAGGGGAAAGCTTCCGGGTCCGGATAGTAATGGCAACCATAAGGGGACCAGTGCTTGGGCCTTTCTAACTTATGACTTAAATCTGAAAAATTAATACGTTTCCCCAAATTAATGTTTAACATAATTTCAAATTAAACCTCACGTTCTCTTACCGGTAGTATCGTCCCTTCGCTCGAACCTCACCCTACTCTTAGACCTCTTCTTGCTCTTCTCCTTGGCCTTCTTGTCTCTGGGCGATCGGCAGTCGTCGAGTATCTCGACGATCTCTCCCAGGTCCTTCCTCAGGGCGATGTCTCTCGCCGTCTCGCCCTGTTTATTGCGGATCTCCCTATCGCAGCCGGCCTCAAGGAGGATACGAGTCAGCTTTCGCCTACCCATGGCCGCGGCGATGTGCAGAGCCGTATCGCCATTCTTGTTCTGCTCAGAGACGCGACACTGGGCGGAAATTAGGATCCTCGTCACGCCAGCGTGTCCATACCTATGCGAAAGATAGCAGCAGTTAGATACGGGGACAAAATCTGAACATAACCTCACTCCGTAGATGCGTTTAGTATTTGTGGTACAAGCATAAACTTAGGATACGATAGAGTGCTTGTCCGGATCCTGACCCGTTCCCCCTGTGCGAGAGTGAAAGAAATGACGTAAGCAAGCAGGATTTGACTAGCACATGACGCCCTTCCACACGTAACTAAACTAAAAGTAGTCATAAACCGCCCATTAGAAAGGAAGGGTACCCACTGCTTATCTTGTTCCTCTATTCTGCACAGAGGAAACGGACAGGACGAGGTCTCCCTCTGATACCAGATTCCTTCTCCTTCTCACCTGGCAGCTGTATGGAGAGCCGTATCGCCGTAATTGTTCTGCACGTCCGGATCGCAACCTGCCAGCAGCAGTTCCCTACAGGACTGGTTGTGGCCGTTCTGGCAGCAGAGGTGAAGGGGAGTGAAACCGCCGACGTTTCTTTTCGAGAGATCGCTTCCTGCGGACGCCAGAAGTCGAATGCAACGGCTGTAACCCTTCCAGGAACATTCGTGCAAGGCGGTATTCGCGTGCTATGAAACAAAAAAAAACAAATTTACCAAAACGTAACGGGTATCATTATTGTCTACATGACCTTTTGCTTAGGTAAATTTAAACAGACTCGGGTAAGAAGACTCTGTTCTGAAGGCCTTTGCACCTTTGTATCTGCAAAATATCATTCGAACTCTTCCAGCATTGCTGAAGGAGATGATTTCTCCTTCACTAATATAATTTGGTCATCTATGTCATCCATGTTATTTCTTGCCAACTAGTAAAATTTAAAATCGCAGCGGTAGGTTGCAATTTACTTTTATTTGTAGTATAACTCACAACTCCTGTGTATCAGAAGCCAAAAAGACGACTATATACTTTATTACTCGTAAATGTGATTTATCGTAATTCTTGTTTATTGTATTTTATTTTATCTGGTAACGTTCCAAATAATTAAGTCTATTGTTCGTTCCGGTCGCTAAGGCACTAAATTATGGCAAATTTCGTATTTGAAAATGTCTCCTTTAATCCGATTTACTGTTGTTTTCGTACACATTTGCTGGTGAAGTCATCGCTTTAATAATGTTTTCAGGTACCTCGTTTTGAAATATAATTGTTTAATATAGTTCTGACATTCCCCGCAAAATTTTCGCACGTCTCAATTTAAAATGCATGCAATAATGCGAATTACGAATTGAAAATAACGGGATGGATGGACATACGTGCCAAATTCATATCCCACCAAATATGGGAATTTTTACAAGTAACACAAGCGATTTCATTGTGTGTTAAGTAACATAAGATACATGTAGGTACTTAAAAATGTAAATAGAATTGCTTTGATTTCACAGTAGATACAATTGTTTTATTTCTTCTTCTGTGCGATACTAAATACTCCGGATAATCAACTATTTTTATATTACCTTATGAAAACTTTCACAAGTTGTGATGAGTTTATTAAGTCTTAATCCATATAAGGCAAGAAATAAATAACCTAATGCACTGAAGCAGTTTCCTGCTTTCAATGGCGTATTCACCGATACAACAATGACACTGTATACGTATAGTGATAATATCTCACCACGGTATCCTGCCTATCGACGTCCGCCCCCCTGGCGACCGCCACCCTGAGTACGTCCTCGTGCCCGGCGGCGGCTGCCAGCTGTATCGGCGTCCGGCCGTCCCCGTCCGGCGAGTCGACCTCCCTCGGGGCAGCGACGTCGAGCAGGAGGCGGACGACGGCCGCGTGTCCGGCCGCGGCCGCTAAGTGGAGCGCCGAACGGCCACGCTCGTCCCTCGAGAAGCGCACCTGTGGCCGGCCGGCCTGCGACAGCAGCAGGAGGCGGCGACAGGCGGCGACGTCCCCTCGGCCGGCGGCCGATCGGAGCGCGCTCGCCGTCGAGGGCGACGGCGACGGGGCTCCGGCGGCAACGACGCCGCCAGGGCCAGGTAAGCTCATCCGGGGCCATCCGACATGCTACCTGGAACAATGAAGACAATAACGGTATAAAAATATTACTAGTACAATGATACAGGGAACTGAACGAGGCGGAGGAGCCCCAGGTTCAACAGAGTGGGGGCTGAATTGGGACCGGGGAATGCCGACGTTCAAGCAGTTTTTGGGGATTTAATAACGTGGATAACGTGTAAATACCTGGAATCCATGAGAATAATACCAGAAAAGCGCGATGGAAAGTTTTGCTGTTTGTTGTTAAAACCAATTACATTACAATACAGATAATCATTCGAAAGTGAGGTTAGGAAAGTCACACAGTAAAACTCGGTAGGGAAACTGTAAGAGTTGCACTGGGTACCAGAGAGATGGCGTTGTAGAGCGAGATATTCGTTCGATTACGCGGTCTTTTGAATCTGCTACTCATCCCTTTGAAAATAACGAATTACCTAATTCATTAGTACACACTGAGAAAAGTGACTTACGTGCAAGTTACAATATTTCGTATGAAGGATGAGACACAACTCGCATTTAAAATATTTTGTTACTGTATCATGTGGTATAAGTTTTAGTGTTTTCACATCATAAAGCAGTAATTTAAAAGGGTTCTTTTTCCTATTTATGATTAAGATAATGTTCATAACGATTGTCTTAAATGTATAACGAATTGGAAACAGTATGATGGATACAATTCGAGTAGTTATAATAAAAGAGAAAGTACAATACTTTTTACTTCAAGTATTTCTAAAGATCCGTTCAGTTAGGCTCAGTAGCGACGCTTTTCGAAAAAATGAAAAGCCAATTTTCCAAAAACACCGCGGCCTTTGTCTCATAAAACGTGGAAAGTAATGTAAATGTTAAAGATGCGGAATTATTTAAAAATAATGTGTAACACAGTTTCCACTTTTATCACCATGTCATTAAAAATACTATTTTTAGAGGAGGTTGCGGTGAGTAATAAAAGTTATTTCTTCCATTGTTAATCGCCCATCAGTTAATATGGTTGGTTGGTCGTGAAACGAATTCGTTTTAGTATTGTTTTCATATCCATAACTCTAAAATATACAAGTGAAGGTTGGAACATTCCATCACTTACCGTTTTTAAAATATCATTTGGGCATTCCCGAATATCGCCTCACACGTGATACTCTTCTGGAAACTTCTCACATACGTTTGTATTTATTAACAGACCAAATGACAATTTGAACGTGGGACAGTGCGACACTCCCTGAGGATTTCCGATCCATTGGATTATTTAATAAGACGAATTATTACATTGTTATGACGATCGGAAATTAAACTTACATGGTAAATTAAACTGATGAAACAGATCAAGGATGACTTACATGCTATAACATAATTTGTGAAAGGGGTGGTCTTTCCCAAGGTTCGCTTGCATGCCCACAATGAGGCATACATCTTTTACTCCTTTCCTCGCTCCAGTTCATTTTAGCATCCCTAGGTACTTCACCGGAGGCAAATATTTTAGCTCCTTATTCCACAGCCTCAAAGGGTCAATATATTCAGGTTTTTATTTCCTGGTAAAGGTTACTGTGGTCTTTGAGGGATTCACCGTTAGTCCCACCTCCATGCACCAGTTTACCGTCATTCTCAGGGTCAGATCATAATGCCACCTGAGGGTTAAGAGATACTTTCCCTTCGCTGTAATGGCCAGTAGCTCGTCCACCACCAAGCATCACAGAAGAGGTGATAATACACCTCCTTGGAGATATTTTCTTGTGGTGAGTTCTGATATTCTTCATTGCTTAGCCGAATCTTTGCCAGCCTCACGTGGAAGAGAGTCAGATTAACGTATTTACTGTATTACACTGTGCTGTGAAGTATTTGAACACTTTCAATTTCTTTAGTTAGTCCAGGCTGGGAGGAATGGCATATGCTACAGTAATGCTCCAAGAGGAATCTACCCAGAATTAGGTAGGCCTTATCCCTTGCCTCTTTCCTCGTAACTTGAAGATTTCTCATCACAAAGTTAAGCACCTGATATGCGTGTCTGTTTATTTTGTATGTGGTGTAGCCCCTGCTTAAATCTGACGTTAAGCACACTCCTTGGTATTTAGTATCTGTTGGTTTTAAATTGAGCCGTTTATGTTATACCGAAGGGTGGAATCTGCTCTTTTTTCAATATTCAAGTACATTTTTGGTATTATATTTCTGCTTAAAGGCTTGTCCAACTCTATCTCATTGAGTTCGATTTAAAAGAACTTTAGCCAGCCATAAGTCTAGTCTCTAATATCTAAATTGAGTCGCTCCTGATTTTTTAACAATAAATCATGTGAGACAAGGAAGATAGCATCAATTTGGGCAGAGCAGTCCAAGGATTTGACGATACCTTGTGGCAAAGCAGCAAGGCATATTCTCAAGAACATGCAGAACGAAAGCCATGCTGTTCCTGATAGAAATATTTGGTATCTTAGAATATTTTCGTTATGCATTTATTCAGCAATTGTTAAAAAGTCTATAATTTCTTGGGGCTGACCCCTAGCACCTGATGTATATGTAGGCTCTACTATTGCTCTACTCCTTTCTGCCTTTGCTCATGTATTCATTGGATACTTGATAGAAATTGATATGAAATAGAACCTTATTGTTGTCCCTCATCCCTTCACACCGTTCCACATATGTAAATACGAATATCCAGGAAAACTTGATTTGGATTGATATCCAGTTTGATATAAAAATATATTCACAACAAACAAGATCTTACGTAGCACATATGGATTAAATCAATTTTATATCATATTTTCACCTGCGAAGGGATGGGGTGGTGCAACCCGAAAGCCACTGGAGGCCTCTTATCGACTTGATGCTAGTCGAGAACCACCGTGGATGATATGGCTTAAGCCTTAAGTCAGATTATCCCCATTTTCTCCCTAAGGGGTGGAGCAATAAAATCGTGGTTTGCGTAATGAGTTAATAATAAAATGTGGGCCTATAATAAACGCTGTTATGAAGTGGTATAATTGTCGATTAACTACACGCAAAAAAGAATTTATTCTAAGTAAAATGTTGTCTTTTCCAAATAATCAAGTTAGTAGATTTGTTTCATCAAAGTTTTATAAATATAAAGTATTTTATAAATGATAGTATGGCAAGTACAATGCTTCGCATGCTTTAAATTTAGACAATAGTCCTGAAACGCACTGAAAAACATTTTAAACACGCCAGAACCTGAATCAATCAGTCCCAAGCCTCGGGCAAAGTGTGAGAGAAATGTATGATTACAACTTTAAAATACACGTAAAAAATATTTATTTCTACCTCTAGCGAAATCCGAAATACCTAATGGCACGATTACCTGATAACTTGGGGCGCCGTTAACGTATGGGAATAAAATTCTTGGGGCCCACCGTAATTATACCTAAACGATCGTACCCAACCGTAGTAGGAAACGGTAAAGGGAACCCCTGGGCGAAGGGATGAATTTTCCGCGTTTAAAGCCGTCAGCTCGTTAACGAACTTGTTTGTTTCGCGCTGTCACGTTCGACGCCGCATTTCCACGTCCGTATGGGTATAACAGTACAACGTCGTGGGAGTTGAAAGTTCAACAGAAGGTATGCCCGTACGCGTTCTATTATTTAAATGTGGGCATTGTCCCAAGGCTGCCTTTTCGCGGACGTACATGATTGAAGTACGTCCAGCTAATAGAAGCGTAAGTCGTCGAGCGTAAACATGCCGCGAACATTAACGTACTTACTGACCTTCTTGGCATTCCTCTACACGTTGTTCTCCTCGAGAGCGAACACCTTACATACCACGTTCGCGACACACGAACCAACACAAATCGCACACACGCACACTCGAATCGCGAAAAGGGAAGGGAACGCGGAGAAAATTCGGGAGAGACCCCTTTAAACACGGGTTTCACGTCGATCCCACCACCCTCGAAGCGTACGAACGCCACATTAAACAGGTAAGGAGGAGGTATGGCGGTGCGCAGGTATGACTAAGTCCATCGCGACCACTCTACTAAGCTAAGTATATTTTACTACGGTTACTACTCGTCCGCGCCGTCGGTCAATCTTTAACGGCCCGGTTTTCTCTCGGCTATTTTTACCGCTCTCTCTTACACACCAGCACACGTCGCGCCTTCGGGAGAACTGCGGGATCTTTTGCTAATGCTTCCCTGCTTTTCTCCACCTCATCCCTTTCCCCCGTGAAATTTTAAAAAACCTACACGAAAAGGCCACGATTAAATCAAGCAGGTACAACTTTATTTCGACAAATAGACACCTTGAAACTCGGGCAAAGGTTTCAAAAATATTTTTCTGGATATCTATCGCAGTGTTTGAATAGTTGGCGCCAAATTAATGTCTATTATTCAATAAATCTCAAGGTATTTAGAAAAGGTAGGTCGACATAATTTATGATGGGTCGTCTCAGCAGGGGTTACAAACTAAAACAATATCAAGGATACTTTCACCAAGCGAACATCCCGAGAGTTACACCTTCGCTAGACTAACGTTGGAGATCGCATTGAACGAAAAGGAGGGTGTGCCTTAGGCATCGTATGTGAGAGGGAGAGCCGACGAGTTACCATCGTTTATTACTAACAGTGCTGAAGAATGAAATGGAAAACCTAACAGATTTGTAAAAAAATTGTAACTCATAACGACCAAACACTTTTTAAGTATCATCGAAATGGTGCAGTAAAGTAATCGAAGGGGTGAGGGGGTGTGTGGTGATGAGATGGCCCATCTGGGAGTGTCGTATTCAAAACTACCTGGTTTCTTTGGTGCTGAGTTGGCCATATTACGTTTATTACCTGCAAAAAAAGTGCTGAGATCATAATTAAGTAAATACGTAGGAAATAGGCAATATCAGATGTAGCATATATTGTTGCACTCGCCAATAAAGAGATGACGCCACAACAGATTCATGTAACCGGTAATTACAGTTTTCCTCCCAGTTAACAGAAATCTTGCACCGACGATTACATGTAAAATACATAAAAACAATGTTCCACAACGCCATCTCCCGGTCAACCAGTGCTACTTAACACGCAGGATAATAGGGAGATTTAAAAGTCACTAGATATATTTTAGGGTTAGATTGTCCAACAAATCAACTCAGCTGGTGAAGTTGACAGTGGTTTTCCTATTACCCGGGCAAAAAGAAGAAGACGAAAGTTTGGTTATGCCCTCCCCCTTCCATTTAACCGTTTAATTAGCGGGAAAATCCAGCAAAGGCAACTTCCGTGTTCGCCATCCCTTAAAGTTATACCCTCAACTACTTTACAAGTTCTCCGTTACTTCCCCCGAGAGAATACTGGATGGAGGAAGAGGAGGATGAGGGCCCCGCGCAGGACTCTCCGTCGAGGCTCGTATTAACTGAGGTCAACAACTCACCCGGCACCGCAGTCAAGACCGTCGACCCGGACGAGATGGTTATCGTCCAGAGGGGGCCATGGAGGAAGCCGATCATATGGTCGCCGGTGGACTGCGATAGACTACTCAATCCTCCCGCAAGAGAGCAGACGCCGCCGGAACCGCTACCGGGGAAGCTGAGCCTCAACCGGAGGCTGAGGAGGAGGCTCGTGATGAGCCCCAGTAAAGTAACCAGTCAGGACGTTGGAGCTGCTCTGGCCCGGAAACTGCGTATGGCAAAAGTGCAGAAACCTGTGTTTTAGAAGGTTTATTTTATTATTGCATTTTTAAGCACTCTTATGAATTTAAATAGAATTTAGGAACTATTCAGGTAGTAATTATTAGTATAAATTGACTTCCACTTGTATCGTATTAAATTTTAAGGTATCTTTCACATTTCTGGGAAACTCGAAACTTTTGTTAAGACTGCTCAGATGACCAAGGAGTTTTCTGGTAAACTTTCAAATGTTTGACCCAGTAAACTGCATGGGTAGAGTAAATTTTGTTTAGAAATTGTCTTAACTGTTTGAATTGTCATTTGTATTACACAAATTATATATATGTAAACATTTGTAGTTTTATAAGAAGTTCAAATGTGCCTTACATGTTTAAAATAAATAAATAAATAAATGTATTTTTTCACAATTATAAATGTAATAACGGTTTAGTTTTATATCTTCACTACACTCCTGATTTGTTTGGAAACAGAAACACCTAAAATGCAAGTAGAGTGGCATTGAGGGACAAGCCGAGCGCCTGAATATTGCAATTGCTTAAAAGTTTCAAAATTCATTAATTCAACCATTAAGAAACTACTACATTTACTCCTACGTAAAAGTCCTACTGGGATAAATCTGTTTCCTTTAATAGTAGCGAAATTTTACAGAATATAGTGACAGTTCACTACTATAGGGTATTCATAGGTCAAACTGAAAAACATATCAAAGCATTGAAAGCACATGGAACATAACGTAACATCTTAGACTTACTTATCAGTGAATTGTCTATGAGCCATCCGACATTGGTTCAAATACTTTAAATGGAACTATGACCATGGCGACTTTTACCATTAATTGACAGCCATACTCCTACTTCCTTCAGAAGTCACCTATTCCACTGTTTAGATAAAAAGACACAAATAACCTAATCTAATCATTGCCATTTATCAGCTTCAGAATTTAATTCATTTATCACTTTACAAATCAGAAATATTTTAACGGATGCCGGCAAACTCACAGACGATCACCGATCATGATAGAATATAAAAACAAAATAAAAATAATAACAACTATCAATGCGTATAGTACACCCTGTAGTACAGCGTCTTTGAGCGCCAGAGGGAGTACGAATTGTCGAACTTCAGCAGGTAAACCCCCCTGCCGGGGTAAGGATGTGAACCGGCGTACACCTCGTTCTGGCAGTCGCGCCTGTAAACGGGCACGATCTCGTGGAGGAGAGGCCTGGTGATCCCGTTCGCGGACACGGAGCCCGACTCCAGGTCGTTCGTATGTATCGTCTCCTCGTCGAACGTCTCGTCGTCGTCTTCGAGGTCCTCCGCGTCCTCGTCGTCGCTCTCAGACACGTGGACGGACACCTCTTCCGTCGTCGGGGTGCCGAACTCGAAATAGACTCCGAAACCTTAAAGATTGGAATGGAACCAGTCGATTGTTAGAAGTAGTGGATAAAAATTTCGCACCTTGAAAACTCAGTGGGTCAGGTTTACAAAGCTACCTTATTACAGGATGTAATACTTGTGCTATACAAAATTTTTGAAAACCATTAATGATAAGATACTTTAGTGAACTAAAATGTTTCAAATCTCTACTTAAGGGGTCACAGGGTTGCCGCCGATTATGTGGCAACTTGACGCAGTTTTTACAGTTTTCTGTGAAAGAATTTGGGAGTTGTCATCACTTTCTTAACGCCATTACACTGTAACTCACCTCAACGACTTCAAAATGAATAGCAAAAATATAACCAAATTCTATTGCCAATCTAACATTACTTATACATATACACTCTATACATACATACCTATATCATAATGATCAGTAGCGAATTCCCAGAATAACCTCGAACCGTGCGGGTGTGTCGGTACCCTGACAGTCACAGTCTCGCCATGGCCGACTCTAACGACACCGTCGCCTTCGCCCTGCGCCACACTCTGTTTGAAGGCGTCGATCTCCAATCTGGTCCACATGCTCGCCGCAACCAGACCCGGCTCGACTTCTTCCTGGTCCTCTTTCGACTGCTCGTCTTCAATAATTTTAGTCTGTCCCGGTGTCTGAAACATACAAAACAATTTACTCCTGTAACACAACATGTACAACAGTGTTGCCACCTATGGCATCATCGCTAACGTCTTAGAACCTATGAAACCAATCCAATCGAGGCTTGTAAACATTATATTTAACATAAAACCCCCTTAATGTGTCAAGTGTTTATTATTAAGTCATTTAATCAGAAATTGCCATGGTTCATTAGTTTAACTTTATAGTGTATAGCATTTCATATACACATTAATAATTACACTTACATCTGCCAGTTCTTTCTTTTCACCATTTTCCTCCCTACTCCTAAAAGGATCCTTCTGCACTGCTTCCAGTTGTTGTATATACTGAACGTAATGCTGCTCTTGTAGCTGTTTTACTAAATTTCCCTGCTTCTCTGGATCTCCTAATAAACAATTCATGACACAATAACTTCCACAAAAGCCAATAATGTCTTGAAGCCATTTTCATTACTCAATTATTTTTTACCTGGGTACTGTTGTTCAGCATATTTCTTGAACTGTTCGAAGGTTTGCTCGTTTAGAGCTTGCTGGATTTGCCTTTTTATGGCTTCTTGCTTCAGTTGCTCCTCTTGAAGACACTTTTCCTCTTCGAGTTTCTTCAGTCTTTCCTCTTCCTCAAGTAGTTTCTTAGATTCCTCCTCTTTACTAATTAAAAAAAATCAAGTAACATAGAAAACCACTTTTTCCATGATATCAGACATTTAGTTGATACCCAACTTAAAGTTTATAATCCATTATACTTCATTCTACTATTGAAAAAATTGCATCTCTTACGCTCTCCTCTCCTGCTCTTTCTTCTCTCTCCTGTGCGCCTCTATGTACGTGGAGAATAAGGGGCACTTCCTACTCAGCAGCTCCACGAAGCCGGCTCTCGCCTGATCCGAGGACAACTGCCCAAGTTTTTGCCATGCCAGTCTTCTGTCGCGCCCGACTACATCTAGTGTGCCCAAGGGCGGTAGCTTGCTCGCCGCCTCGGGGTAGGGCCCATGGAGGACCTGCTGCGAGAACGCGACCAGCTGTAACTTGTCTTCGTAGCTGAAGTGAACTGCTTTGCCTTCTTTCTCTACAACGCAAAATGGAGGGGCTAATCAATGGACAACAATAATGCTATAAAGGGTAGTCATACCATGTCGACACAGTATTTTGGTAACATGCTTGTATTTCATGCCTGTGAATACGAGGCTTAATTAAAATGGGTTTTGGCGAACTGCTATGTAGGGAAGTTTAAGCATCCACTGGTCGATTTTGTAATGCAGAGGGCCTTACCTTTGTAGAAGTTGAAAGCTAGCTTGTACACCTCTTTAAGTGGTAAGCCGTACTCAGCAGTTTCACTCGGGTCTGTCTCGTCCGAAGACATTCTCTTCCAGTCGTATGTTCACGTGAGTTATTAAAATTTCAGTAAAAACGGTAAAAACATTAGGACTGAGACTATACAAGAACAGGATTTTTGACTAGATTCGCTAACTCGGAATAAGGTTATGAAAACGTCATTACTATTTGTCATGGAACACAACTACACACACGTATCATAGGAGAAATGAAAATTTACCTTGTACATTCAAATTGTTGATAAAAGTAATGTTTAAAACTCTGTCGTAGTTGAGATATTAATTGCCTACAATAACCGCATTAACCTGTAGGTGATTTTATTAAAGAATGTAATACCATCCTTGTCAGCTCTGAACAAATCTATCAGAAACGTGCATAATATGGTGGAATACCTACTCTATAAAGACCTCTCTTATACCTAGAGCAGTAGAGCTGCTTCAAACACTACCATTGGTTCTTGCTTTCTATATGAGAACCAATTCCTTGGTAAAATGTAGATTTGAAAAGACCTACAGTTTTAATACAATACATTGATTTAAAATCTGTAAATACTTTAAAATCTTACTGTGTATTTTGGAGCTACCTCCCTTAAATTTATTACAAGTATAAAATTTGTTATGCAATCATTCTGTAGACAAGTAAGAAATAGCGACAAGTCATCAAAAAAAAAAACAGCAGGAATTGATAGGCAACAGAGTGTGTTGAGCCAGTACATCAATTCTTCTTAGAACGCTACTGCTAAAAAACAACAGCAAAATGAAAAAGTCTGCAACTATTTGACTAATTTGTTTTATGAAAGTCACATTGAAAAATTGATCATAACCACGTAATAAATTAATACAAAAAAAACCACCTTTCACACACCATCTACTTTTTCTTCTTTTTCTTATCGACACCTCCACCCCCCGATCCATCGTTCTTCCTCTTCTGCCCAGATTTAGTGGACACCTGTGCCCCGCCGGTCGCAGCCAACCCGCCGCTGGTCTTACCCGCTTTCTTTTTCTTCTCGTTCTTCTCTCGCTCTTCGAGTTCCGCGTTCTCCCTTTCGATCAGCGTGATCAGAGTGTTGCACCTCCTCTGCAACTCCATGGCCGTGCGCGACTTCAGGAACCAATCGAACCGGAACTGGGGAGAAGCCCTGACGGCGGCGCGGAGCTCCTCGTACACGTTCTCTCTATCGAAGCCGAGCTTGTGCAGCATGCAGACGAGAAAACGGTCCTCCTCTTCCATGTAATTTTTACCCTTGTTCGTGCCATATGAGATTCTTAACTGGTGGAAGGGGGCGCGGTAGCGCGCCATCTTTGCGTCGAGGGCGCGTTTGATGCTCGCCCGTCGTTGGATTTTCGCTTCACCTTTAATGGAAACATATAGTCAGTTTCACAATGGCAGATCTATTATTATAAATGCCTCAAAAATGATATTATTTATTATTATAATAGAAAGAATGAATGGAAGCACTTTCTCACCTCTCTCAATCTGAGTCATGATCCGGTCTATATCTTGCAGCTCATGACACCTCTCCCAGAACACAGCAGAATACTCCATCACCTCTTCAGGGGTTTTCCCTTCAACCTCCTTCGCGATATTCTCTATGTCATCCCTCCCATATTTCTCATTGGCCTTGATGAATTGATTGAAATCCCTCTTGCTCCAATTGGTGAAACCTTTCGTTAATAAAGTCTCCTTCTCCAGCTGCTCCTCCTCCGTCAACGGTTCCGACTCGTCGATCTTCCTCTGCTCCTCCTTCTGCTGTTTGGAGGCGTCAGGTCCAAGCTCGAGGTTCTTGGGCACCTTATAACCCAACGATTTCCTGTAGTAGTAGATCTCCTGGTCTAGAAGTTCGAACAACCTCGGCGGGAAGAACTGGAAGTCTTGGACGATCGGTTGTTTCGGGGGCCTCGGCGCTTTCGGCGCCTTCGGCTCGGACACCCTCAGCGCCTCCCGGAAGTACGCGTCGACGGCATAGTTCGCCTTCCTTTCTCTCTTCGGGGGCTCTATCCACGTACTCAGGCCGATCGACTTCTGCTTCTCGCGGTAATCCTCTCCCTCAAACTGGTACACGGACTCTGTCGGAGTGTCTACCGTGAAGTTCCGCAGAGAGGACTCGCCCAGGGCGTCCATTTTCTGGGCTAGCTGGGCTGTCTACAAGTTATATTAACTAAGTTCACCATTGTTATTAAACGATTATTTACTTCAAATACAAGTAGCAAAAACCATGGTGTTCTGCAAAGATACGTAAAGTAAAATCATCTGTGCATAGGCTGTATTAAAAAAAAGTAGATACCTTCATTTCTCCCTTTGTTAAAATAGTATCAATATCTTCATCGGTTATCTCGGAATCCTTGGAAGCGAAGACGTGATTCGCTCCATGCCTGATCATATTCAGCATTTCATCTTTGTTCAAAGTTTGACCCTTCGAATCCGCCAATCGTCCCTGCTGGATGACTAACTTATCTAGTCTTAACTTTACCTCGGCCCTTTCCACTATCTTCTCTTCCACAGTATTATCAGTTATAAATCTGAAAAAAAGATGCAAGGTTAATATTTCATTTCCACTATGGAATAATACAAGCTTACCTGAACACCCGCACCTGTTTCTTCTGTCCAATCCTATGAGCCCTGTCCATGGCTTGCAAGTCCATTTGGGGATTCCAATCAGAATCATAAATGATCACAACATCGGCGGTAGCCAAGTTAATCCCGAGCCCTCCAGCTCTTGTAGATAACATAAAGATGAATTTTGAGCTATTGTCTTCGTTAAATTCGTTGATTTGCCTTAAAACAAAAATCATACATTAGAAGTACAGGTTTTAATGATAAATAATTATTACTTCACTAAAAAGTAATTGACATTCAATAGCCAAAATTTACTTAATTACCTCTGACGATCTTCGTGAGGTGTCTGTCCGTCCAACCTGCAATACTGGTACTGCCTCCAATGGCAATAATCCTCCAAAATATCCAACATACGAGTCATCTGTGAAAAAATCAACACCCTGGAATCTTGTTCTTTTAGTCTCGGCAATAGCTTGTCCAGCAACACCATCTTTCCACAATTGTACACCAAATGCTCGTCAGTTGTATAAGGTGGGCCTGGTTCTGCCCCATCGAACAGATATGGATGGTTTGTACACTTCCTCAGTTGCATCAGGATATTCTGCAGACGCATTTTCTCCACTTTACCGGCGCCGTTCACAATGTCGATGTCCTTCAATAATACTTTCGTGTACCACTCCCGTTGCATTTTGCTGAGGCCTACATATACTTTTACTTCTTTTTTGGGTTTGAGACGCTTTTCGACTTCAGATTTCAGACGACGGAGAAGGAATGGTTTTAAAACAGCATGCAATCTAAAACAAAAAGGGGAAAATGGTATAAAGTATCACATACACATTAAGTATTATATGTACTCTTCAAAATCATGAATTGTAGCCTGTTTCCTATGGAAGAGAGGAAACACATTACCGTCATCAGTAATAATTGAACGAATAATCATACCTTTCAACTAATTGATTATCCCCTAGACATTGATAGGTGTTGAACCAAGCGTCGAAATCCTCTGAGGAATTAAAAACGTCGGGCAGAAGAAAGTTCAACAAGGCCCAAAGTTCATGCAAGTTATTCTGCAGAGGAGTACCAGTGAGCAGGAGCCTGTTGGTGGTCTTGAACTCTCTCAGGATCTCTGAAAGTTTCGATTTTTCGTTTTTGATTCGGTGCGCCTCATCAATCACCATATATCTCCAATTGAACTTCTTGAAGACGGATTTCTCTTTGATGCACATTTCGTAAGAGGTGACACAGACGTCCCATTCACCCGGCATTAATACGTCCCTGATGAAAGCACTCTGGAAAAGATATTAAACCAGTTTCAACTTTATATAACTTACGAGTATGGGTATTATTTTCCATCGCACTTATATAACACAGAGTCGAGTATCCTTCCTTACAGTTTTATGATATTGTCATGGTTATGGGGCAAATGTAAAAGCTCAGCAAAGATCAATAACATATCAGTTAAATACACTTACCCTTGCTACTTGATCTCCGATAAGACAGACGGCCCTCAAACTAGGGCACCATTTACTAAACTCATTCATCCAATTCGAAAGTGTCGATTTAGGAACTATAACGATGTGAGGTCCTGGAGTGCTCTTGTAATGTTTCATAAAACCCAAAAGTGAAATGGTCTGTAACGTTTTCCCCAGACCCATCTCGTCTGCTAGAATCCCATTTATCCCATTCTCATACAAAGAAATCATCCAGTTCAAGCCTCGGACTTGGTAATCACGCATTTCCCCATTTTTTATATAGAACGGCGACTGATCGAAACGGACGGTCACTTTGCTCTTTTGGTTCGTCTCCGCCAATAACTCTTCGTCTTCTTCTTGCTCTGTCTTGCGATGACGGTGACTAAAAAATAGTTTTAAAAAATAAGTATGTAGGAAGTCTTCTAACTCTTGAATAAGAAACCAAATATCTTACTTCAACACAGCACATACAACTGATAATAACTGACAGTAATGTAGAAGATAAATTAAACAAAACTTACTCGGAAAGGTCCACTATTTTCTCTTTCTTGGGCCGACCGGTTTTAGGTTTGGTGGGAGTCTTAGGCTGGTTCATAAAGTGGGAAAAGATTTCTGTCTGTTTGAGGAGGAAATCAAAACGTTTCCCTCTATCTGATGCGACTTTGCTTTCAAAGTCTTCACCTTTCGAAGTGGTGTCAGAGGATGATTCATTCTGACCGAGTATCTTGAAAGAAAGAAGAATTAATTACACGAAATAATTAGATCTTCATGGTAACAGAAACTAATTGAACTGGATATATAACTGGAACTTAAGTAGAGTTAGTAGCATGGTAAGTACTCACGATCTCAGTTTCTCTGTTGTCGCTCATTGGAGTCGCAATGGGCGACGCGCCACTGTCGATATCTTCTAATTTCGACATTTTTAGTGCCTATTTCGTCCAAATTCTACGATGTATCGAATTGTTTAAACACTCGATGAATCCATAACCCGCGATGCCGGGCAGTGCGCGGTTTAAATGGATACCTGTTATTTATGTACTTGAGGCAAAACAATAAGTCATCGGATTCACGGGTCACTGGATAGTTTTTACCAACGAAATTTCTTCTATGGACAATGAATTTTATCGAAAATGTATAATTTTTACGATTTAGTCAACAAGCTTGGACACAGCACAGAACATAACAAATGTCACAAAGCCCGCTCGCTCGATAACGAAGACAAAAAGCAAAACTAACGAACATATTGCTTTTAACGTTTCAAACTATCTTTTTCTAATCTCTGATGGATTGATGCTCGTAATGCTGCTCATAAATACATCTATGAAAATACTGTTATAAATCCCACTATTTTCTACTATATACTTACTTTATACTTTCCTCCAAACTTATAAGTCCAAGTGTCTTTTACTCATTTTGTAATTTCCATGACTTTACAAAAGTATTTTGACTTTTGACAGAGTTACAGAAACGACTACTCATTTCTGGTCTCCATTCGGTCTTTTTAAAATAGTAGTTACAAAAATCGAAGATGTCTAAAGTTAACGAAGTCAGCGCACTTTACAAACAACTTAAATCAGAATGGAACACCAATAGCCCGAACTTACGTAAATGCGAAAAGTTGCTGTCTGATTTAAAGGTAAGGTTACATCCTTTTCTATCAGAGGTAGTAAGTCCTTCTTGTTTCAGTTGGAACTTACTAATCTAATGTTCCTACCGACTTCAAACGCTACAGCTTCGAAGCAAGAGCTCCTCTTAGCCAGAGACATTCTAGAAATAGGAGTACAATGGAGCATCGCCGACAATGATATCCCATCGTTCGAGCGGTACATGTCGCAGCTGAAATGTTATTATTTCGATTATAAGAACTTGCTACCGGAATCTTCCTTCAAATACCAGCTGTTAGGGCTGAATTTGCTTTTTCTCCTATCGCAGAATCGTGTCGCAGAGTTTCATACTGAATTGGAGTTATTACCAGCTGATCAGATACAAAACGATGTGTACATCAGACATCCTTTGTCCATAGAACAGTATTTAATGGAAGGAAGTTACAATAAGGTATACAAAGTGATTATAGATACCAAAGCCTATCGTGTCCATGTAGAAAAAATTGTTTATGATTATTCATTTTGCATATTGAACAAAGATTGTTTTCTTGCAGATATTTTTAGCTAAAGGAAATGTTCCTGCAAAGAGTTACAATTTTTTTATGGATATACTCTTGGATACAATTAGAGGTGAGATAGCGGCATGTTTGGAGAAAGCATATGAGAAAATTTCACTTAAGGATATGACACGGATGTTGTACTTGCCTAATGAGGATATGGCAAAGCAGTTTGCAAAGGTTTGTTATTATTTAGTAACTATAATAAATCATAAACAATATTAAAGCCTATGAAAGGAAAAGCCAAATAGAAAAGGCACCTCAGTCATTTTTCGTGCATAAGAGGTAAGGCAATATCAGTGATGATTTTATTTCTCCTTCTATTTGGCTTTTCTTCTAACATTTACAATACCAAACAGGCAGTTTGAATGAACATTGAAGTGATTGTATTAACTACTATAATATATGTTCAATTATTTGTCAACAGTGACAAAAACAAAATTAGAGTAACTGGTGGATTAAATGACTTAGCTAACTACAAGTTTGATATGTATACCATCAAAATTGCCATGAGTGTATATAGTAATCAAACTATTTTTGTTCCAGAATAAAAACTGGAAGTTGGGCAAAGGCAATTTCTTCCATTTCGTTCCAGAAGTGAAAAAGACATATGAGCCTATTCCATCGATAGAATTAGCTGAACAGGCGATTGACTATGCTAAAGAATTAGAAATGATTGTTTGAATAATTTATTTCCTTTGATAGTATATAATACATTTTTTTATGCTCCATTGAATTAAAAATATATCACTACCAAGGATCTGACTCCTCCCTGGTCGATAATAAAACAAATATAACTTTTACAGTGAAATTTTTCAATGTAATCTATAATATAAAAATGAGTCGCTGAATGTCTTGCTAAGCGCAAAACTCGAGAACGGTTGGACCGATTTCGCTAATTCTTTTTTTAAAATATTCCTTGAAGTACGAGGATGGTTCTTACGGAGAGAAAAATTCAAAAAAAAAGAAATTTTAAAAATAATACTTTTCTATACTTCCATACAAAAGATTTGTGACAATACTTAAAAGTCAATTTGAACTTTAATACCATACGATAAAGTTTGTGTTAGTGGAGAGGTTCCGGGAAGGCAAAACAATTGAGCGACGTTAGTATCGTATAAATATTAATGTCAATATTTGTCAATATTGTCTGTGGTAAAATGTCAATTGAAATGTAAATATCTCTTTGCTGTGCATCTATAATATTACTAAACCTAAAAGTGTTGTGTGTTTGTGACTTACTAAATATGCCTCCTATAAGGCGGCGGACAAATTTAGGCAGGAGAACCCGAAGTGCAACAAATCAAATGCATTATCAATCTAATGGTAGTGCCCAGGAACGTGAAGATCGCAATGAACGTGAAAGAATTCGCTTAAGACAGACCCGTGAAGCGCGACATTCGACTAATAATGGTGCAAGTTTGAATCGAGCTGCTTTTTGTTACGATATGTCAATTGATTACAGTGCCTACAACTGTGTTGCTATTGGACCTATGAACTCAGTTTGCCAATATTGTAAGGCATTGAAATACAAAAATGAAGCCAATGGATTGTGTTGCGCAAATGGAAAGGTGAAATTGATACCATTGCTTCCACCTCCAGAGCCATTGTACTCATTAGTTTTAGGAATAGGAACAGATTCTATACACTTTCTAAAGAATATTCAACAATATAACGACTGTTTTCAAATGACTTCATTTGGAGCATCAAAAGTAGTTCGGGAAAATTTTATGCCAACTTTTAAGGTTTGTAATATTATTTGCAGTTGTATGTTAATTAATCATAACTATTGTAGCCCATATAAATTTTTACAATACATTTTTTCTCTTTAGAGATATAAGGTAAAATATATCACAGAGAAGGTTCTTTGTTAGCAGTGCCAGATAGCGACTACAAGTTTTTGCAAATTTATTTTATGGGCAATTCTCCACAAGAAATCAATCTACGTTGTGCACATAACAATTCAGTAAAAAGGTCAATAGTTGAACAATTACAAAACTTATTTCACGAACACAATCAATTAATTATATTATTTAAAAGTGCAATGGATATGATGCCATCTGATGATCACAAAATTGTTATCAGAGCAGATAAAACTCCTATGGGCCAACATGCAGGACGTTTTAATGCACCTACTATCGATGAAGTTGCCATTGTTGTAGTTGGAGAAAATTTGGAGTCACGTGATATTGTTTTACATCGTCGAAATAATCAATTACAACGTATTAAGGAAACACATCGCTCATATGATGCACTGCAATATCCCATTATATTTTGGCAAGGTGAAGATGGCTATGATTTCTCAATCAAGATGATAAATCCCATTACAGGTAATTGAAATATTAGTCATTAAGTGTTTGTGGTATTAATTTAGAAAAACCATGTTTCTCGCATGGTCAATTGTATGTTGCCTGTTCCCGTGTTGGAAAACGATCTGCTCTGTTTGTTTACGCGCCAGGCAATCAAACAAAAAAATATCGTGTACCATAAAGTACTGCAATAAAAATGAAACTTAATTTAGAATAATTAAAAATAAAATCAAATATAATAAGTAGGTATCATAATAAGAAATCTGAAATTGTGATTTTCATTGTGATTTTTTAGTGACTATTAAAAGAATTTTGTGAGTTTTATAATTTTTAATTTTTGACATAATGTAATTGTTGACTCATTAACTTAAAAAAATAAAAAATTAAAGAATCGACTGTTAGGCGATACGAAGTTCGCCGGGTCCGCTAGTACTTGAAATAAAAACTGGTTTTCACCCAACGTGAGGCAAATGTTTTCCCTCATATTACCTGCTTAGTCTCAAAGTACTTCCATTCCTTAGAAAATTCCGCCACCCTCTTGCTTTGCTCTTCGAATTTCTCCCACTTGGGCTTCCTCCATTTACTGTGATGCAAATCTAGCATCCCACCGATGATTTCTTGAGCAAAATTCCTCGGGAACATCCTTTCATCTTCGATGACGTGAGCGTAACCGTCAGAAGTTCCGAAAGAGACGAAAAAGTAGGGTAAGCCTTTGGGTACTGCCCTTCGAATGTCTTTGCCTTTTAGTGAGATGAGTTTCTTATTTTGTGCCCACTCTTCTTCACATTCATCAATAGCCTTCTTAAAGTAAATAGGGCCATTGTTGCTCTCTTCTAGAGGGATAGGAATGCATTCTATGAACATGTGGGGAAAGCGGTGAAGCCCTACTGCGCATTCGAAAAATATAACGTCTTCATCTCTTCTCTTGAACATTTTTATCAGAGACTTCTGTAGATCCATAAGTTCCTCCCATTCATTTTCATCTAACTGAGTGGAACACGGGACATGCTTGATAGGACTTATTAAGCAATGGCCTTCGGTCAAGGGTACGTGCTGTGGAAGTGACAAGTAAACAGTTTCACGCATTGAGATCATAAGATGTTTCTGCATGGCGTCTGATTGAAGGCACCTGCTGCAATTATCTAGGGTTCGTTCCCTTTTCTCCTGTTCGCTTATAGCTTTGCTTATGTTCTTCGCATCTGAATCTATTGGTTGTTTTCTGATTTCATCTGTGAACATATCTTCTAAATCCTCACTCTTATGTACTTTCTTGGTCATATTTATAAATTCCCAATTGTGATCCGTTGTAGTGTGGTACTTTTCACTTTCAAACATCTGTTTAAGAGAATATTTGTCATCGTCAGCAAAGTACCGGACTCGTTGTCCTTCTCTGTGAGTTTCAACCTTCTTTTTCTTACGACTTGATTCGCCATATTCCGACGGTGATTTTAAAGGTAAAGTCCTTCCCTGATTGTCGGTCACGGTTAATAAAACATGGTTTTCTGAAGTTGTGACTTGTGAGCTACGAGCTTTCTCCAGTTTTTGTTTTAATTCCTCCACTAACTTTAAATCGCCCATAATTTCAGCTTTAACTAATTTTGCTCCTATTTGATTTAAATCCTCGGACGTCACCGTAGATGAAGTAATAGTCCCTTCGTTTATTTTACAGCTTTGGTCATTCTTCTTTTTCCAATTCAATTTTTTTTCGGAGGTAGGCTGATAAATATCTTCCGTTTGAGAATCCACGGGTTTTTTGAACTTGGGTAAACCGTCTCCACCATCTTTCCAATAAGGGTTAAGTTCTCTCGCACTCTCCTGGGGATTGTAACGTTCTTTCTCTCGTTTCTGTCGTTCCCTCTCTTTTCTCTCTTGCCGTCGCTCTGAAGTAGAAGTAGATAAAAAGGATGTCGGCAGGTCCATCCATTCTTCCCGTTTAGGTGGAGTGTTGGGTGAGTCTGGCGATTTTTCCCTTTTGGACGGTTCCCGTTCTACCCATTCTTCTGAGCTGGAGCCAGAAGTGTCTCTGTGCCTTCTTTTCTTGCTCTTTTTAGATTTGGATTTCTTATGTTTTCCCTGGAAAATTATATATGTGATTAATGACATTACCTCAAGTTTTGCAACGGAAATACCATTCTAACGAGAGTAGACGGCTGGGACTTCACGAGTGCTTTAGTTCATCAAAATCTGGCTTACCATAACCTAACTTTTTGAATAACAAATTTATTGTAAGCTAAAGTGAAACTTTAGAAGTTATAAATGTATCATATATTTATATTTTTACAAACAATTAACATGTTTGAACCGGTTTTAACTATAAGTGAAGCAATAAATTGCAATTATATAAATTTCTAACCTCAAAAAGCATTAATGCATGTTAATATTCAAATATTATAGGTACAGTAAACATTTAAACAGCCTGTTGTTCGTTGTATACTGCTGGATAAGCAATAGTATATACAATATACACCATAAACCATCAAACACGTTATAAAAGTATTATGTGTTTAGATAGTTTCAACATTCACACTAATGTGAACAAAGAGTAAACTCTGGTTACTTGAATCTCTTAATTAAAACAGACTTTTAAGATTCTGCATCTCTTTTGGAGCTCCCTTCCTAAGCATTACTTCGACAGTCTGATATAGTTGTCCGTGTTTCTATAAGGGCATATTTTTTCAGACAATCTGAAATGAAATAAACATAAAGATATGGCTAATTTATTCAGTAGAATAGGTCACAACAACTCTGCTTTATACAGCATGACAGTAAAAAATTAATTGAACCCTCAGTTGTAAAATATGCGTACGGTGACTGTAAAACAGAAACAATACATCACAGCTTCGGAAAGAAAAAGATTTCATAATAATCTCATTACATAAAGCCTTATTCTACTTTTGTTTATGTACAATAAAATTTTCGCAGATTTAACAATTACGGTGTACTGAAGCAATTTTTGAAACCTAACCGGACTAAAAAATATAATAACAAAACGAAACTTTATGACTGTGCCTGTGGAACACCGAATTTTGGTAGACATAATCCGAATTTACTTTCTATCCCTGAGAATATTGGAAGAGATACCGAGAAACCGCCGATGTGATCGGGATTCTGAGGCTTTCCATCAGCCATGGAGACTTTCTTCATTTCCGAACCAGATGGTCGACTGAAAAAAATTCACATTAATTTTAGTTTTCAGTACCAACTTCTGATTCATCCTAATTGTGTCTCTGGCGTGACAACGAACTGGTGCATGAAAGTGTACTAAAATCAATACTAACCTTCCCCCAAAGTCTACGTAGAGGTACCTTTGAAGTAATTCATAGGTTACCAGAGTTACGCCGAACTGAGGTGAGGACCTTAACACACGGGCTGGAAAAGAACCACTTTATTAATGTTGAACGGTAGACTAAATGGACTAGATTAACACGTAAATTTGATTCAAATTAAACTGAATTTAACATTACACTCTCAGCAGCTTTTATCGATTCATCGCTGACTTACAATCACCTACCGATGGAACCTTTCCAGAAAGCGCTGAAACCTTCTTCGGCATAGATTTTCCTCGCAGCATCGAACAGGCCACTGTAAGTCGTCTGGCCGGCACGTGCCACCACCTGCAACCTAGTCTTAATGACGTCGGCGGGGGTGACGAGGGCGGCCGCCGGCACGCCTGCTATGAAACCCGAACCCAACAACGTCCACGGGTTATTGTAACCGTTCTCATCGGCCATAACTGCTTTCGTGTGTGCGTAGACTGGGAAGTAGATGCCGCTGGAAACGAGAAAGATGTGAGAATGAGAAGGTTTCCAGGGGGAATAATTCGCACTTACCAGGTTTTGTGGAACACGTTTGGAAGGTAGATGTGGGACGTGTGAGAAATGGTTGACGGACGGTCTGGAATCGGATCATTGGAGGTTGGAAGGAATGAAAAAGGAAAGTGAATAGCTTTGTACAGTAGTTAGTAGTAGAACGTTACTCGGACAAGTTTGTTTTTCAATACTCAGAGAAACGAAAGAACATCCTACAAGTTTCTAAACAATTTTTGAATAAGCTTTTAAGTCAACATATACTATGACAAATTTATTTTACGAAATTTAAATGTAGTGACTACTCCTTAGTAATATTTTGTGACTTCATTGACAACAGTTCTAAGCATACCTGAATGGTATATCACGTAAGAAACATGCTCGAGCGCCCTTATAAAGACCAAATAGTCCTAGGTCTTTGACCACCGACCATGCTCGCACTTTTGCGCCACCTGCTATTTCTCCTGCCACCTGCAGACGGATTTTTACTATCTCTAAGGGGTTCGTGAATATGACTTGTGAACCACCCGCCTACAATGGAAAAACGTGTCATAGTAAGTCATAGAAACACTATCACAGTTAAGTAACTGTTTTTGAACCACCAACTCGGTTCAAAAACTGTTATTTGAATTTCGGAAATTATTAAATTACGTTCATGTAATCCATGATGGTGAAGCTAGAATATGTTGGAATTAAGCAAAAGCATCTCAAGTTACTTACACAGCAGCCTGCTATTACTTCAGCCCAAGGTTGTATATTGCCCTTCTTATCTGTTAATTTGTCCCTCACCAAATCGTTCACCTGGAAGATTCACATCAATAAACTAAAGATCACAAAGATATTCTATTTTTCAAACACCAAATTGTTCCAGTATCTCGTGTGTCATGAAAGGTGTTGATTAAACTAAATACTATAGTTATGTGCCATTGAATAGGTGACTGCAAATAAGTTGCAGTCATAACACATCGCATTTTTCTCCAAATCTTATTGGGTTAAGACCAAACTGTTATGGCATACCGTCAGTTTGATAGCTTTCTCAGGAGCGACTCCAAGCAGTTGCGGCACGAGCCCTCTGTACAACCCGAACACACCTTCGTGCCTTATAACTTTCTTAAAACAGTCCCAACTGTTCCTATACATGAGTTCACCGATGAATGATCCTGCTCTTTGGTTTTGCATCCGGGTCTTCACCAAGTCGATGGGGTAGACTGCAGTTGCGCCCACCGCTGAAATAACACTCTTTTTAGTATGAGTAAAAAAACTGAATATTTAACACTAAACTATTCAATAATAATGACTTAAAATGCATAGGTTTTAAATTGAAATCCTTACCTCCAGCAATGGAGCCTAGGGCGAACCTGTAAGTGCTTTCTAAGATTTGTATGAACACACCACGGTCTTCTGGACTCTGAAAAACAAACATTCTAAAAATATTCCTCTCTTTAAATATTGAAAAATAAGTCGCTTACCGTTACAGCGTGAATCTCCGCCAGTCGATTCGTAATCTGTTTGAAATATTGTTCAGGCGCTATGGCGTACAGATCATTGTAGACTATCCTCCTGAAATACATACTCAATTAGCTTTGTGATTAATTCAAATGATAATTACGAAACAATTCAAGGGGTCCGTAATACGAAGAACTGTTTATAGAATGTTGCGAGGGCACATACAGCGCTTTGTGAGTAAATTAAGCAGAACCATCAACCGTGGCCCATTCAACTTACGCTGAAACGTTATTAAAATCAAAAAATTAATAGCACGAACCTATCCCAACTGTTGTTTTCTTCGCTGCACAAATATCTGTGTTCCATTAGAGAGCAGCAGAATAAAAAAGATACTTTCACGATATATTCCTCTAAACCACTCGAGGGACAAAATTGCCTTTACTTCAGAAATGGAGATGACACTTACCCCGACTGATGTAGCACGTCGCACAGCTGGAAAAGGATTTCGACCTCGAGCGGCGTCATCTGCGACATCGCCTGCGCAGAGTACATGAACTCCTCCTTGCTAACTTCCTGCGTCCTATGGCCGTTCGTTACATTCAGGTATATACGTTTCACCAGCTCCATGTTGTTCAACAACGAATTGAACGCGATAAAGTACGGGAAACTTATGCGACTACCACTCTGAGACTGCTGGGCGGTCTATGAATAAAAATTGCTATTAAACATTTTTCCTAAGTCTTGCTATCTTTGACTAGGCTACATGGCACTTTTTAAAGACCCCACAATTTACTTTTAGATGTGATTTTTGTAAATGCTGTAATTGTAGGAATAGCATGTAGAAATGTTGCTAGATTATTCCGATTTACCGACTGCGCTTACCTCTATAAGATGCGACTGCACTTGCTTAGTGAGTAAGTGGCTCTTGATGCTGATCATAATTTCCTGAAAATCCAAAAGAGAAATAAAACCCGTGCCAGCTTTATCGGCCCTTCTAAAACCTTCAATAGCATACTCTTCGTGGAAGTCGTGCAGGAACTGGCTGAACTCGTTATACGACACTAAGCGTTGCTTGTCTTTACCGAAATATAACTGGACGAAGGGCGAGTTCATATTGAAGGGAATCTTTTTGTGCAGTTCTGTCTTCGTCATCACCTCAACGAATTCCTCTACAAAACGCAAAGTTATTAAACGATAAAGAAGAAGTATATTTCTTTGGTAACATAAAGCAATGGAGTCAAAATGCAAATAGAAATAATTTTTGGATTACTATCAGAGCGGATCGTTTAAACAATCAATATCGATCCAAATAGACCGATAGACCTTATGGGATATTTCTGGAACGGCTGTTGTGCTGAGTAACGGAGAGATGGTGTTATGAAGTGTCACATATAGATAGATACACCAATGAATCACCTTTATTTGATTGAAGAGAATGTAAAGATGTGCTACCACTGTTTAAAACAAATAACCAAAATTTTGTCCCAGCTCGGGTAACGCCATCGTTCTAGCAAAACGAGAAACTTTGAGTTTGTAAGTTTCGGTGAATGTGAGCTATAAATGCTTCATCTCTTATCTGCTGCTAAACTTATTGGTAAAAGAGGTGGTGGGTAAGAGGATTACAGAGTAATATATCAAACCCAAAACTTTTTGTTGGAGCAGAACGATATGGCACTAGTCGAGCCGGGACCAAAACCTGGATACAAGCTTGGACAGCAGTGGTGCATTAAAGCTGTCTTCAACCAATGATAGTACCGAGAGTAACACTTTTCCATATAGCTGATAAGAGCTTACGTCCCACAGCGCTATCTTACTGTTCAATCAAGCCGTTTCAGACAATTTCATAAAGCCTAGCCCTTTCTTTATATGGTAACTCTCGTTTATTGAATCGAGTAGGTTTTTCTTTCTAACTGTAATGCTATGAAATCATAAAAAAATATTCTATGTTTTAATGAAGAACTTCAATATCGATTGATCGAGAAGGAATTCACAGGTATTTGAAGCAAATTCAATGAAAGTAGAAGCAATATGAATTGGATACAAAAATGAAATCATTCGGGTTAAAGGTGCTTCAATGAAATAGATAGTCTATCCAAATTTTTTGACATTCAACATTGAAAAGGATGCGTAAAGGTCAAAGGAACAAACATCACCAAAACTGCGATACTTACGAAAACTAACCATTCCATTTCCATTAGTATCGAATAGCTGGAAAGCCGTTTTATACAGGGCGTCCGGGAAACAGAGGAGCCCCTCGAACGCCTGGAACTCCGGATAAGAGATGAGGCCATCCTTGCTGGTGTCTACGATGGCGGCCAACAACCTCAGAGTGTCGACATTGTAATTCTTCTCGTCTAAGATCCTCAGGTATTTTATGACGAAATCCTCGGCCGACATGAACTTCTCCCCATTTTTCTCGATGGAAGCGTACTTGTTGAAAATATCATGTAACTGTTGTTCATTGGCTCTTTTCAAAAATCCGCCACCCTGAAAATCGAGAAAAATCGTGAAACTCGAATCGAATCGCATTTATTTTCCAAAATCTAACTGACCTGCACCGCATGGTATATCACATTGGTACCGCCACTTGTGACCATGTTAGATTTCAGAAAAAGATTTTAAAAATATTTTGGAACTGTACCTCTAATATTGTAACACATTCTATTTGACTGGGTCACACGCTGACAATGTATAAAAATAGTTCACAGCACAGATTAGTGCGCGTAGAAAAATATTATTTTCGTACAACGGTTTTTTAGTATCGCAAAATCGCCTGTGACAATATAGGGAATAAACGTTGTGGATGAAAAATGTGAGTGTGTTACGTAAACATGGATAAACTGCCAAACTGGAAGTAAATATGGTTCGCAGTAAAGTAAGTTTTCACATTAGATATTAGTAATACTTTTTACAACTATGTTGCAAACTTAATTAGTTAAGCATCGTTAACCACTAAAGTATTACTCGTATGCATGGGACTGCATGTCATTAGTGCAAATGATATTTTAATTCAACGTTTAAATAGGTATTAAACCGTTTTGTATTTCATTACGAAGGAATCTTAATGATTCATTCATGAAAGACACATTACTACTGTGATTGACATTAGAAATACCAAATTA
This sequence comes from Cryptocephalus primarius, assembly GCA_963576515.1. Lineage (NCBI taxonomy): Eukaryota > Metazoa > Arthropoda > Insecta > Coleoptera > Chrysomelidae > Cryptocephalus > Cryptocephalus primarius. The sequence goes on from OY754939.1 coordinate 16,803,507, forward strand.
AACTGCATAATTACTTAATCTTTTACTGCCAATTAACTCAGTATATAGTGATCCATGTCGAGCGTGGTTTTTACAAAGTCCATGGCCGATTGGTAAAACAGTTACAGATCAAAACATTTCTGCTTACAAAAATCAGTCATTCCTGAAGATTTACACATTTCTAGGGAAGATTCTATTCAGGTCTCAGGAAAGAAGTGGTAGAAAAGACGAATCAATGAATGTAAGACATGGCAAGTGTTATAGGAATGTTAGATGTTGCTCCCTTTCCTTGGGTCTAATAGATACTTGGTGCTATTGAGCACTAGGTATAGACATGTTACTGGCAGTTACGATTTTCTTCACAATTCTATAGAAATAAGGGAGTAGTTGGAGGAAAATCAGAATTTTGGAAGAAAAAGACAGACTAGACATATTTTAAGGAAAGGCGAAAATCGAAAAAAGGAGGGATCGGGAGAAGAAATGGGATGAAAACTGTAAGGAACGTCCGTAGGAAAGATAAAACTTGGGAGAAGAACCTAGAAGATTCGAGAAAAACCAATATATAATGCAATGTAACTGTAATAATGCAATTGGATTTAGGTGTTTTATGTTGATTTCATATTTGTTTCTCCATCACGATCGTGGTGAGTCCCACTGGATACCATGGGTGTTGCGTATGTCGCGGGAAGTGTGTAAAAGGTATCCAAAACCCCATTAACGCTGGTAACCAGGGTAGACAGGATTAGATGTCCTGTGGGAGAGCAGGTTTTAAGATGACTCAGTAGGGCAACCTGGAGGTGAAACCTTAAGGGAGAACAACCATGCCTGATGAGTGTGGTTCGAAGCAAACGTTATACTGTCCAATTAACCTTGGTAACAAAAGGGAAGGTTAGCAATGAAACAACAACGACATGTTTGTTTTTGATACCTGACAGTCACTTAACAACCCCAAAATGGAGGACGTTGCTCAAAACAGAGCTTAAGAGAAAAGATGGGTTTCGATGGAAATAATAGGCAGAAAGTACCTATGGTATTTTTCAAAATATTACAGTTTTGCTATGGCGAGAAAACGAAGATCTGAGAACGTCCCACGTAGTCATGTTAGGAATAAGCCCAGGCAGCAATCTTAAAATATTCACGACACCGCCAGATAAAATAAAATAAAAAACAGTTGATAAGAAGTAGGAAAATTTGTATTTAAACTGGGAATACAAATTCGCAAGTATCGGTTTAAAAAAAATTCTGTTTTCGAAAGTACTGCAGTAATAGCGATAATTTCCTGAAATTGCTATGAATTAAAAGTGGTTAGTTATATGACTCAGTTGGAAATCACCACTCTTGAGGCACTTAAATTGTGATTACTGCACAATGATACTGGCGACTTAATGGTATTAGCAAAACAACATTTCATATTTTTTTAAGGTGAATGCGATATCTACGAGGATATTTATACGTACGTCAATGATAATACGCACTCGGGATCTTATCATGACCTATTCAGATAAGTCATCCGCATTTAATTTACGTGTATAACATACACATACATATAAGTACGTATATGTGTATTAGAAATAAGATTTATGTACTTTTGTTATGTAATTCAGGTGATTGCTGATGAATTGATTGCAGGAATTTTCCTATATACCACCTATATACCACCTATATACCAATGTTTTAGTGGCAAATTACCCAAAACCCAAATGTAAATTAACTAGCCAAATTAGTTGGTGATAACCGATATGACGATGGCCATCGAAAATTTTGAATTTGGGAAACTTTTATGACGAAATGGTGATCAAAAATTCATTCAGGAATCCCAGAAAACTTGGAGCATTACTTTCCAGTGTTGGAATGTTGTTGAATTAAGTGTACTTTGCCACTAGAGGAAGTAAGAAATTTTTATTTTCCACAGGTGTAATTATTCACTTCTCTCCTTACAAATTTAATTATACTCGTACTTATCCATTAAACAATCTGATACCTAGCGTCAACAACTCGATTATTATACTTATCTTAGTGTCAGAGGTTAATTTCAATTCGATCAGTTAAATTATTATTTTTATACATACATGTACGAGTACCTACATATTAAAATGACGCTCGATCAGTTATGCAATATGGACAAGCTGTAAACAACAAAATTCATGCTATCCTTACCAGTGTTTTCATGGCAATAACAGTTATAACTCACTATTCGGATTAATATTGAATACTTTATTTACAAGGAGTTACATGACACGTGGGATTCGAAGTGTTTTACGTACGAGTCACGTAGTACAACTAAACGTAAGAGAAAAATTAATATGTAATCGTTATCAGATGGCTCCTATCTTAAAACACAGAACCGGATTAGGCAAAGAGGCGGAACTTGCATATGCCTCGTATATTTTTTTGGGCGATTTTAAAAACCTTTTGTTAAGGGAAAATGCATATGTAGAGTAATAAAATAAAATGAAAATGATGTAGAAAATGCGGAACTACCAACACCATTGGCATCGCCTCGCTAGTGACGCAAGACTGGCTACGGTGTGAATAATAATTAAGTAAATTCACGTGGTTTCTAGCCTGGCGCACACAGAATCAAGCAAATAAGACACGGATAATCTCTTAAGGCGTGGATAATGGAGATAACTCACGATTACATCAAGGCATCAAAACCTAAGGTAAGCAAAGCTGTATAACTCGGTTTCCTCGGCATAACCCCACAGCCGCACCGAGGGAGAAAATGCTTTAACAACATTTAATGTAGTTATTAAATTGGGGAAATGCCCTTTGCGCCGCCTATGCCTATCGAGATCCTTCCGCGGACCACACGAAAGACTAATGCAATTAATTAACCCATAACGTTACACCATATCGCTGTAACCTTGATTTACCTTGAATTCTTCACGAACTCAATTTGTGTGTATTTCTTAACAAAACATCCATTAATTCGGTTTCAAAATCAATTCTATTTGAGATAGTGGCAGAACGCCTGGTCGTTTGATTATAGCAAATAGTTGCTGTTATTTTGGCAAAAGTTTAAAACACTGTAACACATCTAAATTTTAAAATAAATTCAGAGATTCTCTAGAAGACAGAAGCGATGTAAATTCTAGAAGAAACAATGCACTTACTAGTGATTAGTCTGAGGAAGACGCGAAACTGTCCCAATTTTTTGATAATATGCTGTCAGAATCCTGGTACATCTTAAACTGTCTAGTATCTAGAATTTGGTGTGTAAAATGGTGAAAGAACTGCACCTGTTTCAATTATAAGTAAAATATATTATAGAAATATGGAAAATTCCCAAATTTCTCATAGAAACGGTTCTGTACGCATAATTTCAATTTACTACGATAAGCTTGTACAAATAATGTAGATAAGGTGATTACAAGTAGGAATCACCAGTACAGATTTATGAAATTTCAATAAGACTCCTAAATTGAAACAAAAGTTACCATCACATTTTCAGTTATCACTCAGGCCCTTATAACAAACATTAATAAAAAATCGCGATAACTTCATGCACATCGTCAGCAACTGTCAATTATTTAATTAACTAGTAATTAGCCGCATCGCCCAGACTACATAAAACATTTTTTTCTGCAAACTACTCATAAAAGATCAATACTCAAGTTATTTATAATTAGAAACAATACCTCAGGTCAATTTCCCTGGCATCAAAACTGAGTGTAGGGCATGATTTTGGCGAGAAGTTACTTTGGAAAGGTAAACTGGACTTACCCACCTCTGAACAATAGGCTTTAGGGAAGAAGTTTACTCTGTCCATTCCAAGAAAACTCCACTCTCTCGTTTGCGCCACCCGTTTTTTACCCACAAAAATTATACACGATCTCCCGGTATATTTGCAGTAATCGTGAATGGTATACAGTGGGGTACGACCTATCAAATCTCTAGCCTTCTTCTGTTTCACTTCACCACGCGACTGCAGAATATGCTGGTTGGCTTGACGTCATTACTCGACGTGACAATTGACGATGAATTTCAGGGTCGACGTCAACTTATCCAAGAGCCTTCACTGCCATCTCGAAAGCGTTTATTGTAACGGGGAATACCAAAGATTTCTGCACCGTAGGTAGGCATTCTCATTTATTCCAAAATCTTTATTTACCCCTGGTGGGACTTATACATAGGCAACACTATATACATGGTAGCATATGGGATTCCCGAAAGCAAACCGTCGGAACGGATGTTTGGGGAAACGGGAGTACCGATGAACCAAGTGACAAGCCATTACAACTACAACGAAAAAACTGTGGCTTACCAAAACTGTTACATTCGTAACTGATTTAAATCAGTTTGTTACAAATTGGCAACGGTTTGATACATACATCGCTCGTTTGAAACTTGGACCCCTTCTTCGCTTGAATAGAGCCAATACTATTGTTTCCATTACTCTATTACAATTTGCTCAAAGTGGTTTAATAATATAATGAACAGTTGTTGAAACAACAGCACGTCACTGTGCAATGATTCCGACTAATTTTGACATTGACAGTAGTTATATTGAATTTATTTTGACAGTTATTTAATTATAAAAAGATTATCAAACAATAAATATCAACAATTGATTGTACCTGAATGTATTACGGAAGGTAACGCACAGCTAACTTAAAATAGTTAAGAATTCTTGGTATGATCGTCATCAATAGTTATTTGGGTTTTTCAGTATCGGAAATACATTTACCAAAGTATCTATTGTTTTGAAACTTAACTATGGGCGGTATTAGAAGGATTTTTTGTTCGGTTGCAGGCGTTAACAATATTCTGGTCATGTGATTTTTGTGATAAGAATATGATAGTAATACTCTGTAATCATCATGGAAGAAGACACCAAAAACCAAGTACTCGAAAGTGTTACACCCGCCTCCAAACCTGAAAAGATAGTAAGTGTGTATGCTTTTTTATTAGATTATTCAGTTTTTATGAAACAGAGAAGATAAGCAACAAATATCGTACTAACCTACAGCGATTAGTTGGAGGTAATTATGACAATCGTTTATTGTATCCTACTAGCATCGCTTAAGGATTATACGATGCGTCGATGTTGCGATACTCACTGCCATGTTATGTTGTTCTACTATTACTGTGGTAAACTATTGGATGCAGTGAAACGGTGTGGGCACTTCAAACTTGTGGCTCCGACATACATTATAGTAAATTTGGTTCCATTTTTTGAATGTCCTAAAGTGTATTTCAAATTGGACTGAAGGTCCTATAATATGTATTTGTTTATGATGTATTTTTCAGGATACCATTTTGAATCATCTAGAAATATCTGTATCCGAGTCGGAAAAACGTGTAAATGGCTCGTTAAACCTCAGGGATTTTTACACAGTGTATTTGATTGAAATCAAGTAAGTATTACAACATTAATCCTCTTTAATTATCATAGTGTAGCTAATGAAATACCGAAGGTTATCAACAAATTTTGTTTTCTTATTCCATTACCGTGTTCATTATTACCAAATATGTATCCTGTTCAAGTGGACTTATTGTGAGCTTGATACTTTAATGATTTTCAAAATAATATTTCAATTTCATATTTTCCAGAGTCACAGATCCGGAATTTCACTCAAAGCTTGGCAAACTGACAACGGTATGGAGACGGTACACAGAGTTCGAACAGTTACGGGATTACCTAGAGGTGACCTACCCTTATGTAGTGCTACCACCTTTGCCAGAAAAGAGAGTCATGTTCGGGTGGCAGAAGATCTCGAATGATACCTTTGATCCGAATTTCGTCGATCGCCGGCGTGTCGGACTCGAAAATTTTCTATTGAGGATATCTTCCCATCCCGTCCTCACGTGGGACAGTCATTTTTTAGAATTTCTGCAACACGAGGAGCGGTGGAGGGAGAGTTACCGAGCGAACGGTAAGATGGTGTAGTGATATTTTGGAAACTGTCGAAAAACATGTATCAACTTTTGTAAAGGTTATCTTCAGCTGGTCGAAAACAAACTGAAGAGCATCAGCGTCGCGGTACGGCTGAAGAAACCCGACCCTCAATTCGAGTCGATAAAAGAATACGGACTGACCCTCTACACGAACCTGAATAACCTCCTAAAATCGAGATGTCGCGTAGCGGAGAAGCAGTACACGGTCCACAAGCTCCACGCGAACTACGGCCGAGTGTTCAGCGAGTGGAGCGTCATAGAGAAAGAGATGGGCGACGCCTTACAGAAGTCGGGGCATTACCTCGATTCGCTCGCGTCCAGCATCGACGCCAGTTTGGAGGACGAGGAACTCTTAGCTGACCAGCTGAAGGAGTACCTTTTCTTCGCTAACTCCTTACAAAACGTGTGCAAGAACCACGAGGTGCTCCAGTTGCAGCTGGAGGACGCCGAGGAGAACGTGTCCAGTAAGAACGTCGAGAGGATCAGGGTACAACAGGGAAAGACCGGACTGATGTCGAGGTTGTTCGGGGCCGTAGATACGGAGGAAGTTAAGGAGTTTAAGGTGACTTTGCTGGATAAGCAGATTGAAGAGGGTGCGTCTACGGTTAATAATGCCAAAGAAACTTTAAGGTAAGATGTGTGCAGGTCAGTTATTGGATTGTTTGAAGTTGGTCAGTTGCACTGGGTGTCAGGGAAATGACGCTGTAGGCTCTGGAGAAAACTGCAACTGTCGGTAGCATACGTTAACACCATCTCTCTATGAACCCAGGTCAAAATGACTGGTTCATTTCATACTTATTTGGAAAGTAGTCAGTCGTGCTGTAGTTCGGAAAATGCCTTTGGTCCTTGAAACTGACGAGAAATTTATTTTCCCAGTGACTTCACTTCAAACGCCTTACTTGATATTGAGAGGTTCCAAAAGCAAAAAATACTCGATCTTAGAGATACTCTCGGTAGCTACGCCTTTCTACAATTGAAGACTGCAAAAAAGGTCGGTATACCTTGTTTATGATCGTTCCGGTGATGAATGCTCTTCTACATTTTTTAACGTTATAGGGTCTGCAAACCTGGACTCAAATAAGGGACTGTCTGCAAAACATTCCATAACAACGATACTTACAATATAGGTACTTAATAATTTATTTTTAAGACTAGAATCTTTCTACATCTTTCAAATTAATAGAAATTTTTCACTTTGCTGTCATCTTTTTCACTAATCGGTTTAATAATCGTAAGTTGCTTTGATTGCCTCAAGTTTCAACGCCTAACACTGTGTATTAGTTAATTTGAAACGCTTTAGTTGTACCATTCCCAGTCTCTTCGGTCGCTTGAGTAAAAAAGTTTGTTTCATAAAGCGCTCCAGTGATTTTCAGTATCATAAACAACTGGTGAAATTTGGGAAGGTATAGGATGTGATGCGATTGTTTTCTTTGTGATGTTCATATCGATAGAGCAAATAAAACAATTATGTGATTTCTGATATCATTGTAAAATCAAAACTGCATACGTATATTTACTGAAGAAACACTTATTTATTTTGTTGGAAATAAACATTTATATACAACTCCCTTCGTCTCACTTGAGGATTTAGTTTTTCATGATAATTTCTTTTGTAATTGCTTTCACAATACTTTCTCATCATATGAGAGAATAAAAATAATAACAAACTGACATGTTTGTTCTCAAAATCATGACGGTTTTTGGCAAAATGAAGGTGTGGTATGGGTTCTATTCTATAAGATTCCTACGTAACGTGGCAGTTGAAATAGCCTTAAAAGGAGCAGGTTTAAAACTTTGTTTCTTCATTGATTCTTAATTCATGTATCTTCAACCTTCAAGTAGGTAACATTACCGAACATACAGGAGTGCATATTTAAATCGGCTTAAAACAAAATTAACTACGTGATTGGTATTTTTCAAACTTGACCTCTTGTTCCAGTTAACTGATAACGTTACTCGCAACACCCCTTTTAAATTTTTAATAAATATCGACATGGCTCTCCGCCACGTCGCCCAATAAATCCTCCGTTCTATTATTAAACGTGTCCCCGAAGGGAACACTTCTATTTTTCAAAATGACAGATGGCAAATCCGAGACGGATTCATTGAAAGTCGGTTTCGGCATATGGATGGCGATCTGCTTCTTAATCTGCTTATGGTTTTGGAAAAGTTTCGCGAAAGGTAGGCAGCAGTTCCAGACTAATCTCCACATCATCGAAGACGGCCTCAGGAGAATGCAGGAACGGATGGAGCTGAAGCAGAGGCAAAACAGCATGGGATGCATAGAGGACGTCGAGGATCTGTCGACGTTCATGGAGAAATTCAGACAGGCGAGTGGTGAAGATGAGGTAAATTTTTGTTCCGGTAAAAGGAATCCGATCATTTATCGGAGGCCTATAAGTAGATCAAATTAAAAGCGTCACATCCTAGATTGTTTTTCCATGCGTCAAGTGAACCCTTCCACGATGGTTAAATTATATTGATCCACTTGCAACACTAAAGTTGACAGTGATTTCCGTTTCTATAGTTATGATTTTAATATCTCCCCTCAAAGTACTAAAACACTACACGTGTAATACATGACTGACCAAATTTTTGCAGAAGGCCCCATAAATCTGTTAATTGGGATTAAAATGCGTTACCAAAAGGTAGTAGTAGACATTTGGAAGATGTTGTATTCGTCCGGTTCTTACCTAGCTCTCGCATTCGTCGCTTATGTACTATTGAGACTAGTCCATGCTTGTTTCTGGTTACCGAAATATTTACAGGAACAGAACGACAACGCCATTAAAGAAGAATCCGAAGATGCGGAATCACAAGAGCAGGTGCCATCAGATAACAAGAAGGACGTTTAACAACTCCCCTGGAAACGTAACTATTTTTGTATGTACACTTTCAAACCTCAACTATGCAGGCTTAAAAATACAACCATCTTTTAATAAAATACCATATAAACTGAGAGGTTTTGTATGTAAATCGTGTTTGTTAAGACATAACTTCGGTCCTTCAAACCTAATCAAAAGTGGTAGATTCATTAGGAATGGGTTAATATAATTGCACATTTTAAATTTGTACTAGAGAATGAAAAAAGTATTTAATTTCTAATAAATGATTTCATTTCTGCTTGTCTCAACTAATATTTTCAAGTTTGAAGTCCGAAACGCCTCTAAAGGTCAACTCAGTCCTAAGGTTGAAAAGAAAGCCGAAACAACTCATTTGTTTAATACTTTATTTCGAGTAAACCAAGTTAAATCTAAGAACTATATATTGAACTGTACCTAACTTACGTATTTCCCGAAATCACATTTATTTTTACAAAAGAATGCTAAAAAAACTAGAAACTAAAAAAATTCATAGTCACAAATTTACAAATGCGTAAAAACAATCCGGGTTAAAAGGCAATTTGCAAGCTGTGTTAATATTCTGTTTCTTTAAAAGACATCAGCATGATTCAAAAAACAATACAAAGTAACATTATCGTGATATTCACAAAAAAGAAAAGAATACAAAGTAACGGTACCGTAGATTCACAACTGATATTCACAAAAAATAACACCCAATGTAGTGAGTAAAGGGTAAAAGATCTAACCTTGCTCTAGTTATTCCTAACATTTTCTATGTATATACATTCGAATTCACTATCAATTTAAAAATTGTAACGTTTTCAAAATGATACGAAAATTATTGTAACTATTAGCTACATACATTTGACAAAGTAGCACAATATGTAACACAAATTCCACAAATTGCAACGATTTGAATGTGTAATTGTTACAAACAGAAGTTACTTTTACAACTTGTGGTCAAGAAATCAGAAAACTGTTTTATCATGTTATTAATTTGCCTGGTACATGAAAACCTATGCGAATTCAAGTCCCTCACTGAGTGGAAGAACTCTGCATCATTATTCTGATAAAGGTTGTTTAATTTGAACGATTGATTCAACTAAAAATTACAAGAAAATGCAATTTACTGATTCAAGCAGGATTTTCGACCGTTTCAAATTCCATGACCACAACTCGCAAGCAGGGAAGCGAGTACACTTGCCCCTGATACATACAAAATTATTTACAAATTGATACATGTGACACATTGTGAAGAAATGTAGAACCATTCCAACTCTAACGATTTGATCCTTATCCAAGGCGTCCGTTATTCTGTTTATATCAGTTCTGAAATGATGCTAACTGGCCTTAGATTGATATTTCTGAGGCGTTGACAGGAGTTACGTGATGGATGTCACCTAACTCGGTTGTTCTCTCGTGGCAGTGATACATCATTATTCTGGAAATGTAAAAGCGTCTGCAGTTTTTATAATATTTTAAATGCACGGTAATATAACAAAAACTGAAGGTTCAAAGGGCAACTGTTATGTCTTCAATATTGCCACAAGTGTCTTATTTGTTGTGGTTACAATTGTCGCCACCTAGGTGCAAAGGTTGTAAGATACTGTACAGGTATTAAATTATAAAATCAAGAAAAATTACCTATAAGATCAGTCTTTAAGCACATAAAACTCTCCAATACTAACAATTATCCATATCCATATTGTTCAGGACTATCTCATTTTCCATTTCAGACTCCATAACGTTTTGCCGAAGGTTGCTGTCAGGAACACTTTCACCATTATTATTTTCGTTCTCATCATCGTTGTTACCTATAGGTGGTATAAAGCTCGTCGGCGGTTGCCAGAGTACCAATGCCTTACAGGGTTGTTCAATTTTCACCAACAAGCTCTGCGGTATGATGGAGTCGGACTGCAGCTTTCGCATCTCCTCGCACATGTACAGCCGCTGTATCCTGCCCGATTCCGTTTCCTTAGAGGTAGCCGTCTCCGAACTGATGTGGAGTTTCGACATGTGCTCCGCCATCTTTTCCTCTGTGATGTGTTGCTTAGATGGCTGCAAACTAATATAGATTTATTTATACTTGTTCAAACTTTATTTGGTTTTTGCGACCGGAATGGCATCGAGAGATGGACGCCGCTAGCGGTCATTAACAATCCTTTGTTTCAAATGCAAATGTGAACAAAAATGATTGAAGCAGTGTTAGTAAATGTATTATTTTAGTTATTTACATTGCCATCTGTTATTAATTTGTATCAGAACCTCAATTTACTTGATAATAATTGCCAGTAGGTAATAATCAATGGAATCCAACCCTGTACATTCACCCTTTGTTGATGTCTTTCGAAGCACCCTGTGCTGTTGATCACCAATCCCTCATAGCTGTTAGATCGTAAAAACCAAATACTGTTTAGACATGTTTGCAAATACAAGATCCCAGGTGGTGAGTTCCCAAGAAACCTCGATACTTACGGTGGCGAGTCGGTCTTCCTCTTATACCCGAAATTCCTCTGTCCGAAAGCGGGGTTGATCTGGAAAGGGAAGTGAACGACGTCCTGCGATGGCTTCGAATTCCCGAACAGGAACGTACTCTGAGGCTCCGACACCTGGAACAACCCGCCCGGCTGCTGAGGCTGCTGCAACCCATCGCTCTGCGGGATGACCTGGTGGGTCGGCGGGTTCGGCGCGAACGTCAGGAACGTACCCGTAGCCTCAGGGGCGCTGAAGCGCGGGTCGCCCCCGAACGGGTTCGACTGGTTCCAGTTCACCTGATAGCTGGGCGGGTAGGGGTCGAACGTGAAGACCGACGGGTGGTTCGGCTGGTTGGGTTCGCCCGTCATGGGGTTCATCGGGGGTGCCACCTATTTGCTCGCGCGATGGAATATAGACTGATTAACTGACGTAGAATGTTCGACGAAGTATTTAGGAAGTAGCGTTTAAGCGCTCGTACACAACTGGATCTCGACGTCCTATTTGACACTTTTAACAAACAACTGAACTGTCAAAACACACATGCAGATGACGTAGATTTCTCTAGAAACTGGTTTTTATCTTCACTGAATCTAGAACGTCTCTTGTTGCATGTCACGGAATACAGGCACGGGATACGTTCGTTAATCATGAGGTTTTATTTTTAACAGAAGTCCTGAATGGATTCTCCTTAATCATTATTTAGTCAGTACAGATTTAGAGTTCATGCCTCGAAAATGGGGCGTCTTGAAATTGTCATTAAATATTGTTCTCAATGTTGTGTCCCATGGCGACAACCTTGACACGATCGCTGTCAGCACAGCTGATCGTCGGCGCAGGCGCGTGTCAGTTTAAAAATCAGCATGGAGGGTCCAGTTCAGGGTGGTGTAACATTTAAACAAATAGTACGTTTTCAGACATCTTCTAACTGAAAACCGACGGAAAGTCCGTGCGCGAACGTTCTCGAACGGCCGGGCAAGATGTCGACGTGCGTCCCGGTTCCGATCCCATCCTAATCCATTCCGATAAATCGGTGAGTACTTCTTTTCTGTTCAAACTGCTATTTATTATTGTTTATGAGCGTTAAGCGAATCGTTGTCGAGCGGTCTGGATCGGTCGGATTCCCTCGACAGCGGGTAATTTGTCTCTCTCTGAATTGACCTACATTGTATGTGTGTGTGTGTGTGCGTGAGTGTGTGTGTCTGTTGCGATTTTTTCTCCAACGAAGAGCAGGTTTCTATAAAAGGTACAATGGAAAAATCGGCGCCTACCGCGAAGGACTTCGATAATCAATCGCATTTGCGTGCGAGTGTATGATTACTTATTATTGATACACCCGCCAACGTTTCAGATTCAGTAAGTTGTTCTGATTGTCATATGATACTTATTCGAGATTTAACATTGAGTTTAGATGAGAATAATAACAGTCCAAGGAAATAAAAGCTAGTTTTAGGGTAAAATATTGGAAATTTGTTGAGAGACATTCATTATGTTTTATAATTGTGGAAACTAAAGAGGGGGATGATCGAATTATCATAGAGGCAAAAGACAGATTTGCATTTACTAATCCTAACTTTTAACCAGAAAATCTTTGATTTAAATATTACCCATACTTCCTGAAATCTTACGGGGAAGTAAGTTTTAGAAACTAACCAGTTTTTAACCTTTAGAACATTCTGAAAGAGCGTTGATTGAATAGAACTTTCTGGAACCTTCTACATTTTAAAGTTTACTCAAAACGACCTAAAATAACATGGAATCCATGAGTAATTCTGTATTATTCTTTCTAGAATTCAATTGAACGTTATATGGTGTATATGTGACTGTAATGGGTTGCTTTCGTTAATGAATTTATTTAGTAAAGAAAACTTTGCAACTGATTTTAGGGTAAAAAGGGTAAAGTCATAGTAATATCAGCAAATATGGAATTAAAGCACCTTCATGACTTCAATTCAAAGAAACATGTTTTCTTAAATTCTTAATTTTAATGTGGAAGAACTATTGGCTTAAGTACAGAAGGATGGGTCAGATTTTTGGTCACAGGGGAAAGTGGTTTTCTTGAAAATTTACTTGAAATCATCAGATTTTTCAGAAAACTAGTGGATTTAATTCAAAAACTGGATTCATGAATTAGTTACTTAGTTACAATCTTAATTCCTGAAGAATTGACAAGAATATTAGTTTCTTGAACAAAGGCCATGTGATTTTTTTGATAATTGACTCAACTTCATCTGTCAGAAATACTCAAATTGGAAATATCCAGATCAGTGGGTGAGTTTATTAGTTAAAAGTTTTGTTCATAACTCTATTTGGTTAATTATATTAATTGAATTGTAGATAATGGACTTGAGTTCATTAGATTTCTGAAAAATTGCTGATTTTGTTGCAGAAGACAGATTTACACATCAAATCTTTGAGCAATGGGGTAGATTTCTTGAAAATGAACCATAGATTACAATTTAAAAAAAACTTTTTACTCAAGAGTCTGAAAAGACACGAAATTTTCTATTTATTTATATACATCAATAATTTAAAGTCACTAAGGTTTTCCTATTCTAAAAAAGACTTAACTTTTGAAAACGGGTGTATTTTAGGATGTTTAGAATCTAGAAAAATCTCTGAATGATTTTTAGTGCCTGAAAACCCGAAATCGCTTAGATTTTAGAACTGTGAAGTTAATTGCTTAAAGTCTTGAATAGACGCGACACTTTCCAGATTCGAAGAAGGGTTTCTCGCATTTTAAAATCCTTGTAGATTCTAGATCATCCAGAATTTAAAACAATTTAATGGTGATTAGAAATTAGAAGATCTTAAACTGTGTAAATTGCGGAATTAAGAATGGTTCGGATATGGAAAGATGCCACACTTTTTAAATTCATAGATGATCAACTGATTATATATTGATTATCAGGAATCTGAAGGGTTCTGGGTGTAAATTCTCTTACCTGAACCTTCTAGTTTCTCTTATGATGTGAAATTTCCATATTGTAGATATAGAAAAATATATGTTCTCTTGATACACACGGAACAGCAAATTCATTGCTCATTTTGGTGTTTTAAACATTCTACCATGCAGCATCATTTATTCTTATTGCCTTCTATTGCTTCTCGTTAGGAGAATAATATTCTCTTAAAAAACGTGGGATGTGATCGATCACATTGTTTAATAATACAGTGACAGTCAAGAGAAAACGTCACTCAGTCTCATGAAATGATTTTTTAACGCTTTTCTTGCGTTCTAATCAATTATTACTCATAACTGGTGCTAAAGTAATTTATTTGCATCAGAGGACACGACAAATAAAAAGGGTATCGACACTGTGACGCTATTGATATAACCCCGCCTAGTTGCTCTGCTGATTGGGCTGATGCTCGGCTGTTTACATCGGTGACGCCCACAGGCCGTCTAGGCCACGCCCCTATTCGTAGAGAGGAGTAAAACATTCTCTTATTTGCCCCGTCTTTTACGGGCCAAAAGTGATAGACGGTTCCGTTTCTAGCTTACTTTTCCTATAACTGTTTTTTTAAAATGTTTAAATAAAAGTCTGATATCGGCAAATGGACGTCAGGGTTGAAAATGTTATTTCTTCAGGCGCATTACAAAATAATAAACACTCCTTAATCGATAAAGTTCATGATCTTTAATAATGGTAATCACATATCGGTACCTTAAAATTCATAAGCCGAACCCCTCCCGGATACAATTTTAATCAAGCGGTCTCTTCATATTTTAAAATTTATCCTTTCTCCATATTTTAACTTCCACCCTATCTCCATGGCGACGTATTAAAATTAGTTCGCAAAGTTGGCAGAAAATGAACGGCTTCATACATTTTAAATTTGATATCTCCGTACATATGCAAAAGTTATATTGAGTTCGGTATCGATCGGAAAATTCGGTTTCACGTTGTGAGTCCGGAGAAGTTTTCACGAGTTCGTATTTTCCTTCACATCGTTTGATGTCGCGAAGTGTCGATGAAAGGGCCTGATTGGTTTTCGATTGGAGGATGATGGAGAAAAAGGATGGAAATTCGAAATTCGTATGGATTAAGGTCGATTTTACCAAGACTTCAATAGTAGGGGATGCTAATTATTTATATTGGCTAGATTGGGTTATAAAGATTCTATTTTGTCTTCTGTTGTTACTAAGACTTTTAGATCTAAGTCTACTCTATAATCTGTACTAGATTTTTGGCATTTTTTGGGCATATTGTGCATATGGGTATTTCCTCTCTGATAGAAGCACGCCAATCTGGATTACCTTATGATCACTCGTATGGAGGATTAATCCCGCACTCTGCGCACTCTTTAAATTTTAAAAATCCCGAATATAACTAATGACATTTACCATATTTCTTCGTTTAATAATGATTCACTGGTGAATTCACCCCTAAATTCCATCATCAGCTTGCGGCCTGGATGTTATATTCCAGAAGGTCCTAAATTCCCCATAAAAAATGCCTAATTACAAACTCCGAATCGAGTCATTACTAGCAGTCGCTGACCATTAAAGAAAATTATTGCCGGAGACGATAATTAAAGAAATTAAGTTTCCCGAGGAAAATCTCCCCCGCGCCGAACAGATTTCACTTATTCAAATTTTAATGGAGAAAAATCGAGTGACGCTTTACAAGTTTTCGGTCCCCTCGGAGGAGGAGGAGCGAGTCAATCTGGGGAAATTTAAATTGTTCGAGAGGAACCGGTTAAAATGTTTGTGAATTAATTCGGAAAATACTTTTCAATCGGGGAGGTTTTTGGGAAAAGTTTGCGTAAATCGGCTAATTACGAGGGGAATGGTGGAAATTTTATTTTCCAGCGACGCTTGATAAATGTTAGGAGAGGGGATCGACCGTCGTTCGATAGATTGCGACTATTTCCGGGTCTGGAGACGATCTTCATCTCCGGCCGCTGATGAACTGGCCGCTTTCCAGATTACCTTCCCCTTGATAATTCATTCGAAAGTGCCCGGGGTCAATCGATGACTCGAATAGGATCGAAGGAAAAATCCCAAAATTCCACGCTCTGGACCATTTTTCGAATTAAATAGTAAACTATAGATCAACCGTTAATGCTATATAATAAAACTTTGAAATAGGTTCGTAATACGATGAGAATGTCGCGAGTTAAATTTTTAAGAAGGTGTTTTCGACTGCGACCAGGATTTGATCCTGGATCTCTTGATTTCGCATGAAATTTAACAGCAGACGGACCAAAAAACTTTATTTAAAATGGATTAGAGACGATAGAAACTCGAAATCTAGACAAATCTGAGCTTTTGCGTTTTTTTGAAACAAAAATTTAAAAAATGGGTCGTTCCATATTAACGGTTTTTCCAAGTTTTCTCGGTGAAAAATGCTCTGATCGCCTTTTAGAAACGCTCATTTTAAAGGCCCTTTAATTCTCTACAAGTCATCTACACAACATATTGCATTTCCGTTAATAATTCTCACGCTATGATGAAAAAATGAAAAAGCGGTGTTTTTTTTTAAATTTTTATTGTTTCAAAAAAACGCAAAAGCTCAGATTTGTCTAGATTTTGTGTTTTTATCATTTTTGATCCATTCTCAACAAAGTTTTTGATCCGTCTGCCGTTAAATGTCAACTACTAAAACACCTTTTTGCTCTATAATGCTCTATATGATAGATATAACTATATATACTGCTCTATACACTATATATAACTATATATAATGCTTTATAGATCTATATTATAGATCTATGATCTATAATGCTCTATAAACTGGGCTAATAAGGACAAATCCGTCTACGAGAGAAGGTGATCTCAATGAAGTACATTACTATGAAGTTCATTAGACATTAAATTAACCAGCGAGTGTCTTCAAGCTGTAACCACAAAAATATCCCGTGCATGTGACGATATCGGGAAAAATGCCGTCCGTCTCAACCCCTTTCCCCTATCTCCCCCACCCTCGTAATATGCGACATACCGCGAACACTATGTCGAGCAATAAAAATTGCCATTGCAGAAACTCCGATATCAGATATATTTTATAGTGTGCCAAATATCGGGAAGGAATTTTTCATATAGAATTCTCTCGTAAAGCAGGATTTATTCGCTATAAAATGTGCACGGACACCGTCGCTCCCAGTGGCGAAACTAACCCTTTCACGGTTATTACGTTTTTAACGTTAAATTCAAAACGAATAACGTTAGCGATGATTGCCGGCGTATAACGCTAGAACGAACCGATATAAGTATATAGAGGGAAAAGTGCAAATTGGAATCGTTCGAGGCGGCGGAATCGTACATGGACGAGACGAAGTAAATCTATTCTATTTAAACGAGAAATCGTTATCCACTTCTAGGAGCGTGATAATTGTAAAAGGGCATCCTTTCCAAATACTTCTATGGTAAAAGGGCTGGCGCTGATCAGACACACATCAACTCGCCCAGAAATATACCCTAGATCTATCGCCTCTTCTGTTGTGTGTTGAGAATGGGATAATGACAGGATTTTACCCACAATTCCATGTCAAAGATTCATCAAAACTTGCAGAAATCAATAGAGCCATTGAAAAAGGGGAAAGAGATAAGCAAGAACCTCGACCCGCGACTGACGTCACGCTGCTGGACTATCAGATGGCTCGGCATTACAATTTTGGCATGTAAATTTGGGCAGGTACACGCCATTGCAAACCTTTTTCAAAAATATATTTATTCCTCTTTTTTCTTATCGGCCCGTACTCGTCCAATCCTGGACATGGACCTTTCCAAGTAATTTTCAAGATTCTCGATGACGTGCTGTATTCATCCAATTTTTACTTGACGTCTTTTTCATGACAACAAAAATTATTTATACTAATGTACAGGTTGTTTAATTATCGACAACTTTTGTTTGAAACTTTTTCTCATACAGTCTTTAATTGTCGTGATAAACGGGAAAAACCGAAAGAAGCCATCACTTTTGGTCGACCATTTTTCTCACTTTTCTCCGAACTTAATGAAAATCCAAGATAGCCAAGTCGTAGGTTTTGATTTTTTCTTTCAAAAGTAATTGTGCAAAAACGTTTTTTTCAACGTTTTTTCAAGTTTTCTCGGTGAAAAATGCTCCGATCACCTTTTAGAAACGCTCATTTTGAAGGTCTTTTAATTCTCTACAAATCATCTGTACGACGTATTACATTTGCGTCAATAACTTTCACGTTATGGCGAAAAAACGGAAAATTTATTGTTAAAAAATAAGCAAAAGCTCAGATTTGTCTAGATTTCGGATTTTCATCATCGTTGATCCAATTTAAACAAAGTTTTTTGGTCCATCTGCTGTTAAACTTTATTTACCATGCACTATAAACTGAGATTAATAATTTTAATTCCTGCCCGTTCGAGTCGTTCGGCTCGTTCGTTTTTTCGGCGTTCATACCTCTCAACGATCTTCCATAGAGGCTTAGATAAACTTAGAAATGACTAGAATGAAATGTACAAATGTGAATGATCTCAAATAAATCACAAGGCTTTAGTAAAAAATTGGCAGAGCTGTTTAGGCGACATCACACATTTTTGCTTCAAAAGCGACACCTTTTTTCGTATTTTGAACTACGTTTCTATTTTTTTTGGCATAAATTCCTAAATGATTAACGGCAATACGTAATATTAAATGCTCTGAAGTAATCGCAAATATCCATCTAGATCAATAATGAATGACGTCACGGTTCACTGAGAAAATCACCGACTTTGTCGTTATGCAAATCTAATGAAGTTAAATTTAGAAGGAATAAATGATTCAAAATCGATCCGGTGATTCCATCTTGAGAGTTAGTGCTTCACAAATTTGTTGTCGAAATCCTTTGTTCGCGCCAAGGCTCCTCCTTTCACCCGTCGCCTTTTCAATTTCAAAATATTTGCCAACAAAACACCTTCGCTCGTGACGGCATCGCCTTTTAGGCACGTTTTTCGAATTCCTCCATTACAATGGCCCTCTTTCCGTCTGGCATAAGGGCACATATTTAACGCCCTCGGCGTCTTATATTGAAATTGCCATATCGGCTGAGTGGAGAGTGAATATCTTTCGGCGAAAGGCCCGTTTAGAGGGGCCCAGATTTCGGGCCCTTTTATTTTCACGGCTTTTCTCGCCTGGATATTTCGGGATTATTGAGCGGAATTATTCTAATGGGTCGAGCTTTTAATTCGGAATTTGTTTTTGGGGAAACGAACGAAGTGCGACGGGACGGGCTCGGGATAGTTAGGCCGATTGAAATTCTGAAGTTTAATGAAAATCAGGAATGACAATTTCTGCGAAGGAGTTTTCGCCGGAAGTTCCCATTTTTGAGACGAGTTCTTCCCTTTTTATTTCTTCAATTTGGTAAATTAGATTTTGTTTTATCGCCGCCTTTTGGATTTTCTTTCGTTTTTCTACGATTTGGCCCGAATGCACCCGCCCTTTCTTAGCAATACGGTGTTAGATTTTCCTTACGTAATTCGACAAAAAAACGTGGGTATTTTTTCACTCCAAGCGAAATCATGCACTTGCTCAACGCCAAAATTTTGTGAATTCACAAAAGAATTTGTAGCATTCAGACAGAAATTCGAACCAATCAAACAATCTATTATGACAGGGAAGCAAAGTCACATACGAAACGTAAACCTGCTACATGGCAGCAAAAGATGCCTACCCCTCAATCAAAGGGTCGTTACACTCCCTTACGATTCCACTGATTCCCCGAAGGCGGATGAATTTTTCGAGTTCCTGGGCCTGGCGATTCTGCGAAGTGCCCGGACTACTTAGGAGAGCGGAGTCTGGCCATTCTGCCAAGTCCCTGGACTTCTGCAAAGTCCTCTTAAGGCCTTCACGCACGTCGAGTACAGGACAGTAGTCTTGCTGAGCGCTCAGTTTACTCGTATAACGAGCTCGTGACTATTAGTCAGAGTCGCGAGGAGAAAAAGAAAAGGCTGTATGAAAACCTTTAGAATATCCTCGAGTGTCTTGGAAAGTCCCCAGAAAATCACATCTGGCCTATCAGGAGTCGCCTCCGTTCTCGCCTCGTTGTGATTTTTTGACAGATCCCGCCTGGACTAAAAGGCGTAAGTAAGTGTACTGCGACCACAGTGATATTTCAAGTTTCAAATTCTCTCTATAGAATATCTGTATTCAATTTCTATATCTATAAATAGTCGTGGAGCCTCGGTTAATGCGTTTTTTTAACGAATATACCGTGGTGTGGCCTACATCGTTAGTTTTGATGGGAAATATATTTGTGTGTGGCGTTACCTTAGAAAACAATTGGAATCGATACCGGCCGTGATTGGATCGCGCTCCCCGCATTTTCAATTGAAATCGTGGATTTCATCCCCGGAGCGAGCGATACACGCCGCAGTTAATCGAACCGAAAACGAAAACGGCCGATTTTCGAATCGCGTAATAACAATAATTCAGGCCGAAACAAAGGCCGTTTAATTAATAGTAAGTTAGTAGGGCTCACGTCACATTCCCGATGACGATCTATGCCTTTTACCTTAATAAATTTGCATACAATATAACGACCGACAATGAAGATGGACCGTTTAGATAGGGCTAACTTACGTGTGCCCGGGCCTCGATTTTTATCACGTAGGATGCCGCAGTCCATCGGCCTCGCTACACTTTGGAAGATTCGGGATAATGCCACCGACCCGTTTTTTCCGCCTGTGTTTCACGTTTCTTCCAGGCTAGCGGCGAACGTGTTATTTCTAGTCACTCATACATTTTCCCCCTCTGACTTTATCATTGACAATGTATTTTATGGCAGCCGTGACCCGTCGCAGCTTCGCTCGCTGGCTTATGTGAAAAATTTACAACTAGGAGATACATATATTTCGTATTCCATGCAAATATGATCGGGCTATTACTTCAATGAAACTACATATCTACGTTTTAAACTACTAATCCATATACAGGGTGCGGCATCATAAGTTCCATATTTGAAGTGCATGACTTCAGGCTGTAGAGGTCGCAGTGATCTTACTCGACAGGCGTACTTTTCGAATGGACGTTCTGTGATCGCAACCCGGCGTGCCTTTCGAAATCGGTCCGATGTAGCCCCGGTAGGCTCCGTCCCAGATCATGGCTGGCTTCGTTCAGACAAATCGAGAGTGGATTGGACTGGAGTCCGTCGGGGACTTCCCTGAGCGCCTCATCTCAATAAGGGGCGATTTGTAGTGGGCAGCACGCTCCCCCGATTTGGCCCCCTTGCGATTTTTTGTGAGGTTTTTGAAATCTCGCGTTTATGTCAACCGTCTAAGGACGCTAGAAGTTCTCAAGGCCAATATTCCGGCCTAAATCGCCAAGTTGTCCTCTGCCATGGTGGGGAAGGTTATGACAAACACCAGAAATCGGCTTATTCAGTATATGGCCAATGGGGGGCGTCACCTACCTGACATGATTTTTAAAGCCATGTGAAACGAGACTTTACACATGTACCTGTATTATATAAAAACATGGTTTTTATTGAGTTTTGGAAAAAGGAAGTTATGATGCCCCACCCTGTATTATTCCATCTAGTAGAGATGTTTCGTACAATAACACTCATTAAACCAAATATGAAAAACGTGACACTTTACAACGCATGAATAATACGAAAACTTAAATTTGCATAAAACGCTTCTTCACAGTATTTATCTGCGGTTGCATTGCAGTTATCTAAATTTTCCCTCTACGCGCGTACCTACACGTACCTATACGTTTTTGTAGAATCCGCTTAACCAGATTAACAGGGGAAAAAACGAAAAAGAGCATGCGAAATAGCAGTTGCCAGTGAAAACCGCACCCCGCACATAAATATCTTTCCCCCTTTTGTGCCGACATAAATCTACTGGTGAAAATTAAAAGAGTTGGCAAAGGGTTGCCGCTGATAATGTAGGCGGCGCTGCGTGTGTGCATATGCGCGCATCTCGTTCCGATATCGAATTTAAAGTGGATTAAAGGACTGAAGACGTGAGCTCGTATCTCGGAGTTTCGATATTTTTGCTGCGGTTTTAGGACATTTGGTTTACATTTCTCGTCGTGAGATATTCGCTTTATTATTGCGGTGCTTTACAGAAAATTTTTTTGTATCTCGGACGAAGTGTATTAAGTGGGATAAAAGGGTTAAAAGGGTCTGGCCGATTAGTCAAATGTGTCAAACAAAACTACCCTGATATACATCTTTTTACCAGTGTAGGGTAGAACTCAATTAACCGATGACTACTACAACTAGTTAGTTCTACTAACTACTATTTAGTAGTTAGTTCTACTTACATGCAGCGATCAGTAATTTAGCTCTTAATTCAATCCTTAACTAAATGTTTTCACTTAAATTAGTTGTAGTTGAAGTGGACAAGTACAATTTTTTGGTTGAGAGAGTTTAGAGAGTTATTTTAGTTGAGTCAACCAATGTTTAAATTGTTTCGATATTGTGCGAAAAATCGAAAGCAAACATTAGTTGAACAAAGATGGGTGAAAGGAATAGAAGTGAAAATACTACATTAATTTAATTTTACCTAAAAAACTTTGAGTTTTTCACTAAAAAGTAAGTGAAAATACTGAAAACCGTCGAAACGTGGGATTTTTCACTATTTCAGCCTCGATGCCCCTCTTTTAAAAATCTGAAAAAAATCATGGACGCAGTTTGATGTTCAAAAAACAACATATTTTGTTTTCAGCGTTACTGTTGCTCTAGTTTTTTTAAAAATACGTTTTTAAATATTTTGAACGCCCAAAATGGTTTGAATTTCGCGTCAAATTTTTTAAAAAAATACCATGTACGCAATAAAAAACCTAAAAACTGAAAACCAAAAGGAAGTTTCTACTATGCTTAGAACCGGAGATATCCCCAAAAATCCACGTTTTATGGCTTTTTGGGCTCATGAGGAAGTCTAGGGGTCCGATTTTTCACCAAAATAATATTTCTTTATGTACTACATGAGGATATTTCTTCATTTTCGAGCCGATTTTCACCATTAAACCGGCTTGACCATCTATTTTTTTATGCAAAAACCGTGCGACAAACGAAAAAAATCATGAATCCAGATTTACTTACGAAGGAATGAGGATTTCAAAAATAATTTTTACTTTAACAACAAGCAGTGGCGTGTCACTTCTCTCATTAAAATGATCCAATGCAAACCCCTCACGAACGGCACTGGCAATAATAGAAAATTATGTTGTACAGCACAAAATGCTTTTATAAAAGATAGTACGCCTTACAAAAACATACAGGGTTATACCAAAGTTATTAAAAAAATTTTTTTCCTAAAACGTTAGCACTGGGGTTATACCAGTTATTAAAAAAAAATTTTTTTCTTAAAATTTTAGCACCCTGTAGTTCAAAAGTTAAGCCTTTTGGACACGTGTTCATATGAAGTTTTTTCTCAAAATGGACTCGAGAATAGTCTTACATATTAGCATGTTATTAAGAAACATCCTGTATATGTAATGTAAAATAGTACTGCATTAATGGAAATATCCTGTCTCATGATAGGGCAATACAAAAATCTGTCAAATTGAAGTAATCAGAGGTATTTTTCAAGGGGTGGGGTGCATGGAACTTTCACGTGAGATGTGCTTATTGGGTTGGACGAAAGTCTCTCCATTTCAGGAATGGAATATGCTTAACATACATTCTATGAAACTGTAGAAAATCGTCTAATTTCCTGAACCGTTTTGAGACTTAAAAATACCCCAAAACTATTTTTATGTCGCGATATTTATAGCAATTACGATACGAGCGTATTGTGTGGAAATGTTGGTGATATGAATTTGTTTTGTTGCAGGTGTTTGAAACCCATGGTCGTCCCGCAAGTCTTCTCATCTAATCGTTAAGCTAAAATAAAGTATTAACCTTTTTTACATATACCTTAAGTAATTCAAAAGTGTTGTTGAATCTATTCAATTGTTATCGTTATCGTTGTTCACATATATACATACATATTTATATCGATTTAAAGATCATTATTAAGTTTGAGAATAAGTGGAGAGATTGAGGCAGAGGCGAAACTGAAGAATATTTTAATCCCTCGTTGAAAAGAGAGACGGAGAGTGAGACAGAAACGAAAATGCCTATCAATCGAGCAGAGATGAATGAAAATAAGCTATCGAGGAGAAGAAAGAATGGCTGCTCCGCGGGGTCGATGACCAATATGCAGCGAGCATAAGACGCCGGAGATCCGTCTAAAAGTCAGTGTTAACGCGCGTGGACCTTCCGCCGCCCGAAGAAGAAAGAGGAAAAGGGAGAATCCGTTCCCGATGTGTTATCGCACGTCGCGCCGTTATCGTCGTCGTGACTTTCGGTTGTGAAGTGGAAAAAGGTACGATGGAAGTGACTTAGGCGGAGGAACGATGGCCGAGGAGAACCCGAAGAGGTTGAGCCAGGGTTTGGATCCGTTGCACCGATTGGGCGAACTCACCAGGTAAGCAAACGGTCGAGCTGAAGCCGAATCGGTGAATAAGTAATTAGGCTTTGGCTCAAGGAAAAGTATGAAAAATGTGCGAAATGTGCATGGAACACACGCTCTAAATGTCTGAATGTGGGAGTTCGTAGTACTCCCATTTTTGTTATCACACGGTAGATACATTCCTAAAGAAAAATTGTAAAGGACATCGTTTATGTATGACAAGAAAATTTAAACTTTGGCATCTTCGAGATCACCAACCATATAAAAATGGTAATGTTTTATTGGTGTGCGCATTCATGCGTGGTCTGTTTGAAAAACGCAAACTGCAATTAAGTCATTAAATGTTCAAGTTACCGTAATGGAAAGTTTACTTATCGTATGGTGAGTAACCTTTGTTTTTCCTATTCAAAAATGTGAACTTTGGAACTTCAAAATGAAACTCTCGGGGTGACTTCCATTGGAAGTTTTTTGTCTATGGGGTGAATTTTAGCACGATTACTCCTACGGTTTTGGAAATATCCAGGTTTTCCCAAAATGAAAATTTGCCATTTTTCTCTTCCCTGTAACTCGAAAAGTATACGTCGTATGGAAGAAAAAAGTACCATTTCTGGCATCAGAGAAATGGTCCTTTTTGTTTGACACCGGAATTTCGAAAATCCGAAATCGTCCTGTTTTTGGAAAAATCCAAAGAGGTTATCCATTGTTTTTCCTTCCAAAAAATGTGAACTTTGGAGTTCCGCAATGAAACTTTCAGGATCGCTTCCATTGGGGGTTGTTTATATATGGAGTGAATTTCAGCTCGGGTACTTCAACGGTTTTGGATATATCCAGGTTTTCCAAAAAATGAAAATTTTCCATTTTTTATTCTCTGTAACTCGAAAAGTACACGTCGTAGGGAAGAAAAAATTTCATTTCTGGCATGAGCTAAATGTCCCCTTTTGTTTGGCACCGGAATTTCAAAAATACAACATCTTCCTGTTTTCGGCAAAAATCCAAAGGGACCCATGTTTTTCCTACTCCAAAATTTGAACTTTGCAATTTCGCAATGAAACTCGCAGGGCAGCCCCCATTGGAGGTTTTTTGTCTATGGAGTAAATTTCAGCTCGATTACAGCAATGGTTTTGGAAATATCCAGGTTTTCAAAAAAAAAAAAAATGAAAATTTGCCATTTTGCCATTATAAAAATGTCGTCAAATAGAAAAATAATGTAGAATTGTTACGGTAAAAATTTCTAATATATACGGAATATGATAAAAGTTGAGGAAAATTTATAGCAATAATAAAAGAATTTGCTCTGACATAGTGACTGACTGATTCACTCATTCATCAGTGTCTAGTAAAAACTACTGATATTGAAAAAATGAAATTTTGATGGCATGTTTGTATAGGCACGTAAATTTTTTAAGAAACTTTG
Source organism: Cryptocephalus primarius (assembly GCA_963576515.1). NCBI lineage: Eukaryota > Metazoa > Arthropoda > Insecta > Coleoptera > Chrysomelidae > Cryptocephalus > Cryptocephalus primarius. The sequence goes on from OY754939.1 coordinate 16,829,482, forward strand.
ATTTTCAAACATCAAATTTGTATTTTGAGCTTTTTTCGTTTTACTCCACAGCTAATTAAAATATTCACTAAGAGATTCTTCACACAAATATCTAAAAACCAATTCCTACATTTTGGAAAACAGTTGTACAAACATTCTTAAAAAAATCATGCCATCATTCTTGTTTAGAAAAATTTCCTAGGCAAATAACTAAAAACTGATTTCTCGGTTATTGAAGTTAAAAAAAATTCAGGGCTACTTTTTCGAAGTTTAGACAAAAAAAAATGTGATAAAAAATACGTGTATGTAATTTTGTTTCCAACTTTTTATCCCATAATAAGAAGAAAGATCTTAACTACCTCATTATTACAAATAGATAAGAACCATGAGTCAGCGCCTTATCTTAAACGTCGTATTTTTCTTAAGACAATTGCAATTATTTTCAAAATTCCCAGGTTCTTTAATTGTGCCGGAATTAACTTAAAAACACCTCAAGTTCCCCTTCATACTTTGTTAATATGTTAGTATATTATTGCTAATGAAATTTTTTTCACTCAGTATCGCTCTTCTCAATTCTCGTCTTCTCCACATTTCCATCTTCTTTCATTGTCACGAATTCCCTTGCAGCTTATTTGAATTTTCTCGAAATTTTTAAAATATACGCCCCGAAATCGAAATATCCCCGGCAAAAATATCGAGACTCGGAATGTATTAAAATAAGTTTGTGATGGTTACTTATAGGAATCGGAACGTCGTCGTCTTGTCTTGCAGAAAGGACAAACGTGACAGATTCGATCAGCGATGTTTTATGTTTATTTTCGCGGGATACGCTGACTGCAGAAAGCATATTTTACTTTCAATGGGGGAGAAAATCCAAGAAAAGTGACTAAAGTCGGCGCCCGAGATGATAAAATATTGTTATTTTAACGAAACTCGGAGAAATAACGGCCTTCCGGAATGTGCACTGAAGATAAGAAATTGATATTTTTATGCGCGGCGGTATTTTTCCAAAATTATGGTTATCAAATTTCGTAAATATGGAATAGGGTTTATGTGTGTATGCGTGTCTTTTGCGGCAATTGTTATTTTAACTCCTGAAATTTATGGGGAAACCTTCGACGAAAAAAGTCCACGTAATTCCCGATGATTTATACGTAGTGATTTATCAGCATTTACCCAATGTTATACACGCAAATAAATTTAATAAAACATTGGTCTTGTATAAAAGCAAACTAAGCGTATTAAAGGCAAAGTCGGCAAGAAGGAAGGATATAAGTAATGATAGTATCTCTAAAAAAATAGTACTTATGACATTTTCACAAGTACATTAGTTCTAGGGGGCAGAAAAACGAACGAAAACGGTTACGCGGCTCACAAAGCCTGCCGCAGCTCTGTTCATGCCGCCAGCTGCATCCTCTCCACGCGGCGATACAGTAAGGCATCCGCCACTCGTTGCCTTGCGTCAAGTACTTCAAATACATAAATACGAAACAATCTGACTTCCAACTCTGTAAATAAGTAAACAAAGTCCGTATACATTTCACACGATGGTGAATCTCACTATAACTTCACTATGTCAAACTATCGCTTCTGGTCTAATAACATGGCGTTTATAATACGTTTTCGTGACATTTAGGTTGTCCCACTCGACTCCGTCCTCGCCCCGATTGCTGCCCAGGAGGGCGAGAGATGTGCCGCTCCCGCCGCCCCCGGGACCGCTCGCCCCCTTCGACGTCCTGGACGCGTCCGGGCACAGGGAGCCGGGCGAGTCCCGCCAGAGCGTCAATTGGCAGGAGAGGTGCCTGCAGCTGCAGCTCGAGCTGCACAGGAGCAGGACGCAGGCGACCAGGACCAGGGATATGCTCAGAGAGAAGGTAGGAAGACGAGAAATTTAGAGGTTTTACAGATTGAAGGTGATGATTTTACCAGGATAAATCTTCCTTGGTTGTATTGGTAATTTAAGGCAGATCAGGGTTGCTATTCTAGGAGAACTTGGGAATATGTAGTGATGGTTTAAAGGGATATTGTGGATGGTCCTAAACGAAATTAAGGGAGTGTAGGGGTAATACGTAATAATCTAAATGATTTTTTTGTACGAACTTGGAAGATTCAGGCTTTCTAGAAGTGAAAATGGTATGAAGATGGGCTTGGGTCAAGCAAACATTGCTTTACTTCTGTTTTTTTCTTCTCAAAATATCCAAAATCCAAGATAGCTAAGTAGTAGGGTTTGATGTCCTTTTTCAAAAACTGTTTGAAAAATTGAAATCGGCCCATCTTAGTTAATACGCCCAATTTTGCAAAATTTCGATGTATATTGTTAATAACGTAATTGTGCGAAAACTAGTCATCCGACAGCGTCCATCTTTTGCATGCCTAAGGTAGACATAACAACTCAACATTTCCTGCAAAATTAGCGTTTCAGCTTTGAACTGGGCAATGCGGTGAATTTTTGAAAAACTGTCCATTTTAACAGGTTTTCAAAGTTTTCTCGGTGAAAAATGGTCCGATCGCCATTTAGAAACGGTCATTTTGAAGGTATTTTAATTCTCTACAAATCTTGTGTACAACGAATAGCATTTACATCAATAATTGTCACACTATGGCGAAAAAACGTAAAAGCGACCTATTTTTTATTTTTTTTTTGTTCAATAAAGAAACGCAAAAGCTCAAATTTGTCTAGACTTTGAGTTTTTATCATCTTTGATCCATTTTCAACAAAGTTTTTTGGTCCATCTACTGTTAAATTTTATTTACCAAAAAATACTCTATGAACTGGACTGTAAGTCATAAGTTGCCTTATATGGACATAGTATTCTTTTGCTTAACAAATTAGCAATAAAACATGGATTAAGTTAGCATCTTAACGTACGAAGTGGCCACGTAACGCTTTATAGACATGATCTTATCCCAGGTACGAGGATCTTAGGGTACTTATCCCTCTACACTTACAATTCCTCTTTAGTGAGGATCTTGAAACGCAACTATGCACCCTTAGTTGGTATTTTTAAGGTTAGCTCTAAAAGCTCCAGGCAAGACGGAATTTCTCATAACATTTTTCTGCTAAACATCTGGGAAATCTCATCTCGAGGAAAGTGCAAGGGCAGGATTTACCTCCAGGGTAAAATCAGGGTATGTTTTTAAGTGAGGGCGTAAACCAGATAATAAAACACTTTTCGAACTTTTTACCCAATAAACAACATTACTCAAAAGTTTTCTCACATCTGAATCAGCGAGCGAGCGAGCTTTTAACTTTTCATCCTCCGTTCAGACCCGCTCCCTTGTATCTCCCCCCATAAATCGTGAACGTAACCGTTTATTTCCTTAATATTTCGTGTGTGTGTGTTTTTGTCGCACGGCTGAAGACGGCAATAAATTTTTGACGTATGCCTGCAGCGGGATTATGCCTCGTAGTGTATTTTTTTCCAAAAAGTTTGATCCCTCTCCTCTCGGACCCTATACGCCAGATAAGGGACGATACGGGTTAAACGGCCTCTTTTTTCCAGAACGAGATATATCGGGAGCGTTACGTATATTCTCGAATTCATAAATAATAAAAGGCCGATCAAATATTCATGTTTTCTCTCTTTTTCCCCCGGTGATCTCCTTGTAAGTGGGTGTGGGATGGAAGCGTTTCACGACACTTTTTTATGTTTATGCGCATCGAAAGCTGCAAGTCGATAAGGCCTTGTCTTTGATCTCCCTCCGCCACCGCGAGCGCGATTTTTGCATCCGGATTCGCTTCCTGGATTTTCGATCGAGCTCCTGTTTCCGATGGATGGTGTACGAAACAGGAATCCGGTTAAGGGATCCGCGGAAGGGAGATAAAGGGACGCGCTTAAATATTCAAAACGGGCGCTGCATACGATTTCGAAATCCGCACTTCTGCACGAGAATCTTCACTTTTCCATTGTATTCCATAAGTATTTTGGTTGCAGTATTAGTCCTGCGTTTTTCTGGAACCGAGTCTTTTGAGGTGGTAGAATTTGTATCCATTTTGTAGCTCTCATATGGAGTACATAATATTTTTCAAAAACCACCCCCTTTTCGCTACTTTACAATACTTTCAGGACATAACGGAAATAAAATAACTAGTAGCTCATATTTGGTTAATTTGTTCCATCATAATTGCTTTTGTAGCTCTGTTCGTTTTCGAGAAGCCAAGGTCTTAACCCGCAGTAGCGACTCTGCGCATGTCCGGGACCATATAAGATAAAAAATTCTCAGTACCTTTTAGTTATTGTCAATAGTTTATAGACAAAAGGATAGCCATTTGATATATCTACGCTTTATTTTGAGGTGTTAGACAATTTTCAGAATTTTCCCAGAGTTCATTTTGGATCAACAAAATTTTGAATTTTTTTTTTGTGTGAAACACTCAATTTTAAATTTTTTTAGGTTTAGCAAAGGCTAAAAGTTGAAGAAAATATCTAAATTCACATACGACAGATCGATCCCTTTATCCAACTAGACCATTTGCGTGTAAAATTCTAATTTCACTTTATTTCGAGTTACGTCCAGGCGCAGCTCCTACGAAAATCTCGAGTGAAAGTGCCAAAAATTGCGCGAGGGAAACTTCTTGTTGATTTTGAGGTGTTAGACAATTTTCAGAATTTTCCCAGAGTTCATTTTCGATCAACAAAATTTTGAATTTTTTTTTTTGTGTGAAACACTCAATTTTAAATTTTTTTAGGTTTAGCAAAGGCTAAAAGTTGAAGAAAATATCAAAATTGACAACAGATCGATCCCTTTATCCAGCTAGACCATTTGCATGTAAAATTCTAATTTCACTTTATTTCGAGTTACGTCCAGGCGCAGCTCCTACGAAAATCTCGAGTGAAAGTGCCAAAAATTGCGCGAGGGAAACTTCTTGTTGATTTTGAGGTGTTAGACAATTTTCAGAATTTTCCCAGAGTTCATTTTGGATCAACAAAATTTTGAATTTTTTTTGCGTGAAACACTCAATTTTAAATTTTTTTAGGTTTAGCAAAGGCTAAAAGTTGAAGAAAATATCAAAATTGACAACAGATCGATCCCTTTATCCAGCTAGACCATTTGCATGTAAAATTCTAATTTCACTTTATTTCGAGTTACGTCCAGGCGCAGCTCCTACGAAAATCTCGAGGGAAAGTGCCAAAAATTGCGCGAGGGAAACTTCTTGTTGATTTTGAGGTGTTAGACAATTTTCAGAATTTTCCCAGAGTTCATTTTGGATCAACAAAATTTTGAATTTTTTTTGCGTGAAACACTCAATTTTAAATTTTTTTAGGTTTAGCAAAGGCTAAAAGTTGAAGAAAATATCAAAATTGACAACAGATCGATCCCTTTATCCAGCTAGACCATTTGCGTGTAAAATTCTAATTTCACTTTATTTCGAGTTACGTCCAGGCGCAGCTCCTACGAAAATCTCGAGTGAAAGTGCCAAAAATTGCGCGAGGGAAACTTCTTGTTGATTTTGAGGTGTTAGACAATTTTCAGAATTTTCCCAGAGTTCATTTTGGATCAACAAAATTTTGAATTTTTTTTGCGTGAAACACTCAATTTTAAATTTTTTTAGGTTTAGCAAAGGTTAGCTGAGCTATTGCCTTTAAACAATAAAAATTAAAAAAAAAGAGGTCATTTTTCCGTTTTTCCACCATAGCTGGAAAAGTATTGATGGGAATGCTATACTATGTACAGACGATTGGTAGAGAATTAAAATACCTTCAAAATGAGCGTTTCTAAAGGTGATCGCAACATTTTTCGTAGGGAAAATTTAGAAAAACCGAGAAAAATGCAAAAAATGGCCTCGAACATTGGCGGCTGGCGGTGGGGGCTTCAAAAAGCGAAACGCGCCATGTTCGAGGCCATTTTCGCACTTTTCTCCAAAAGTGTATGAAAATCGAAAATAGCCAGGTTGTAGGTTTCGAGGTCCTCTTTCAAAAATAGTTTGAAAAATGAAAATCGGCCCATCTCAGTTGATACGCCGAATTTTGCAAGATTTCGGTGTATATTGTCAATAACGTAATTGTGCAAAAACTATTCATCCGACAGTACCCAACTTTTGCATGCTTAAAGCAGACATAATAACCTAACATTTCACCCAAAATTAGCGCTTCAGCTTTAAATTGGGCAAAGCTGTGAATTTTTGAAAAAGGGTACATTTCAACGGTTTTTCCAAGTTTTCTCGGTGAAAAATGGTCCGGTCGCCTTTTAGAAACGCTCATTTTGAAGATTTTTTAATTCTCTACAAATCGCCTGTACAATGTATTGCATTTCCGTCAATAATTTTCCCGTTATGGTGAAAAAACGAAAAAACGACCTATTTTTTTTAAATTTTTATTATTAAAAAAAACTTGAAAGCTTAAATTTGTCTAGATTTTGGATTTTTATCATCTTTGATCCATTTTAAACCAAATTTTTTGGTCCTTCTGCTGTTAAATTTTATCTACTTAAAAAAAACTATAAACTGGGCTAAAATCACATGGCGAGAGTTAGGCATATAATTCAAACTTCAAAAAATTTATGTCTATAAACTGACAGGCCTCCAACGCAAAGAAAAAATCGTAAATAAATAAATAAAAATTTTAAAGAACGACAATTCGATAAAATTACTTATACACGCTAGATTTGGGAATCGATCAATTTTCGTTTTATATCGATTTAAAAAAAATTTGTAGGGATCATCAGGGAAGACAATTATTATAAAAATTTTAGGGGAATCCTCGAAAATTTTCCTCCTATGTAAAAGTGTAAAATTACGCAGGCATCGATCCGACCCGGGACTCTGCCGACTTCTTCCCGAGATAACGTCTCTAAATCTTTGCCCTGGCAGCATTTTATCTATTAGGGAGGTCCTCTCCAGTCGTGCATGTGTGTTATACGGGGGTTAAATGGTGTTTAGTACACATTCCTCGGTTTATTGCATACCGTATTAGATGCGTCGGACGAGGTCGTGCATACGCCGACTTGATTATGTTTTCCGAAGGTGTACGTTTCCCGTTTGAGGCACTCGTGCCTGAACGCCAGAGGCGCGCCCCCGCAAACGGATGTTTAATCCCAGAAAATAATGAAACTTTTGCCGAAAATCCTCGCGACCGTTTTTCTCGCGGCCGTTTTTGAGCTGTACTTTTCTTTTGAGTTTTGAGTCATGTCGAGAATACTGAAGAATCGTACAATTTTCCATCTGTCACTTTTCACACGTACTACTTTTTTAAATAAGTTTTCTTGCACCCTAGAACTTAGTTATGGAGGCAGTTTTTTGGCGCGCATTTCAAATTTTCAAGATTTTAAAATGCAGCAAACATTTTTTTTAAATTACTGTCTTTGATCATATACATTAATACGTAATGCCCTATGCTTGATGATAAACAGGGATAGCATCAGGGCCTTGATGGGGCTCAAATGAAAAAATGGACCTAATTTCAAAATATCTACTATTATCAAAACCGTCTATTATTTATTAAAGAAACATGTTTGAGTAAATTATGAGAGTTGATTAAGATCTGTAGGTTTTAGGGGAAGTTTTAAATAGTTTACAGAATATTGAAAAAGAGTTAAAAAGGCCATTTTTTGCACTGAAATACGGAAAATAGTAAATAACGTCAATAAAAAACCAAGTATTTTAACTGATCTTCTCTGAAGGGCACTTTTCCCTTGTTTTTCTCAAATTTACTAAACTGAACTGCTACATGAAATACCTACAATTTTATTTGAAACATTTGTATTGTTGGCACTCTAAAGGGCACTTTACTCTTGGGAATTTCCAGTTTTTCTTAAATTTCTTAAAATCGGCTTTAGTGATTTATGACAGACTTCACAATTTGACTGAACTATCTAATACCTATAACTTTCATTTGAAACATTTTGTTCTAAAATTGCCTTAAAGGCACTTCGCTCTTGAGAATTTCATAAGAGTGTAAAATGAGATTTTTTTTATATTTGTGAGGTAAATGTTAGCACTAAATTTCCAAATTTTTTGCCAGAAATGTTCAAATGTCTTCAACGAGAAGAAGGTGCAATTATTAAAGTTCCTAATGTTATTCCTTCTGTTAAAAATGAAATAATCCAGAAATTAGCTGAATTCCATTAATTGAGGCTCTTGAATTTAAAAATTCTTGATTTTTCTTGAAACATTTTCTTTAGAATTTGTGCTTTTATTATTTCTACATTCAAATTTTTGAATACTTTTAGTTTCAAGCAAATAGACCTTAAGACTCCTTAAAACTTTAAGAACTCATTTTGATTCAATACAATTGTAGTCCTTGTTATCTTAACTTATTTCTTGGAAGCCTTTTAACATTTCTGAAATTTTTTTAGTTCATATTTCTAAGTTCTTAAGTTCACGTACGTTTCTTAAAAACTGCTCGTGTTTTATGACAGATTTCACACTTTGACATAGCTATCTAATACCTATACCTTTCATTTGAAACATTTTGTTCAAAAATTGTCCTAAAAGGCACTTCGCTCTAAAGAATTTGATAAGAGCGTAAAATGGGATTTTTTTATATTCGAGAGGTAAACGTTAGCACTAAATTTCCAAATTGTTTGTTAAAAATGTTCAAATATCTTCAACGAGAAAAGGACGCAATTATTAAAGTTCTTAATGTTATTCCCTCTGTTTAAAATGAAATATTCCAGAAATTGTCTGAATTCCGTTAATTCAAGCTCTTAAAATTCTTGATTTTTTTTTGAGATACTTTTTCTAGAGTTTGAGCTTTTATTATTTTTACATCCAAATTTTTAAATATTTTTTGTTTCAAGCAAATAGACCTTAAAACTCCTTAAAACTTTAAGAACTCATTTTGCTTCAATACAACTTTAGGCCTTTTATCTTAGCTTATTTCTTGGAAGCCTTTTAACAATTTTGAAATTTTTTAAGTTCATATTCTGACTTTGGTTGTTTTTTCGCGCCAAGTTTCACTATTCAGTAAGCGAACGCATGGTGGAGTGTTCTCATTATTTTCCCTTCAAAAGCAACCCCCTTCCATATAGCGTTAGGATCGAAATGGAGATAGCGACGCCTCTGCATAAAGCAATGTAGACGCGGTCCTCTTATCTATTCCTAACGACGCAATCCATTGATGAAATACGCACCGAGTAATTCCGAGGATATTCAATAGACCAGTGCTATGAATTAATAGCTGTGGAAACCGCCCGGGCATCAATTGGCCGAGCTATACTTGAAATCCCCGGAGAATCGATAAACAATTGGACGTGTTACCTGGAGTATAATTGACATTCTGGCCAACGACGTAGCGATAATTCTCGGTGTTTCCAGTGTGTCGTGGCCACTGGAACCTCTGGAATTGATCGAAGAAAAGGTCGGTCAGAATTTGGATTGTTATTGGGAATTCAGTAACGGACACTTTTCCATTTAAATTTGATCAAAGGTACTTTTTGTTGCATACATAAAAGAATTCGATGGGCTTTTCACATCACGACACGTCGAAGTTTTAAGCTTTAGCTTCGATAAATATGGACCAGTGTTGAAGGGGGGGTTTTCACTGCGTTGCTTAAAATAACATGCAGAAATGGATTTAATACAAAAAGAAGGAACTGCTTTATTCTGTGTGCATTTTGCTTTTTTTTTTCAAAAATTTTAAAAATTCACCTTTTCAAAAATCGAGCTTTTTTGATACCACGTATTTAAGCCAGCCAAATATCCTGAACATATTGTTAGAACGTAAATAAAGACATCTGTAAATTGATTAAGTTCAGTTTTAGTTCTGTCACCAGAGGTACTGATTTTTGTATTAATTGTTTCTTCGAAAAATTGAGATGATGTTATTTTCATCATATCTTTGTTAGTTTTAATGCTAAAAAATCGTAAAGATTCATTTTAAAGGTTTTTAAAGTACTTTAAGTAATTTAACGTTGAATGATTCGAATTTTGTCTTTGGCAAACATACAGTAAACAAAAATCCATAACTTGGTCTAGGTGCATTTAAAAAAAACACAAAATGCGCCGTTTGATTAGTTTTTTTATTACCTTTCCTTTTGTTCATTATGATTTCTTCGCTAAAACCAACGGTTTTTGTGTTATTTTTAAAAAAACTGTCAGAAAACATGCATTTTTTAAATCAAAAATCAACATTTTCAATCGCGGATTACCCGGAAAGTATTGGTTTATCAAAAAAACTTTATCAAACATTTATTGCTTAAAATTAACCCCTATATCGATTTCTGTGGTTATTTTGTAAAAATTGTCACCCCCAAGAAGGGGTGGGAACCACCCCCAGGGCAAAAGCACACTTCGGCACTATATGACTTTTGTTTCTTAAGGCATTTCCCACTTTCAATGAAAATTTTACGTCAATAGGCAATTCGGAGGCAAAACCTTGAGTAACTGGACTATTAGTTCCATCACTTGATGAGCATTTCATTAGGAACCTAGCATTATAGACAAACTTCAAAGTCAAACGAAAAGGGTTATTTCCAAAAGATGACAAAGAAACAGAAAATCTTTTTACAACAAACAACGTAATCCTCAGCTAAATGAAACCGTTACGATATTCCAGCCTAATCCAGCAGGGACGTTAAACTTGTTTTTATTTTCTGTATAAAATAGCACGAGAATTACCCTCCGCGAAACAATTTTACACTTTTTAGTTTCGTTTATGAAGTTTTAACAGCTTTTCCAAACAGATTAATAAATGTTTACGAGACCCTATCAGCCCGCGACTCGTTCCCGGCCAGATCCTGGATTTTTTACAGCTAGTGCATTTTAATTAAATAAAACACCGATGGCGTTGTGTTCCGAGCACTTTTTCAGCAGGAACAATACCCGGTCTCATGGCGGGAACCCACGGTTTTATTACGGGCATAAAATACGCGACACGGACGTTCTGAAAATGTAATGGCCGACATTAAAAACCAATTACTGCATGCGACTGTCGTCGTATTTAAATACGTATGGTATATGGAATGGTATAGGAATAATAATATGTTGGAGATTCGACAAAATAATCCACGAGAAATTACGAGGTGCTATGAACTTACACATGTACTTGCTATAGTCGTTTTTCACTCATAACGAAATACAGGGTGTGGCGTCATAATTTTCTTTTTTCAAAACGCAATGAAACCCATTTTGTGAACTAGAATTTTTTTTATAACAGGTAGATATGGAAAGTTTTGTTTCACACGGCTTTAAAAGTCATGTCAGATAGGTGACGCCCTCCATTGGCCATACACTGGATAAGCCGATTTCTGGTGTTTGTCGTAACCCTCTCCGGCATGGCAGCAAGCGTGTTAGCAATTTAGGCCCAAATGGCTTGAAATCTTCCAGAGTCCTTGGACATAAACGCGGGAATTCAAAAAATCGCAAGGGGCCAAATCGGGGGAACGAGCTGGCCACTCCAAATTGAGATGAGGCGTCCCGGGAGGTCCCCCACGGGCTCCAATCCTTCGTCTTGTCACACTCCCGATTTGTATGAGCGAAGCCACCCATGTAACGATCGATTTCCGATCTGAGGCTGAGCCTACCGGGGCTACATCGGACCGATTTCTAAAGGCATGCTGGATTCTAAACGGACGTCGTCCGCTGTTCCAACGAATCGTGGTAACTGACCGGTGGGTGAACAAAACCTTAGAAGTATGCTTGTCGAATAAGACCATTCTCCGTTCACTACGACCTCTACAGCCTGAGTGCCACGCATTTCAAAAAAGGAAGTTATGATGCCGCACCCTGTATGATGAAGCTTGAATAGGGATTCCTACGGAGTTTCCTGTGCACCGTCGTACCTGTTGAGACTAAATAAGGTTGTGAATCTATTCTTTCTAATGTACACCTCGCACGTTCGTATGTACTCACTACTTTTTGATTTACTAATTTGATTGTGTGTTTCAATATAATAATAAACAACGTAGTTTATTAATTATTCGATGATGGTGTGCGATGAACTTGTTTTGATAAGATATTTCTATTAATCGCCTACGACGCCACTGATGGAAAAAAACATTGCCGCGTAAATAACCAACACGGTGTCCGCGATTTCGCAGATAATTTACCGGGGGAGAGAGAGAGAGAGAGAGAGGGAAGTCACACCCGACAAATCGAACTCGCCATTATTGCTTCGTGTTCCCGATAATAACAGTCATTTCATACTTTCGCGCAAAATACCGTGGTTTATGGCGCGAGGGTTGACGTATTTACATATTCGAAATAACTCTGGGAATAAACAGTCAACGATATATACATACGACTGTCGAGGGACACAAAAAATGAAACACATGTTGCCAGAAAGGCGTATGGTTATATTACGGAATAGTGTGTAGCATCGCATAAATTTTGACGAACATCGAGACGTACGCACACATCCTCTGCGAGCAGAATTTAAAGAATCGTATAAAGAGGGATTCTTGATTTTATGTGAATTAACATACACGCTTGTACGTGCAGGGAAGAGCAGTAAAACTGCTACCCTAATAATTTATCTTACTACTCTTTAAACAGAAACAGAATTTATAGAAAACGTTCAGGTTTTGTGAATCAATTAACGTATCTCACCCGGCCTATTTAGCCCAGGCGATCTAGCGAAATTTGAGCTGGTGTGGCAAAATTGATTACAGCAAAGAACCTATTCTAAGGTCGCAAATAGTTATTTGTGCCACAAATTCCATTCGCAAATTGTGTTTGTTGATTTTTTTTTAAGCAACAAAAAACGTAAAAAAGTGGATGGAAAAAAGAAGGTGGGAAACGAGAAGGAGCGCGCGCGCGCGCGTGTGTACAATATATGCGCGGTATGGCTGCGCCTTGGGTCTCATAACTTGGAGAGAGAGAGAGGGAGAAGGAGAGTAGATGAGGACGTACGTCGCGTGGAGCGATGGTTGTATTACCTATTTGCAAGCAACTGTAAGAAGATATGTTTTTCCTCTCATTAGACTCGTTCCGTTTTCATTTCGCCACATGAAAACACTAGAAATATTTGACTGACCCCTGTAAATACCTCCCAACAACACTTGTATGATAATAGGAAAGTCCCCCTGGGTCCTGCGGATATCTCCTAAAATTCTTGACCCAAAAATCCTCCTCATTCTCTTAACATAGCAACGTACTTGTCCGTCACTCTCGCACTCCTGCACAAAAGCGCGCTCCTGCGATGTACATCAAGGGGGTTAATTAGAAGCGTAGGACACGAATACTTACTGAATAAATTAGTATACGACGTACGTACGAATAGCGTTAAATTAGTCCCGGATTAAGCGTCCGGTTCTATTCCGGGAGATTATGGAATTTAGATTGGAACGTACATAATACAGGAAGATTTCGCCGAGACCTTTTTAAAATGTGTCCCCTTTGCCGAAGGGGCTTGACGTTTTGAATTCAAAAATCAAGGGAGGATTTTTACGTCAAACATATTTAAATTTTAATATTTCGTTAGACTCGCGAACGAACGAGGCGAGTTATTTTTATTAGAAAATCGTATCATTTCTCGCGAAAACGTCACGTCTGTTGCCTCTATTTACGAATCATTTCAGAAACGCTTGAAATATTCTCAATCGGCCTGTATAATAAACTCGAAATCTTTCCTTTGCGTCACAAACGGACACTGTTCGAAATTTATTCAGTTTTCCACATTGCTGCACACGATGAGTTAACCGAGGGAGAAACGGCGCATTTCTTCCTCTCGTAAGATCCTCATATTTATTTTTGCTCAGGTTATATTCGAATGTCGCGGTGGCCTCTCGCATGAACCGGCCCGAGGGAGAAAAAACGGTAAAAGAAAAATCCCCATTATGCAAAAGAGGAAGGATCGTGATCGTTAGGATATTAAAAACACATGCGTGCTCTATTTTTCTTTAGTTACGTCCTTTCCGGATTTGATGCGAAACGTGGGAAAATGTCGATATTCGTTATTGAGCGCCGGCTGCTCCAAATCACAAACCAAAAATCGCAATCGGATCGACTTTTTACGATACGGTCCCGTTTTAAGGGTACGTTTACGAAGATAATGATACTTGGCCGATTCGATTCAAGAAATTCGCCGCAGCGGTTTGAATAATCTCGTTAGAGATTTCGAGGGGAACGTGTTATTCAAACAAACGCAACTTTTTTCCTTTTAGATCAATCACTAGTGTATCAAATCCTAATGATTTCAGTTAAATTCGAGATTAAATCAGTTCATTCACAAGCCTTCTCAATACACGTGGTCTGCGCATGCGTACTGAGGCTGTAAAAAAAAAATGGAAGTGCAATGAGTGGTCCGCGACTCGTGTCGGTAAGTGCAAACCGTTCCTGTGCACAAGTACTTCAAATCTACTTAATACATCAATATAAAATTTAAAAAAGTAATAAGTGATGCTATAACAAAACTTGGTCTAAAAACAATTCTGGAGGTGGAAGTTTTCGTGAAATAGCGTAAAATTTACTACAGATATTTTACAACCTTTCTGTAAATAAACAGTTTCCTATAAGCTACTGATGCTCCAACTTTTTTTAAAAAAGTACCCAAAGATAATGGGAAAATTGTTGGGAAAAATGAACCCTCAGTTGGCCAAACTAGCTTAGCTCAATATTTACGAACATATCAAAATTGTGATGTTAGTTATTTCAAGTTATGTTTTAGTTTAGTCAAATTATGACAATAATTTTTATAATTGTCTTTATGAGATGAATTAAATCCAATAGAATGTCTGCGTTTACCCATCTATGACGTTAAATCTAATCGAATTTGAATTTGATTCGAGATTAGACATTTTGCTTTCTGTTTTTTTGTCTCTTTTTTATTATTTCCTTCACACAGACCTTTAGCTTGAATAAGAAGATTTTATTTACGTCATAAAGACCAGTTCATTAGTAAAGATGGAAGAGATAACATCAACAGTGTTCTAAGGTGACTATGAGACGTTTTCACAGAATTTTTCTAATTCAGCCTTTAATTGGCATTTCTGTTGAAATAAATAATCTATTGAACCATTGTGCATTACAATCGGTAAAGCCATTAAACTGTTATAGTGGAAGAAGCACATAGACGTACATACTTTACCATTGAAAACAAGACATAAGTCGAATAGTAACATAGACTTAAAGGACGTAGGACATTCTGTATCTTGGAATATCTAATTATTATGTTCCAAGTTAATGATCGTTAATTGGTCCAGAATTCTCCTTATCACGTTGTGGTTTTTAGATATTTAAGTGCTCGATTACAATGGTCCTGTAGGTTAATTTTTTGAGGTTATGTACAGGACGCGAAAATCCTTTTAGGCATTTTCTGGTAAGTGCCCCATTTAATATTACGTTTGCCCCTTAAGAGAGCCTGGGAATGGTTAAACGTCCAATGTAAATTTTCCTGAGGCTATAACGACCATTGGTTTAGAATTAATCACGTCCTCTTAAAATGGCTATAAATTCACAAAATACTAAGCTTACCTTGATGGGAAAATGTAGTGTATTAGGATTCACGATGCTGAGGAGTAATAAAATGGCGGAATCAGCGTTAATTCGCCAAAGGTTCGAAATTTTACTGGTAGAAACAATCCGCACCAACATAAAACATAATTAAGGTAAAAATTAAGAAAAATATGAAATGAGAATGTGAATAAATACATCGATCTTACTAACCAAAATATAAGAAGTACGCAGGACTCCCTGTACACCTGCAGCATCTCTCCACTTTTTTTGCTTGGCGTTTTTCCCTCTGGCAAGTAACGGTCAAGGCAGTGGAGAAGTGAAAACGAACTGGAAGCGCAATTAAAGTTGCCTTTAACCGCATAGGGACACAAAATAAAGTTCCCTCGGAGCAAGAGAGAGAAAGGGAGAGAATGAGGCGCACAAACCGTAGGCGGGCAAGCAGCAGTCCGGATCCCGGAGTATTCTCGACGATTTCCTTGCTTATTCCCCTTTCTCTCCCTCTTTCTCTCTCTCTCGTGCCCCGTTTCACGTGAAGGAAATTAGTCAAGTTAGGTCGGCATTTGGGAATAATGGGCACGACGACTGTCATACGGAATCGCATAAATAAGTAAATACGCCGGAGTTGGTAACAGCCCGAGTTATGGCGGGGCCGTTTCTTCGCTTCGGGAGAAATGAAAGATGGAAAAGCCGCAGAGCAGGATTAACGTTATTTTCCCTGATTGTCGTTATGAGACCTATCCCGCGGGATCGGCGTAAATCTTCCCGTTTTGACTTTATTAAATTTAATGAGAAACGAATGTTAAATATTCACGTTCGATAGGCCATTTCCAATGGATGGCGGTAATATGGAAAATTTCCTCACATTGTTAGTTTTTCGAAATCTGCGCGTGATCGGAAAAATACCGTTTTAAAAATATTTTAACAGACATTCACTTATTAAACGTACTAATGAAGTCCTAATTGTATATCAACATATTTTTTTACTTCAACACGCTTTCTTCAAGTATATTCACAGTATCGTTATGCACTTTTCACAGTTGCTTTGACTTGTCGACAAGTAATCAAAAACGAATACATTCAAATGTCACTGTCACTAAAGTGCTGACCTGAAACCTCGCTAAAGCTTAAGGCAGAGTCACTCCTGCGTCGTCCTTATTGGGTTGCAGGCACTTTTGTGGTCCTCGAGGAAATTATTTCTTTGTATTGGTATCATTCTCGTCCTTTTGGAGGTAATCCATGACTAATTTTTCTCATATTATTGCTCCATTGATTAAGGAATGCAATATAAAGTAAGGAATTCCATATTTGTTGTTCTTTTGGCTTGATTAATTGCCGGTTCTGGTCTGCCTTCGTCTGTTTTTATCATCCGAGGTCTTGTCCTATGATTAATACTTAATACATATTTATTAATTATAAGCTAATGTCAATTCAAGGTAATTAGAGTATCGTCAACAAACAGGTTAGTGTCTCCTTTGACAAAATTATTCATCAATTTTATTATTCATTTTGTTACTACATTGTTATTCAGATTAGACGGTAGCACCTTATTTTCAACTCACTTGCATTTGCAAGAATATTTTTGAGATAATTTTAAACAAAAGCCCCATTATTTATTAAATATCCATAGCTGAGCTCCTGTGAAAACATTTTCTCGTTACATTACTGCAGCAAATAGGCAGGTACCCTTCCCTTGCTGTTTTGAAGGCAGGAAGCTTTTCCACCAATAGTAGATACCGATATTTCCCTATCGATTGTCTCAAACGCTCCCCTCAGGTCAAGCAATGCAGCTACAGCATATTTGTTGTTATCTAAATAGGATTTAATATAACACAATGTAACTAGGAGGGATGATTCGCTCGAATAAATTTCAACCCCGAACAATAGCCCCATTAACGAAGATAGAAACCCTTAGGTGAGCACTATAGAATATAAATACGAATCACCGGGGGCTGAGATGAGATATTAGACAATATACATTGTTGGCATTAATAACTTCGTAAGTAACGCATTGTAATGTCTAATCATTAATTGCAAATGTTTGCAATGTTTGCAAAAGCGATAAAGGGTTGTTTTTGATTTCGAGATATATGCGTATTTTGGAACGCTTTAAAAAGGAAAATTTGAAAATTTTGATTTGTTGTTACGTACTTGCTTTACTTGCTATACAGGAAATTGCTGAATTGACTAGCTACAAAGTGTTACTCTAATTTCACCGTTCTACATTTGACAACGTCGCGAATGGCGATCGGTGTAGGTCATTAGTAGTTTAGAAGGTGCGACGTTGCCAAAAATAATTTTTTTTAAATCCATCGAAATGGGAAACGTTTTATGATCCATATACTAATTTTCATAGTAGTAACAGTAAAGATATAATGTTTTGAAGTGCTGATTCCCATAAGGTACCATGTTAATTTCTAAAAAGACTATGAATTTTGTTTTCCTCGAGTTGGGGGTTCTGAATCGACTTGAAAATTCATATGGATCCTTAACTCCTCTTAGTTAAGCAGTTCTCGCATTTTGAAGTCATTCTCAGCATTAACTGTTTTAATATTAACCGGATTTTCTGGTCTCAGATTTAATCATCATAAATTCTCATAGGGGATAATGTTCATTTGTCTTATTTTCACTGTTAACTTTGCATCATCCGCTGATTTAAGGGTCGCCTTAATCGTTAGGAGATTCACGTGGACGTGAAAATTTTCATGGCTCGTGTTACCTTCGGTTTACGTGTACGTCATGCCTTCGCTTGATACCTCCAAACGATCTGAATCCGGTCCTCCAGCGGAGGATGGAGCCCACACGGTTATTAACTGCTTCATTACTCTGATTGTGCGGATCAAGCAAGACAATTACGCAAGGCTGTGTTCTTACCCGGCACTGCCATGAACATTGCCGGCAGTAAAAATTTTTAGGGAAATTACAACGGGCTTTAATTAAGTGAGCGCCGACTCGTCGTCGCCGCTCATTGAATGGAATTATGGAAGTTTTTGGGGAAACTCGAATCGAAATAAACGGTATTATCAGATGTTTTAAAATAATAGTAATAAAGGTGCCTCCTAAAAAGGTAACACGTTACAAAGTTATGGCGTGGAATGGCAACGTGGCGTCCTCACAGCTTCACGTGTTTTAATGGAAAGATTATTCCCGGCCAATCAGAAGCCTAAGAGGAGATGCGTTATGTTTAAGTAAAATTACATTGTTTTTCCCTTTGGGGCAACTCGACAGATGCGCCTCATATATCAATGTGTAGGTCTTGTCGTGTACTTTAGGGGCAAATTTATTGTCCATCACTTAAGGAATACTCAAGGAGGCCTTGGTGGAACCTCATATGAGCTGTTCGATAGTTACAAAATCTTCTTGCCTCCTCCAAGGAGCACTTAAGGAGGTAAAAACTGTGACAACAGCGCAAATTTTGAGCAAGGAACTGGTCTATGGAATATTATTTCTATTTCTATGGTTCTACGAACGTGGCAAAGTGAGGTTAGAAACTACAACAAATTAAAACTTGTAATTTAACTAAGAAAAAGTAAATTTAAACCCTCAACCTTATTTTTAAGGCACCTAAATCGTTCTTTCCGGACTCCCAAACATCTTTCGAAGACATTTCTGGTGCTTCTGTGAGCCCTGTTTTAATTTCTTTCTGCATGTATATTAGGATGTACAAGTGGTGTTAGCAGATATCTTTTATGTGCTATTTTACCTATACCAACACATCATTTATAACAAATTCATATTGTAAATTTGATGTTAAACAAATAATTATATGCTGACCTGTCACTTCATTATTTTCACATTTGACACGAACCCCACTTCTCTGAAATATTGTGTTATCATGAGTGGACCCTGGATACCTGGCGGCAATATCTAATTTTTGCATTCTTTGGGCCTTATACCACCTGTAAATAACACTTTTTAAACAATTTCATCAATCATTATTGAGATAATACAAGTATCTGTAAATCAATGGAGAAAATTCTCCTTCTATTTCTGTATATTTCACCTACCTAGGATTTTTTATTGGGATGTGGGTACCGTCTATACAAGATGCTAAATTCATTCATAAAAATTTGATAATGAAGAGGGTCTTCTGGGAATTTTACGATATTCCTCATTTTTTCTGCTAATGACTCTAAAATCCTTTTTATTATTAGAGACACTGTAGATTGTGAAATTCCCCTAAGATCACCAGCAACAGTCTAAAATAAATATGAAATAGTAAGATAAATAAATAAAGTTCAAAAACTTGAATAAAGCATAAGTAATCATTCTTTTTCTAGATGAAATACATATATAAAAAAGCAACTTGCCTGGAAATTTCCTGTACCATAGTATCGTAAAGTGATTAATGATTGGATCAGTGGAACCACTGGCAAACCTTTATTATTGGGTTTATGAAGAGCATCATTAATCAGAGGCAAAATAATAGGTACAGCTGTATTTTTAAAAAAGCGATACTTCCTTATAAACCCACGTTCGCTATATAAATCTAACGAATTTTGCCGGTCTCTCAAATACTGTTTAGGTAATCGATTTATATTATTAATAATTCGATTGACGTACTCATAATAATCGTCATTCATCTTGAATCCACGTCTCGAAGGCGAACCTAACTTTTAATATTTCCTGAGGGATACTCAAGGTGAGATCAAACCGACCTCGGCCTCATCTCATCCTTGAGGCGCACTTAGTTGACTGTAAAATACAGATGGCGCAGTAAGTCCGCCTTAAGGTTCGAGGAATCCTCAAGGCGCGATTATAAATATAGTTAATCAAAGCCGTGGTAAAAGGGCCATCAGTAGGACTGAAGGGAGAATTAATTTTTTTTAAAAA
Organism: Cryptocephalus primarius; assembly: GCA_963576515.1. Classification (NCBI taxonomy): domain Eukaryota; kingdom Metazoa; phylum Arthropoda; class Insecta; order Coleoptera; family Chrysomelidae; genus Cryptocephalus; species Cryptocephalus primarius. The sequence continues at coordinate 16,849,625 of OY754939.1, forward strand.
TAGATTGTTTCAAATTTGAACTCCGCTTAGCAGTTTCGAATATGTTTCGGAGTGATCGCAATACGGTCCAGAAGGTAAAAACTGGATAATTGAGTCGAAAAAACCAAAGCGCGGACCAGCGTATTAAACGCTGTCAACGCACTAATCAACTTATTTATTTATACGCCCTTCGGGCGATTACAAACTCCATAATTAGTAAAGTACGTAAATTATCGGAAGAGGGGCATCAGACGAAAAGGCCTCCCCGTGACAAGCTTCCAGGCCTGAAAAAACACAGTCAAGCGAGGAGATGGAAGAGAAAGAACGCCCTAATTGTTTTAATCTCGTTTTCTCGTTAACTAAAAGCATATTTCTAGCGGACATTAGAAGGAATTCACGCGTAAAATTGCAACGGGTATCGAAGCAGGTGGAATATGGCCGAGGGGGAAAGAGAGAGGGTCTTAATCATTTTTCGTTGGGAACGGTACAGGTCGGTAAATTATTCATGAACGTGGAATGGAATTAACCGGATGCAAATCCTTTGCAATTCGTTTATTTTCGGGGATGTATCGAAATGGTCCAAGTATGCCAGACTGGAAATTAACTCTGGGCGTTGCTTTATTGACGAGCTTTAATGGCTGTAATCGCTTACGAACGAAATTATTAATTGATCCATAAATTTATTAAAAAACAGAACCGTTCAATTTCAATAACTCATCCAATCCACCTATCTTATCTTCGTATGTGCAACTAATTTCTGTTATTTCAAATAGTTTTCAATCATAATTCCACAATCAAAAGACATTTTGTATACATTTCATATAAATTTTTGCTTTTATGCATTGCATATTACTTTTTTCCTAACCTGCATTCCTTGCGTTATAAATGGCATTTCCTTCATTGCTTTTTGCCGTTTGTAAGAAAAATTAATTGTCTAATTGCGTAATTAACTGTGATTACATAATTAACCTGTGATTTTCAAGCATTTCTTGACCGTCCTACGAGCTCCGAGCCCTAAATGTTTAAAATATTTTTTAATAATTTCTTAATCCCCAAAAGGCGTTCCTGTGTTTTCTAGAAATCATTTTCCAGGCAATTAACCAGTCATTTCCACAAAAATTGTACCAAGACTTTTGATTGTCTCAGAAATTTTTATTTTCTTAACGACGGTCCTGTCTTTTCCAGGCATCGTTTCCAAGCTTCATTTTCAATGAGAAGGAAATCCCCCAACAATTATCATTTCCACTGAAGTTTTACCAGAACTTGCGGATCTTCCTCTTTTGTTTTCCAATCGTTTTCTTTTCCGCTCTTAAAATATTTCTTAGAAGTTTCTTAATATCTAAATGAGGTACGTGTATTTTCCAGTAAAACTTTTCCAGGTTACATTTTGAATGAGATGGAAACTTTTCTAGGAAAAACTCTTACCACCTAAACGACGTTCCTGTTTTTGCAGCAAACTATCTTCAAACTGCGTTATGGATCATAAAGAAATCCTTGATAGGTAATGCTCCTTTTCCAGTAATTCTTTTCCAGATTTAGTTTTGAATTAAGGAAAACCTTCAATAAGTAACTAGTCAGTTCCAAAGAAATTGTTGTCTTTCAAAAAATTTTTTAATATCTGTGTGACGATTCTGTCTTTCCATATTACCTTTCAGATTCAGGATATTCTCAACAATTAAACCGTCTTTTCCACAAAAATAGTATCAACATTTGTGGATCCCTTTTGGTCCTTCAGAAGTTTTCTAAAACTGTTTTAAAGAACATCTGCACTCCTGTTTTTTTTCAAATATCTTTTCCCTGGCATAAAATTTTAAAGACAATATCAAGAATTACGTCATTAAAAGTGGACTTTCCTTCTTGTCTTAAAACCGTTTTTTAACTCCCTTAAAAGGTTTTCCAGAATTTTCTTAATGCCTAAACGATATTCCTGCACTTTCCACAAAACGTTTTTGGGGCTGTTTCGATCAAAAAGAAATCCTCAAAACTTATGATGTATAGTTTAAATTTTGAACCGTATGCAGATATTTTTATTCTTAGTTCTGGTGGAATAATTGCAATTATAATAGTAGCCAATGGATCAATTTTTGGGTACTTATACGCATACTTTGTTAATAATGGTATAAATTATAATGATGATTGAGTTATTATATTTATAATTTCTTTAGATCGTTACATACGTGTTCGGAATTTTTAAATGGAATATTCATCATATTTAAAAAAGTTCCTTGCTTACAAAAAAAAATTTCAAATAATATTCCAAATACCTTTCAATATTTCAACTATTTCTTATACACGTGATTTCGAGAATATTCCATTCATTTCTCTCTTTTTTTACCAAAAGGTTCTCTTATCGCTTGTATTTTATGCGAACAACACTTTTTTGCCGCTCTTGTTTACTAGCAGGTGCAGTGTTGCCATCGCCACAGAAAATATTTGTAATAGAGGATTTACGATTCAAAAATTATTAAACTTGCTAAATTGGTTTAATTAAAATTAAATGTGTTTTAAAGTTTCAAAATCACCCAAAGTGTCCTTTAGAAGATATTTGAAAAAAGTTGAAATGATGATGCTATGGTACCTTCAAAAGGCCCTTTTCTATTCTCTTATTTTGTCGGTGGAGTTTCTAGATACCTTGTATTTTCCTCATCTGTATTACATTCTGCCTCGTTTTGCTTTACATTTTGTACTACGATATTTCATACCCGCGAATAATTAGAAAAGTGTCTGCATTGCACAAACAAGATAAGCTTTATGCTCGAGCCTAAACAAGGGTGCAGTCCACATCGAAAGCGGATCGTCATAATAGCATAACGTTGTTTAAGTGAAAGGTACGAACCCCCTGTTGTTTTTGCGTTTCCCTTTGTCATATTCATCCAGAGGTAGAAGTACACCAGGAGGTAACATTGTAGCGACGAAACATGTGCGGTAAACTGATTACAGTATTTTCATACAATTTTGTCAAAGGGAGAGTTAATAATGTTTAGTAAACTCTGATTAGGATCTAGTAAACAGAAATTACAGTTGCAATTCGATACAAAAGTAATGTTTATAAGGGTATTAGGTTAACTGTGGGTTATCTTTCAGTAATTATTATGTTTCGGGGTGTTGCCCTTTTGGGAAACTATTTTTGGAAATTTACGTTACGCGCGGGGCCGTACGCATATTCTGTGGCGTTTATTCGCTTCAGCGCGAAAAATATGTAACTCTTAAGTTGGTCTTTTGGCAACTTACCGCCATAAAGCTTATACCCCCGGCCCCGAGAAATAATATAATTTTCCGCGCGCCAAGTTAGATTGGAAAGATTTACAGCCGAAATTCTCTGTCATTTCCTTTTGTGTAACGTCTTCAGTAATGGACAGAACGTTATACTGCGAGAGGGTAACAATATAACGGGCACGCAGCCTACAACTACTTTCATATATCGGCGGCTGTTATCACGTGTAATGGATGGTCTGCGGCCCTTATACTTATGGCCCTCTCTCCCGCAGAATTACTGCCTCGAGCGGGACCGTTTTTACAAACGGTCGGATGCTCGAGAAACGTTATCTCTTTCTCTCTATCTGGCTATGTTTCTCTCTCTCCTGCTTTCGCCAGAAGTACACTCGGTTACTATGGAACACTTGCTCTGCAGTGATAAATACAGTTTGGGTGTGTGTTTTGCTCATAACGCAATAACAACAACAATGCCTTCATTATCCTAAAAGCAGTAAGAAGGGAGGTGTTCACAGTTTTCTACTCTCCTTCGAAACATGGGACGAATTTATTTTAACCCACTTTAAAGGTCTAAAAAGACTATCGTCTTAAACAGACAAATAGATTATATTCACAAAAGGCATTTCGTTGTGCATCAAAATCGGTAGAATCATTCACCTGTTGCAGGTATTTTCGGTCACCAGAACTTTACTTCTGGCAATACAATTACTTACTAAGCAATCTGACGGGCCAGTGTACATCGTAATCGTTGAAGCCTTTAGTGGTGAAAGAAGTATTAACGTTCTAAAAATAATGCAGCAAAGGGTGCTTTTCGTCAATATTTCACGTATTTGTTTATAAATTTGGACGTATAAAGGATCAAATTTAGCGCTTCTTAAACTAAACATAAACTAAAACATAGTCGAAAAAGTCTGCAGGCAGAATATTGAATATCACGAAATCTGAAATGTTAGTTGAGATACCAATTTTTTGTGCTTTGATAACTTTAAGATGAAGAACAAGAGGAGATAAACCATTTGCTCAAATGGTATGTTGTTTAAGGAGTGAACGTAGAAATTATTAATTTAAAATTTACCATAGGAGTCAGATGTTCTTAACCAGTTGTTATTTTACTACACTTAAAAGTGAGGGGTCAATACATATGAAACCAATAGTAACCAGATTAACCTAACTTCCTTCTATGCAGTGAACGAAACGAAATAATTTTTGTTACTTGTAGCAAGTTTATAAATTTTCCTCTTATGCGGTTATCGCTACATTTACTACAAAAGCAGTAAATCTGGCAACTCCTGTTCGAAGCCTGACTTGTCCTAGTTCTCAGGCCAATCACAGCTACTGCTCTTCCCTTCCCCGACCTCGATCAACCATCGCCGTCAGGTTTCATTCGAGATGCGCGCGCGTTGGTGTGTGAGTGAAACTGCATTTTCGTCATGAAAACTTGCAAGTTTTTCGGTTTTTGGGAAACATCAAGCGACAATTCCGTCTCAGATCGATCGATCATCGATATAACCGGCCGTTCGACGCGAAATCGCGGCTTGTGTATTCGTTATTCGACCGTAAACCGCACGGGACGGTATCGATCGCCTCATCGACGCGGCCTACCCGTGTTATCAGGGGGAGAGAAAATGGCGGACGTTAGAAAATCGAATTTCCTTAAGCGTTTCGATAGTTTCAAATTGAAACCAGTGCCTGTCCTTCGACCTGTTGAGGTTTCGAGCCGGCGAGCGTTTCAAGGTTAGTATCGATGGCGTATCGACAGGTTTGTTCCAGCAAGGTTCGCAACAAGTTGCAAACAGGGTATCTCCAGTCTCCTGTTTATATGGTAGTAGTAATGTTAATGGGGAGAGCGAAGGAGAAAATGGAGAGACTGTTTGCGACATTGTCTGTTGCTGCAACAAACTTGTTGAAGTAAATACATGACTGCTGTTGAATATTTATTATATATACAGGGTGATTCTCGAAATACACGACATTGTTGCTAGAACAAACTTGTTGAAATAGATACATGATTACTGTTGAGCATTTATTATATATACAGGGTGATTCTCGAACTACACGTTTAAACTTGTGCGATAGAAAATTCAGATTTAATATCATAGACAGTGTTTTTCTTGGGAATATTTGGCTTTTTCACTGCCTATTGCGCAATGAATATGATAAGTGGTTTTATTGGGTATTAATTTTTTGAAAATTTAAATTGTGTCCAAGCTTTTCAGTATTTCACATATTAAATTAAAATAAAATATGAGGAAGCAGCCCATTGACCGCATCGCCACTATTTCCCTTTTAGGTATGTTTGTTTCTTAAAGTTTCATGTGTAAAATTCCTGGAAAATATTTTTTAAGTCGGAAAAGCCTGGAAATCGGGAATCCTGGTGGACACCATGTCGCTGTTACTCCTTTCACCCTTTTACTTATAATATCCCAATAACAGTGAGGAGAAAAAGTAATTTAAGATATCCTGACAAATTCCTTATTAACGATCAGGGATTACCTCGAAGTATATTCAGAAAAACAAAGCCTCACAGGTTTTTGTGTAATCTTCATTCGTGCGCCCAAATGTGTTTTCCTAGCGAGCGCAATACTCCTGAAATTTTCCCCATCACAATTCCACCTGCGCACATATTCCCTAACAATCTATCCCATAAAACTAAAAGAGTAAGTATATAAAACGTTTTGGAGCGCCGGAGAGGAGTAAAGTGCCCCCGTGAAATCGCTTCGATTTTAATTTACTGCGGGGCGCTCCGCTCCTTCGCCCCCCCTTCGCCCCATTTCGCCGCCCCGGACCTGCCCCGTGGTAACGTAACAGTTCGCATTCGTTGTAAATTTCCCTGCTCAGCCACACGTTCCTAATTTGCATGTGGAAATTGAGCGGTTTCGAGTCTCTCGAAGGCCGTCGCACACCTCGAACTTGATGAACTGTCAAGTGGAAACGTAAGGTGAAGAAGGGGTGGAGTTTACGGGCGGAGATAACGGCCGCAGGGAGGTTATTGAATTATCAGTTAGGTTCTTCATGGTGTAGTTGAAGGTGTGGATTCAGGGAAGGACACTCTACGGAAGATCAGGCGCTGAGGATGGTGGAGGAGACGATCAACGAGGAGAGGACGACTTGCATGGTACTATTCGACGTGGAGAAGGCATTCGACAGGATATGGCACGACGGACTGATCGCGAAGATGGACGGACTAGGATTCAAGACGGCGACGACCCAGATGATACGGGACTGCCTAAGAGAGAGGAACTTCAGGATCAAGGACAAAGGGACGACATCGAGCAGCAGGAGGATGGAAGCAGGAGCACCCCAAGGATCGGTATTAGCACCGGTTCTGTACAACATCCACGCCAGCGACATACCAATAGGACGAGGGAACAGCAACACCAGGACCTACATCTACGCGGACGACACGGCGAAGGCAGCGACATCGGTGCAACCAGACAAGGCGGCGGAGTACCTACAGCGAGAAGTGGACCAGATGGACGAATGGGCGACGAAGTGGAAAATCAAGATCAACGCGGAGAAGACCGAGGCAATCTACATAGGACCGAAGACGAGACGACCAAAGACAAAAATCTGGATGAGGGACATGGAACTGGACTGGAAGGAAGACGTGAAGTATCTAGGAATCCACATCGACAGAGGACTAACATGGAGGAAACATATCAAGGAGACCCAAGACGGCGATGACGGAGGACTAGGCACCTAGGAAGGACCGAGGAGGTCGATACCACGAAGAGGAAACCAGAAGCAGAGGACAGCAGGACCACCTGGACCAGAGGAAGAGAAAAGCACAACAAGGATCGCGGAGGAGAATTATACATAGAGGGAGAAGTAGGGAGCTATATAGCTCAGCTTTGTAAAAATTCAGGATAATGAACGTGTACTTGAAGGTATGAGGGAATATTCATTGCGGGCGTTGTACGTAAAAGTGTACGGTTTAAGCGGTGTTAGAGGGGCATGATGTGCTAGCTCAGTTTATAGAGCAAAAGGGAGGTTGTTTTGGTGGATAGAATATAAGATTAAAAAGCTTTGTTTAAAGTGGATCAAAGATGATAAAATGTAGACAAAATGTAGACAAATCTGAGCTTTTCCCTTTTTTTTTGGTCGTTTTTCAAAAATTCATAGCTTTGCCCAATTTAAAGCTGAAACGCTGATTTTGCGTGTATTGTTAGGTTATTATGTCTACTACAAGCTTGCAGAATTTGGATGCTGTCGGATGAATAGTTTTTGTACAATTACGTTTTTAACAATATACACCGAAATTTTGCAAAATGCGGCGTATTCAGTGATATGGTCCGATTTTAATTTTTCAAACGGTTTTTGAAAGAGGCCATCAGAACCTACAACTTGGATAACTTGGATTTTCATATTTGTTTGAAGACAGGTGCGAAAAATGGTCTCGAACATTGCGCGAAACCCGCGATTTCGCAGAATGTTCGAGGCGATTTTTCTTACTTTTCTTCAAATGTATAAGAAAATCCAAAATAGCCAAGTTGTAGGTTTTGATGTCTTCTTTCAAAAACCTTTGAAAAAATTAAAATCCTCCCATCTCAGTTAATACGCCGAATTTTTAATAATTTCGGTGTATATTGTTAATAACGCAATTATACAAGGACTATTCATTCCCACAGCATCCAACTTTTGCATGCTTAAAGTGGACATAATAACCTAACATTTCACGCAAAATTAGAGCTTCAGCTTTAAAGTGTGCAAAGCTGCGAATTTTTCAAAAAGGGTCCATTTTAACGGCTTTTCCAAGTTTTCTCGGTGAAAAATGCTCCGATCACCTTTTAGAAATGCTCATTTTGACGGTCTTTTAATTCACTACAAATCGTCTGTACAACGTATTGCATTTCCTTCAATAATTTTCACGCTATAGTGAAAAAACGGAAAAACCACCTATTTTATTTAAATTTTTATTGTTAAAAATACCGCAAAAGCTCATATTTGTCTAAATTTTGTGTTTTTATCATCTTCGATCCATTTTAAACAAAGTTTTTTGGTCCATCTGCTGTTAAATTTTATTTACCGTGGCGATAAGAATGCTTTTAATAACACAGGCACACAAAAAGGAGTCTAATGTTGATTTTTTGAAATCGTGGAGCCCATGGACTGAAATTACCTAAGCCAAGAGTTCCTCATTTCTACAAAATTTTGGACTACAAATCCAAGCATTTATACCCTATACTTTACCCTTTATACTTTTACCTTATACCCTTATACCCTTTATACTTTCTTTATGAAATCACCCTTGCAACGTCTTCCATGTCTTTGAAAAAAAATTGCATCTCTGGGTCACCAATTTTATCCATCGATTGATCGACTAATTCGGATCGGATCTCCAGTCGAATTATATCTCGATGTGGGTAATCAAAACGTAATAATTTATTCGTACAGCCCCTCGTAAACTGAGCCCATCAACTTTTGCAACTATCAGAGCGAGCGGCGCCGCTTAAAATGCCTCTGCGCCCAAAATATCATCAAATACATTTACATCGTTTACGAGCCCAAACCCCTGGCCTGCATTGTATCTCATAACACAAAGCAAACTGTTGATATGGATCTATTATTAGTCGGAAATAACTTCGTAGATGGTCGTAATCCTGGCCCATGCCGCCTACGCTAATTGTATTAGGGCGCAATTGCGGTTGAAATTTCGAATAGTTTGGAGATAATCTTTTCGAGTAATTGCTCTTAATAGCTGGATAGCAAAAGGCGAACAGTGCTCGTGACGCGACTTTGGAGTACTTCGGCGCTGTAAATTTAGAAACTTGGAAAAATAAATATCTTAGCTTTTGACTATAAACGTGTGCTGATCGTGCGCAATTGGTGAAAAACGCTACAAGATTTTATTTTTGAAAAGTCGGGACCTCGAGGAGGAGGAGGTATTCAAATTGTGTATTTCGCTAATGTTGTTACTATATTTTGAAAATGGGATGCTTTTGCTTCTAATTGCAACATGTGTGCAAAAACTATTTATCTGACAACATCCAACCTTTGTATGCTAAGGTAGGCATGGTAACTTAACGTTTCACCCAAAATCAGCACTTCAACTTTAAACTGGGCAAAGTTGTGAATTTTTGAAAAAGGGGGTCATTTTAACGGTTTTCCAGGTTTTCTCGGTGAAAAATGCTCCGATCACCTTTTGGAAACGCTCATTTTAAAGGCCCTTTAATTCTCTACAAGTCATCTACACAACATATTGCATTTCCGTAAATAATTTTCATACTATGGTGGAAAAACGGCCAACCTTTAAAATTTTTATTGTTTAAAAAAAGCACAAAACCTCAGGTTTGTCAAGATTTTAGATTTTTATCAGCTTTGAAGTTTTTTTGATTCGCCTGCTGTTAAATTTTATCTACCACAAAAAACCCTATGAACCGGGCTAAAAGAGTGGTCCATTATTCAGCCCCACTTGCATTAATTGTTTCCTTGACTTGCGCACGCATGTTTATACCTCATAATTAAGTTTAATAGGGAATTGAACAAAGATCAGCGGCCATTAAATCGTTGAAACAATGCAAGTTCATTATTGTATCAAAATAAACGCTCCCGCTTCTAATCCACCCTCCTCCATTATAACTCCCGATAACTCATTAGAAACGAGAAAGAAAGCTCTTCCGGTAAATGGCCGACATCGATCAAGCGAGCAGAACTTTCGGAGATTCATTGTTTAATTTCGGCAGTAAAGTCCTGGTCGAATATAATAAAGAGAAAGTATAGGGAAAGGGTGCGCATGCCGGGCCGATCGTCCATCTCGGGAAGATGAGCGACGAGAGAATTACACGATGAAACAAAGTTTAGAAAGAATCCAAATGCAAAGTAATGGGGGCGATGAGAAAGTTGCTAAAATCGTTATTTTATTTGGTGTCGCTCGAGACTGTAAATCGATTCATCCGCCATAAGAGTCGCCTCCGAGATTTTGGCGAGAGGGAAGCCAGGATTTGGCGGAAGGTTTGGGGTTTTGCCGAATGCGCTGCCCCAAATTCTAACAAAAATAGTATAAAGTAATTATATTTTCAAGTATTTACAAAGTAAATGAAGCCGATTTATTTATTTCATGAAACGTTCATTAACGTACGGAGATGTAGTACGAGTACAAAATCGTTTTCAAGAAAATTTTTGTTTTTCGTAATGGAAACAAATGTCGAGCGGCACATCCGTATTTCTTACATTTTCACGTTATGTTTCGAGACGGTTTCACAAAAGCTCCGGTGTGACGTAAAAGTTCAGCGACTTTTTGTCGTTTTTACTCGTGGAACGTCGTTTCTCTAAAGAACGACGTCCTGAAAACTTCTGCACTTCAGGCATTCTTCTGCGAAGTAAACATTTTTATGTAACCGACGCAAAACGAAAATTAAGGTTTTCTTTCTCTCAGAAAACTTATGGGTTCGCGGGAGGGTTTTCAAAGAGGGAATTAAAATTTCCCATCCAGTCAAATGTCAGGGTATTTTGAGGTTGAGAATTTCATAAGGGCATTTCCAAAATTTTTCCATTTTTCCTGAAAACCTTCCAATATCATCCGAATAGAAAATTAGGATCTTATTTTTTCTCAAAAATTTTCTCTAAAATTTTCTCAATCAAGAAGATATGGTTTTCTTTCGCATTTTCAAAACTGAAAATGCCACAAAAATGTTTCCAAGAACAAAATTTGGATTTTCCGCCTGTCTGAAGTCATAAAATGTCGTAGGATAGTTTTCAACGATTCAATAATGGTTTCCCGGTTCTCTGAACACAAGGCAATAAAATAAATTTTCTAAAGTTTCAAGGTGTCGCAGGAGACTTTCCAAATATAAAATTTGCCCCTCTTTCCCCTCTAAAGCGCTCTCCTATATCAGAAACATTTTCAGAAAGGAAATTAAGTTTTCCTCTCGCGTTTTTGAGATATCACAAGGATGGATAATTTCAAATAAAAAATTTGGATTTTCTTTGTTTCTGGAAACTTAGATGTGCCAAAAACGTTCCATTAGTGTAATTCCAGCAATCATCTTACATATAAATTTAGAACATTCTCATTTCCTGAAAGCATAAAGCTTGCAAACGGTTTCCCAAAAAGAGGATGAGATTTTCTTTCGGATTTTGGAAGGCTAAAGTGCCGTAAGAATGTTTCCAAATAGAAAATTTTGATTTTCTTTGTTTTTGAAAATTTCTGAAGGTACAGAACACCTTCCAAAAGCACCATTAAAATTCCATTACTTTCCTTACTAAAATTAAATATTTTGATTATTTTTGCTTCCTAATATCACAGGAAGTATGAAATCAATTGTTCCTCTTGTTTTAAAAAATAAAATTCACGAGAATATTTTCAGATAATAAAATTAAGTTTTTTGAAAATTCAAGATGCCGCAGGAGAGTTTCCAAATATAAAATTACAATTTACTCGCTTTTTGAAATCATTAAATATTACAGTAATCCCCTACAAATTCAATTAAAACATCGTCGCTTTCTGAATTCTTAAATCGTCGGTGGGAATAAATCAGGAATTAAGATTTCCTCTCCTATTGAGAACCTTTAAATGTTACAGGATTCTTCTTTGTTCCTGGAAAACTCGGGAATAGTTTAAATGTTTTGTTGTATTTAGAATACGGGTGTCTTAAAAATATTTCTGAATGGAAAATTAGGATTTTCTTCCCTTCTGAAAATACATGGTGTCGCAGGACACTTTCGAAGGATAAAATAAAAATTGTTTTGCATTTTTCAGTTTAAAATATCACAGTAATTCCACTTAGTACTTAATTTGGGTGTCATGATTTCCTGATAATTTTAAGTGTCACAGAAAAATTTCGCAGGGGGTAATGAAGATTTTCTCCCACTTTTTGGAAACTCTGTGTTGCAAGAATATTTACAGATAGAAAATTTGGATCTGTTTTTGAAAACCTTCGAAGTTGCAGAAAAGTTCCCAAAAATATCGTAACAATAGTCTGAAAAAAAAAATTAAGATCTCTCTGAAAATATCAGTAATTCGCTTATAATTAAAAATTTTGGGTATTTTGGCTTACTGAAACCTTAAAACTGCACAAGAAAGTTTTCAAATGAGAAATTATGTTTTCATTTGCGTCATGAAAATTGTAAGTGCCACAAAAATGTTTCCAAATAGAAAATTTGGTTTTGATTTCTTTTGGAAAATTTAAAATCTCGCTGGAAAATCCCCGAATGTGAAATTAAATTTCCCTGCTTTTCGAATGCTTAATTTTTTTTTGAAATTAGGATCTGCTAATGTTTGAAAACTTAAATTATCACAGGAAAAATCCCAATTAACAAATAAAGAAGTCTTCTCGTATTTTGAAACTTAAAATTTCAGAAGAGTATTTTCAAATAATATATTTAAAAAAATTCTCCTTGAAGAGAAACGTTAAATTTGTTTTTGAGCAATACAATTTTGTATTAAAAAATACACAATATTTCTACTCGATTTTAAGACCGTACTCAAGTGATGAAAAAGGGGTTACCTCAAGCATGTGCAACCCATAACATATACAACAAAGATTCCTTATTATCCTCCGGGAAAGGTAAAGGAACTGTGTAGAAACGGGGGGGAGCCCAATCTATACCGCTAAGTGATTAGAGTCGACACGTGCAAGACGGTCTCCTGAGGGATCGTTGATTGATCGAAGCTGCAAGAAAAAAAATGAAGTAGAAATTTGCCGGTGCACGTCACCATTTATCTTTATTACAAAAGGGGGGTAATTCGATGTTCCCCTCGAAGACAATGTATCTTGTAGCTAAAGGCGACTTGTACCTGTCGATGTGTACTTGTAATATCGATCCATGGTAATGGAAGCCATGTTATAATGGAAATAAGATAATTCCTTAATGCGATCATCAAAGTTAAACAAACCTAATTTCCAATGGGAGAGAAAGGGAAAACACCCGAAAAAAATTTTTATCTCTCTCGCAGTGCCACTCCCACTCTCGGCGATTATAGTTGAGGGATCGCTGTAAATTTATCTAGTCTTGTTTTGAGAGACGTGTGTTCCGCCCTGATTGATGAGCTTTGGGGGAGAAAGGGAATTGCCGGTATTTTGGGAGCGCTTCGATTATTTCGTGTTTTCCCGCTATTTCCAGAAAAATAAATAATCTCGTCCCGCTTTATTCCCGGGAATTTTCCGCCCGATTCGCGATCACGTTGACAGATGAATAATAGTTTGACGATTCGTCCCCTCCGCTTCGTTCCTGCTGCGGGAAAATTTACGATTGCCGGGACGTCCGTATCGAAAAAACATTCGATGTGTCTTTGTTCTACGATCGGTGATGGTCGTGGGGGAGAATTTTTACCCATCCGAGTTAATTTCAACGGTGCGCCATAACAATTTTCTCTTACCTTGAGTCGCGCCTTATTGAATTTATATCCCTCGACTCCTGGAAATTATTATCCCTATTTTTGCCGGCTTTCCCCGTTCCGCCCGTTTAATTTCCATACCCTTTGAAGCCATTGAGGCCGCCGAAGGTTTTTCGCTCGTTTCTCCCGCGACACATTCCTCATAATATCACTCTTGTTCGAAGCGACCCTTGCGAAAACTTCAAAGGGGCTCCGAAGCCACAGGACGTGCGGCTCCTTGGAGAAATCCTCGCCACCCTAAACCGCACGCCCCATTTACTCCATAACCCATCTGTTAATTACGAGAAGGAGTTGCTGCCGAGACGACGCCATCTTACACAAAGGGATAAGTTTAAAGAAGTGAAGACGCACGTTACTTGATAAAACAGGAGCTTGGAGATAAATGGGACAAGTATTAAGGGCGCTAACAGAAGGTGGTAGTAATAAGAAACATGCCTGCATGCGTTGCGACAATTAGAACAAATAAACATATCGCTTAAATGTCTTGCAAAGCTTTAAGTTTTTCAAGTTTTTAAATTTGTACCATTAAGAGCCAATAAGAGTAAAGTAGAGGTCGTTGATTACAACGCGCTTAGTTTCGCGGCGATCGAATGAGAATTAACGGAGATACAGGCAGTTAAAGTTTTTGAAAAAGTTCCAATACCTTGGAACTTTTTCAAAAAAATCAAAAGTCAAGGACGTGACTTTCGGGGCTGCGCCTTTATAGATTAGAGGTCCCTGATTGCAATGCGCTTACTCTCGCGGCGATCGGACGAAAATTAACGGAGATACAGGCAGTTCAATTTTTTGAAAAAGTTCCAATACAACTTGGAACTTTTTCAAAAAAATCAAAGTCAAAAAACGTGACTTTCGGGGCTGCGCCTTTATAGATTAAAGGTCGCTGATCGGACGAAAACCAACGGAAATACAGACAGTTAAAGTTTTTGAAAAAGTTCCAATACGCTTTTTGAAAAAGTTCATCAAACTAAAGTAGGCAAACAATGGATGAACGTAAAAGTGTTGCAATATAATCTCCGACTATTTTGATTTATATACTACATTAGTAAGTGTTAATGTAGAGAGTTACCATACTTGTCCAAACAATAATTGCAATTTACGACATGTCAAGAACGTTTTGTGTACCATCAATATTTATGTACAGAACAATTTTTTTTGAATATGACCTATTTGGACTAGGACACTAGGAGAAAAATTAGTGTATTTGTATTGTGAGGTAAAATATGTAACAAAGCTTCAACCGCAGGCAAAAGCGTTATCTGCCGGTCTTTGCAAGGGTTCATTTTACCTGTTCTACCTAGAAAACAACGTGATGATGATTTTCTAGATTTGCAACTGGCATTTGCAACCGTTGGCTTCCTAACGAATTTTCATTTCAAATGTTGAAGAAATTTTGTATATCTCCTTCGAAAAAGCCATAACACATCGCAACTCTTCCAATAATTTAGGCTCAGTACGTAAGCTGTACCTTTTTGTACAGTCCATGGAAATTAGATAAAAATTTAGTACACGTTTTCAAAAAAATACGATTTTATTACTAGAAAGTGTATGTGTTGGTAACCCTGGTTTCCCAAAAAATGGTCATATTTTTCGATTTTCTGTTTATTTCGGAAACTAAAGGTCCCATGAAAAAAATTTTCAAATAGAAGTTGTAGCTGATCGAATTATCTATCGATCCATATAAGTCAAGTTACAGGTAGCGCCACTAGTTATCGAGATATATTTATTCTTATCCAAAATTGACCATTTTGTTCGTTTGCAGTAAAATAGATTGTCAAACTATTGCATTCAAATTCACGGCACATATAGATACTACCTATCTTAAAAAGTGTGCTTATATTATAGATAGATACGTTTTTGAGATCTACTCAAAAAAAATATATTGATGACTTAGGGCCGAGAAATTTGGAAAAACCACCTTTTGAACCACAAATATTGAAATAACTTTTTTCTTAGTGAACTTGACATTTTTTAATGATTACATTAGATTTAGAGGCATCGTTTACGTTCTCTGAAAAAGAAAGTTTTAAATTTTTTAAAAAATAAGGGTTTTTTCGGGAAATGAACGTTAGTGTTATGTACTTTCCTGTGGATCTCTCATGGTTACTATTGCATTAATGTATACTGAACAGTTTAATGATGTCGTTTTTATTTTCAGGTAAGAATCTGTTCCCTCAGCACCCCCGCACGTGATCGGTAAGTGAAAGTTCTCGGTTATTCTCGTCATGATTTTTACCATTCCAAAATCACCATTACCATGTAAAGTATATCGAGGCGAGGAATCGCTGCAGAACGTTCCCCCTTTTGATCTTCAGCGATAACGAAAAAGAACTTTAATGCATCGCGAATTAATTTTAGATTAAGGAGTGCGCCCCAAGGGAAGCTATCTCTATCGATTACGCTTTTAGTTTCCATTTCCTTGGAAAGATTCTCCCTTACAGCCACTCCAAAAAATGGCATATAAGTGACGACACGTCGCGAACATACCGTGTGTGTGCGTGCGTCGGTCCCGCCCGACACAAAAGGAAACACATCAAGCACATATTAGGTTTCGACGAGGCGTCTCGAATATATGCAAAGTGCGTTTTTCCAGGCACATCTCCTCTTTTTTTTCTCTCTCTCCCGGAGATCCCCCGCTTCTCGCAGATGAATTTATTATTTATATCCCCGGGGAATCGTCGACGAGCACATAACAAGCGTCGTAATGTTTTTACAAAACATTCGCACCTTCGCGCCGCACCTTTGGTCTAATGGCCCCGATATGGTTAAGTAATGCAAAATAATATCGTTGCGGGGGGATTTTCCGAGGGAAAACAGGGAATTATTTATGAAGGGCACGTCTATGGGATGTGTACCCGTGTTCGTGGCAGTGCTTTGATGCCCTCCTCCCTCCTACGTGATGACAAAATTGCAGAAAACTGCTGTCAGGTACATTCGCAAACGTAGTGCCTCGGCCTGTCCTTTGATACATCAGGTATGGTCGGGGCCACATTTTCTACAATGTATCATTATTCTGCTACTATTGGATAAAGTTTATGACTTTATTATCTAGCGTACAGATAAGAAATGTCTTTAAAAATGACTATTGGTAGTATTTATTAGCAAAATTCTACAAAAATGACAATCGATGGTTGCAAATATTACATCGATCAAACCTAATAATAATCTATTACAAACTTTTTTAGAGACCTTTTATAACTACATGTTTTACCATGTTTGAAAATATTATCTGGACAATTAAACATTAATTAGTCGCTTGTTCGCCAGACTATGGAATTTTTTTGATTAATTTACTAAATTAATGTATAAAAATGAATTTAGTAAATAAGGACAGTGACTGTACAATATATGGCCTATTAAGATATTTGAGGTTATGTACACGAAAAGGGCTATTTTGGCTAACCATAGATACAAGCTGCTCAAAAATTGTGTATTTTTTCTACCTATTCATAGGATGTTTCTGTCAAAATTCATAGCCATTTTAATATGACGTGATGAGATGAAACCCTTTTGTTTTTCGTACATTTTTAAACCATTTTATATGTCAAACTTGTAACTGTGAAGTCTTTGGAGTCTGATCACGAATCTGGTGTCATATTTGCAAATTTCAAGATGGCTGATCCAGTATCCTAAAATGCATGCCGAAAATTGTTTAAATTCGACTCTAATATTGACATCTTACAACACCACCCAAGAGGTCGTTTTGAAAGGGAAGAGTAATACTAGGCGATGGAATAGGTAGAAAAAATTACAAAAATTTTGTGTGGCCTATATATATCTACCCTAAAAAATAGACAAAATAGTCATTTTTCGGAAATATAACATTAAATCTCTCAAAATCCTGACGTGACGGGCTTATTTTGAGTTCAGATTCGGATTGTACGCGTAAATTTACTTCTAAAATGACTCAACTGTCCAACAAACCAGCGTTGCACATTCACATAATTTATATGCGGTAATACTAAACTTATTAAATAAACAAAGTCGGTAACCATTCCAAAGTTTTGAGGTAATTTATGGCTTAAGAAGAAAAAGTTTTAAGTCTCCGTTTATAGTTTTTTCATAAATCGAAATTTGAAATTTTCCTCCTGTCGTTTTGTTGATAATATGTCGAATCTTGACCCATATGGCCAATTTTTAAGACTGCCTGATTGGTTGCTCATGTTTTTCCAATTCGAGGACTCTTATGTCTTAGAAACTGAGTGAACGCTTTAAGAGCCATACTTTTCGGAAGAAAATATTGTCAAAATGACTGTTTAACCAGCAGGAATTTGAAAAAATCCAGTTTTTCGCATGTAACTCGGGGCCAGTTTCCCTTTAAAGTTGCTTTAACGGGCTTGAATATGCGAAAATTTTGCAAGGGAAGATTAAAACTCGTTAATAATTCATGGAGGTAGTTGAAAAAAGCACACTGCATAATTAATAATTAAGTAATTAAAGTGATTAAGTGATTCATAAGAAATTTGAAAGTAATAGTAATAGGGGTGGTAATTTTTGTTAAATTGTCAAATTGTTAATCTTTCATGCATTTATACAGGCTTGTAAATAAATATGCAAATGATTTTAAATCCACTTAAGACATACCAATTATTTAATTCATACATGCCATTGTTATTTTGTTACTTAACCGTAATATTTCACAAAATAGCTTGAAATAGGACTGGATCCAGCCTTTTCGTATAAATTTGAGGTAAAGTTGGTCAACAACACCCTTATCGAATTCTAAACTTTGCACTTTAGTAATTTGTGAGTTACTACCTCGAAACAGATCACATTTAATCCCCTAAAGTTGGTACAACAGATACGGTCGCGCAGGAACGGCGTAGGGCCCGGAGTTCCGCATCTAGATAAGGCGACCTGTCAAAGATTTATCAGCTAGACAAGGGCTGTCGGGTCCTTCACCCCTTTGCACCATAGGTCCTCTCCCCCTCTCGCTCTATTTCGACTACATTTATATTCATTAACTGGTAATGCCGTAACAATGCGGTTGACCGTGGGGTCCATTCCGATAATTCCCTTAGATATTACGGACGGGTTTTGCGCCCGCTGCTAACAATTAGTTACACTTTAAAGGATTTCCAACGGTTCGAACGCTTCGATTCGAACGAATCGTTTACCTTCACCCCATGGCTGTTTGTTTTTGAATACTTATCGGTTGTTAATGGGGCCTCGGGCCGAGCTAATCCTGGAAATTTACCGATTATGATTCAATTAGATGTGTTTTGATTGGGATTCGTTTTGATGATATCACATTTTTATTGTTCTTTTTTATTAGCTTATGAATTCACAAATTAAGAAAACTGTTCTTTTGGACAAGGAGCTTTTGTACGATATTTTATTCCCATTGGTAACTTTTCCATTTTTTAGTACTTCCTGATGTACTATTTTTAATGCCCCACTCCCCCGTTTTTCTTTGGTTTTTTGTTAATTTTGTTTTGATTCTCTCAATTTTCTTTTATTTTATCAATTCTTTTAATTTTGATTTGTTTCTTTGTTAAAGTACAACCCTGTCTCATTTCCAGCTAATTTCGATAAAATCCAGTTTTTAGGAGAAACTGGTTCATTTTTGGTTTTCAACTCTTCACATGAATCGGCAACGTTGGCGACATTTCGTCAACTAGGCACCTTCAGAAACCTGTAAATACTCTTCAAAAGTTAGTGAAGCCAAACAAGCGGGGCTAGGTCGAGCTGGAACAAAAAACGCGTAGCACGTATCCCCATTGTTTTATAAGATTTCTTTAGTCAACTGTCAAACTAAGAACGTCTGTAAAACTTGGCATGCGCAAGATAATAAATTTCTATTTCTAGCTACCTCGCATAGTGGATAATCCTTTTCCACCGTTTCTTTGGAATCGCCTAATTTCAGACTTAATTTAAGAGAAAATATTGTTGTTAACACTTTAAATAAGGATCGGAATTCATTGTTGAATGTTTCTGAATACAAAAAGGTGTATGAGAAAATGGCGTTTCCAGCATAAGCCATGAAAGTGTCTGAAACGACGTGGTAATGGACTTAACATGCATTTATTGCATATGTAGCAGATTTGTGGAACACTACTTCTGCAATATTCGAAAGTTTTAAAACTAAATCCAAGCCTAGTAAAGTATTAAAGTGCACTCACTGTATAGAATTTCTAAATTATTGCAATTATTTTTAGTTGTTTTAAGATATAAGGTCCTTATAGTGCAAGTCATGAAAGCTGTACTGAAACCATCTTCCATTATCTGCATCCATAAATGAAACCATCTTCTTCGCCATCAGGAAAGAAAATTTGTGGTTACTGGATTTTTCTGTATCATCTATCAAGGCCAAATCTATAGCCGTGCCCAATTCCAGTTGCTTGTTGCATAAATTTTATTACCTTTTTCGCACCCCCGGTAACTGAATTTCAGTGTTTTTAATGTTCTATCTTCTACTGCAAAAATACTTACCCATCAGAAAGGAAGACTCGATGTCTTAGTACTTTTCTGAGCCATCTCGGAGTTCGTGACTATAAGATAGCAAATTATGACCTATTCAGGCACTGTTTAAGTAAATTTCATCCCCTTTGCTTCTCGGCGAGGGAAAGAAAAAGAAGATAGGAACCGTTAGTGCCTAATAATTAGGTTTTTCGAGTAATTTTCATAATAACATGATTGTTATTGGCTTCACTGTGCGGTCGATTTGATCTCGACCACGTTTTCCATCCCCTCAGGACGTGAGGATTGGCGAGTTCTCTATGCGCAAGAGACGCACTTTGAAATGGCATTTTTTCTATTTATTAATCGATTTTAAGGGAGAAAAAGGAGATCGGCGACCGTCATTGTCAATTTCTCAAGCGATTGTCGTCGTGATTAGCATATCTTTCTTATTTGTCAACTCATTTAAATGAAGCAAACACTAACCAAGCGTATTTGTGCCATAGTTCTACACGTTTATCGTGTTACCTACACAACCCCTACTGTATTTCGTGTCTTTATAACATATTTCCGTGGCTTGACCCATTAAAAGTAACAGCTTAATACGTGGAATTTACATAAAACGTTTCGACCCGAAAAATGCCCTTCCATTTGTGAAATCCATAAAAGAATTCTTCCATGCAACCGCATGTTTTGTCTGCTGTATACTTGAACAAATTATTTGAGATCGGAATAAAAATAGGGACGTTATCATCGCTCGAGCTAAGGCGCGACACTGTATAAAGACCTCGACTGTATTTTAACGTTTTCGAAAATTTTAAAGTTTCCTCCATAAACCCACATAATAAAGTTCCTAAGCGAGCTTCGCTTCCGAAGCGCGGTTTGTATTAAGTATTATTACCTGCGGCTGATATAACCTCTTGAATAATCCAAGTCGTAAACTCATTACGGAAACAAATTAAGGTAATAATTCGGCCCTCATACGTGCTCGTAACCTCTCGAAATTTCCCCTTAAAACTGCGGCAGTTTTAAACTTCACAATTTCTAATCAGTTAGCATCTGCTCTCTCTAGTGAAATCTCTGAAATTTTTAAGTGTCATTAAAACTTTAATAGGCCGTTATGAGGATAGGAAGACGCTGAAACGACGAAAGAAAATTTGAGTCATATAATCACATAATTTTCGAAATATTCCATTAAAAATTCATACTGGGAAAGATAGGACACTATTATACTCTACATGACTAGAAAATTACGACACTGACATGGATTCGAAATTGGAATTCTCGGAGTATATATAAGGTGTAAACACCTTTTTCCTTATGAATTTCCCTGTCATACGTAGAATAATAGTTTCCTACCTCTCCCTGTGTAAATTTTTAATTTAATTTAAAAGGTGTTTAGGACGACGACTAGGACTCGAAACTGGAACTCTTGGAATATATATAAGATGTAAACAGCTTTTTCCTTATGAATTTTTTCATGCCTAAAGGCGAGAACTTTAAATATGAATCATTCCGTATAATTCAATGCCTTGAGTGGTATCGGCCATAGGGGAACGTTCAGGTTTATAACTTCAATTAATTATTATTCCATATATTAA
The DNA here is from genome assembly GCA_963576515.1 of Cryptocephalus primarius. Lineage (NCBI taxonomy): Eukaryota > Metazoa > Arthropoda > Insecta > Coleoptera > Chrysomelidae > Cryptocephalus > Cryptocephalus primarius. Next base: position 16,871,150 of record OY754939.1, read on the forward strand.
ATTCAGGACTAAGTTTTAGAGATGTAACTTCAACATTCGCTTTTAAGTACGGCCCACTGCAGGTAGTTGTTAACCTTCAAATTCTGCTCGAGCTTGATATAAATAAAAGGGTTTAATAATTACATAAACAAGGCCGGTTTTTCCCGCTTCCAATTTTTGGCAGGGCGTTCGTACTACGCCCTGTATAGCGTCGGGTCCTGCGACCGCTCCTCCCTCAGCCCTGATGCATTGCATGCGTTGCATTGAATGATCGAGCAGGAGACCGCAAACAATGAGTCAGTGGTAAGTGGAGCATTGACAAACAGTGATTGTGACGTCCCGACCTTACTTCGGATTTATCGGGAATACGGGAGAGCCGCAGCCGTGGGGGACTGATTACGGAGATGGATGGACGCGTGTCTGCGCGGCGCCCCCCTCGATTGTTTCCCTTATTTATACATCATGCCCGGCCCTAAAGTGCCGCGAAGTGTACCGGCGCATGTGAAATTATCGAAGCGCCTATCAAAATTTAAGGTCCACGGGTATATCATGGGGTTTAATCGAGCCGATGTGTTGGAGGGGGGAGCGTTACTGCAGGGTGTCCCGTGTTGTGATTTTTAAACTGGAATTAAAGACCAGAGAAGTCGAAATTTCAAAAGGTATTTGAAAAATTAGGATTCGCGTTGACGTGGTGAAATTTTCAAAAAGCGCCCACTAGTTTTGGTGAATTTTTCGCGAAATCCTTCAGAACTCTTGAAATTCTATTCCACATTTACCTATGATTTGATATTTGCTTAAATTCACAGGACTCGTATTTTGTCTGTTAAGCCAGATGATCCATTTTATAAGTCCGCACTCTTTATAGCACTATATTTTATTGCTAATTTATTACGCCAAAAACGATTTTATTGCTCCACCCCGAGATAAAGGGGATAATCTCGCTTAGTACTTAAGTCAGGTCACCCACCCCTATACCTCCGGAACCAATGAAGATGCAAGCATTTATGAAACGTCATATGTTATTGCTAATTTATTGCTGACGATATAAGCAAACTGCGATTTTCCAAAATCACCCCTTCAACCCCTAGCAGATTTCTCACCCCCCGAAATATCTCGGAAGACATTTTCTTTGCAAACCAAAGCATGGATTCGTTCATTACCGTGAACAATACTTGCTGATTCGTCAAGTATGAATTTTCAAGTACAAATTAAGGTTCAGTGCCTTAAGATAAGTTAAATTTTCAATTGGATAATTATGCAAAGCCAAATAGGCAACGTCGAAGAGGAAAAATCGAATTGCTTAGACGAATGCACATTTTTCTGTGGAATTAAAATTTTCTTATATGACGAATGGATATTTTCTGAACTAAGCCAAGAACGTTTCTTTATATTTGCTAATCGAGAGGAAGGAAAGAGTGGCAAACATGTTTCTGAAGCTTTTTTCAAAGGCTTTTTTCAACATTAATTCAATTTTATTTTAACATAGAAGTCGGCAACTAAGGACAAGAAAATTATTTTATTCTTTTTAGATTTTTTATCCCTAATGAACCGGCAAGTATTGTTCACAAAGCTGAATGGATTTAAGAAGAAAATTAATTAAGAGTAGCAAAAATATTCCTATATAAATTAATTACTGATGACTGTAATCGAGACTTCATTAATGGAAGAGTTTGGGAACTTTAAATTTACCAATAATGATTTGACTTGGCATCATTCATAGACAATATTAAAAGAAAAATTATTCCATTGACGTAATGTTTATTTTATGACTTTTTGAATCAATTTAAATACGACTTAGTAATAAAATGCTTCCTAATAATCAAATAATCGAATGAACGTCATAAAGTTGCCACCACCATAATCTTTCAAAAAAGAGAAGTTTTTACGAATATAAAAAACGTACTGTATGATAAATTTTCAAAAAATCGACTTTTTGAAATCGATTTTGGAATAAAAAAAGTTGTTTGCTAAAGTAGATTGAATTTGATTGTTTTACATTGAATTGTGAGGATAAATATTTCAATGAAAATCGAAATGATATGCGACATTGTTATAAGAGCATTTGTAAAAGTCATTTTTACATATTTGGTTCATTCAAGACGTTGAAAACATACTCATCTGAGCTTTGGTCATAATATACAAAAATATTTTCGACTGTAGAAATGAGTTTGAGAAACAGAACGTTTCTTAATTTTTTTTCTTATAATCGACTCAAATATACTCAAAAATGAATAAAATCATTGAAAGTTTTTTACAGTAATAAAAAAGCGTAAATTAAAATATATCTTGCTAAGGTTCACATGAAAAAACACTTCAAAACGCACTAAAGAATTTAAACAAAATATGACGTTTGGTAAAAGTTTGCATTTTCATTGGTTCCGGAGATTAGGTGTGGGTGACCTGCCTTAAGTATTAAGCCAGATTATCCCCTTTGTCTCGGAAAGGGGTGGAGCAATAAAATCATTTTTTGGCACAATAAAATGTAGTGCTATAAATAATGCGAACTATACATTTTTTCCCTCCAATGTTCCACGTACACATTACACGTGAGTAGTTAATTAAGTTAGTGTCCACCACGACTTGAGAGTTACGAGTCCTCCTCTCCCGTTGCAGCTTTTCAGGAGCACTCGCCGTTTCTCTTCATTCCCCTGGACACGTTGCAGCTTTATTCATACGCATAACGCCCATCGGACATCAGCCCGCCCCACCTCTGCAATCTGAATAGATTACAATTAGCCCTTTAATGTCGACGAGTAGTGTACGTGTGTGTGAAGTGGAAAATCACGTCTGCTCTTTCCGTGCCTTTCCTTCTTTCCAGTCGCACACCGGTGCACATGGAAAATAAATATCCCTGAAGGCCTCCTTACTCTCCCCAGGCGCCTGTTAAGAAAACTTCGGGAATGCACGGGTTCGCTCGACCGAGTGATGTCTCTTCCTCTCGCTCTTCGAGCGGATAGTTTGCTTGGATTACTAATCGAATGTACGTATCCAATTAAGATCGAGTAAATACCGATAAGGGACGGTTCTCGTGTTGATTTTGGAATGCTACATTATTCGACTAGCGCTCCTGGCGCACCGAGTCCCATGGCGAACACATTCCTTAATACATCATCGTTATAACTGACGGAATAATGTTGAAATGCGTCCATATTTGAGTTAGCTATGAAAACATGTGACAGCAGATCTGTCAAATGGAACGTCACATTGTTTTTACTGAGATTTTCACAAAAAATACCATCCAAATTTTTGACTTTTCCGGTATATAATTAATTTACTTGTATATGTTTTGAGGTTGTTTATACCCATTCATTTAACTTGAACGAAATCATTAGTTAAGGGGCTATGCTAGTTTATCGGCCAAAAAAAATTGGTGTTTTTCATGATTTTTTTTTTAGCAATCTATGTTAGATATTGTTTTAAATCTTTTTGGGTTTAATAAATACACTATTGAAATATACAAAAAAAATATTTCATTGATTTTACTACCTATATATATGTATAATGCAGCCATCTATACAGACATACAAAAAAAACCGGTGCGCAGTGTCCCAATGTTTTTGTAGGAACGGAACATCTAAAACACAAAAACAAAAATGATTTTTATTCAGTAGGCAGCCGGCTATCGTCCGAACTAGAATTTTAATTTTTGGGGCAAAAATAACAAAATGGCGACTGTTTGAACGAACGGAATCGAAAAATACCCTTTTTTTAGATTTTTCCTTGTATTAAAAAATAGAAAAAATTTAAATTTAGACATGATTCTAGTTCCAACCATACCTAAATACAAACATGTGTCCAAAATTTCAAACGGATCGACCTAGTGGTTTTCGAGGAATCCCTGGGACAGTATCAAAAAACATGATTTTGAGAAAAACGCGTTTAAAGTTATTTTATAAATTGTCATATAAATATAATTAAAATAAATAATATATCTGTATTTATATATTATAACATCTATACAAAGTATACTTAGAAGGCTCGGATCATTCTACAATTTTAACACGATATGTTCAAAGATATTTACTTTCAAAAAATGAAAAGGGAAAAAAAATCGATTTTTTGAAGTGCATAAACTAGCATAGCCCCTCAATAAAAGGTAGCATGACTATAATTCAGTAGGCTGTCATAATGGAAATCTTTCCACATGATTGTTATGAATCAGCAGCATAAATAAGACAGTGATTAAAATGTATTTACATTTATGAAATACCTTTAAATGATTTGCTGAAATTCTGATCGTTCCAAGAGTCGTATTAACAAAATCATTATGATCCAAGGTGTTTCCGTCCCTTTTTGTGTGATTTGTTCATCGTTGATCGCAATAAGACTAAGGGAATCACTTTTATTAAAATTATCATGTGGTATAGTGCCATATACAACAGTTTCCTAAGAGAGCCCGATCAATTAATAACACGAGTAGTATTTCATTACCGACTCGCAATCCATAACACGCCACGTCCATTCATCATGCATTATTTCGCCAAAGGGGTATATCGCTGCAATGGTGTGTGTATAGCTAATATTCATGAGCTGCCAACTTACAAGTGATTTATTAATGACGTTTCGAGGAGTTTGAAAAATGCCCCTGGTGCAGCACTAAAATCGTAACGAAAGTCGCCCTGCCCTAATATATCGATGATAAGCTTCGCGCGTCTGTCACTGCCGAGGAGTATCGTGAAATATACGGAGTCTAACTAGCTCCTGAAAGTTCAATGAAGAAGCGAGATTTTACGAGGATAGCCTGTGAACTACGCGATTTTCCGGGCTCCAGCGTTGATTTCTGTGGAGGTTACGGCCGATTCAAAGCTGTAACGAGCTCGATAGAAACGTAGTAATTCCTGCGACAGGGAAAGAGTATGTAAGCAAAGGAGTTTCGAAAAACTGAAAATTTTTGATTACCTTCGATATTGTGGACATAATTTGAAACACAAATGTACATATAAGGCAACAAAAAACATTATTGAACTATCACACTCTAATTTCCAATTTTACTGATGAATTATTATGACCGTTCAACATTTATGTTGATGGATATGCTTTCAACACTTCGGACAGTTTAATATTATAAAATTGAATCGATAAGACATCCCTAGATGTCGTGAGTATGTCTAAGATCAGAGTCGAAACGTCGGATGTCTAATAAAAAAATAATTCGCGTCGATCCTCGTGCTTCATTGGAGATTAACCGAGAAATTACTTATTAGACAAACTGTATGGTCGGAAAATGCGCGATCTGAGACCGCGAAGGTCGGGAAAATCGCGGATTTTCCAGCGAGCAATTAATCAAACTCCTACGAGTACGGCGCGGTCGGAAAATGCGCGACCTAAAACTGCGAAGGTCGGAAAATGCATTAATATCAAATCTTGCTAAATCTAACGTTATTTTTCAGAAAGCAGGCACAAGTGTTCAGCGTCATTCGAAAATTGTGCCAGTTTATTAGTAACGCGTGCGACAAACTGTATGGTCGGAAAATGCACGATCTGAGACCGTGAAGCTCGGGAAAATCACGGATTTTCGGGTGAGTAATTAATCAATCTCTTACGAGTACGGTGCGGTCGGAAAATGCGCGACCCGAAACCGCGTAGGTCGGAAAATGCATTGATATCAAATCTTGCTAAATCTAACGTTATTTTTCAAAAGGCATGCATAAGTCTTCAGCGTGAGTCGAAATTTATGCGAGTTAATTGGTAACGCGTGTGACACAAACTCTACGGCCGGAAAATGCACGATCTGAGACCGCGAAGGTCGGAAAAATCGCGGATTTTTTCGCGTGAGTAATTAATCAATCTCTCACGAGTACGGCGCGGCCGGAAAATGCGCGACCCGAAACCGCGTAGGTCGGAAAGTGCATTGATATCAAATCTTGCTAAATCTAACGTTATTTTTCAAAAGGCATGCAAAAGTCTTCAGCGTGAGTCGAAATTTATGCGAGTTAATTGGTAACGCGTGTGACACAAACTCTACGGCCGGAAAATGCACGATCTGAGACCGCGAAGGTCGGAAAAATCGCGGATTTTTTCGCGTGAGTAATTAATCAATCTCTCACGAGTACGGCGCGGCCGGAAAATGCGCGACCCGAAACCGCGTAGGTCGGAAAGTGCATTGATATCAAATCTTGCTAAATCTAACGTTATTTTTCAAAAGGCATGCAAAAGTCTTCAGCGTGAGTCGAAATTTATGCGAGTTAATTGGTAACGCGTGTGACACAAACTCTACGGCCGGAAAATGCACGATCTGAGACCGCGAAGGTCGGAAAAATCGCGGATTTTTTCGCGTGAGTAATTAATCAATCTCTCACGAGTACGGCGCGGTCGGAAAATGCGCGACCCGAAACCGCGTAGGTCGGAAAATGCATTGATATCAAATCTTGCTAAATTTAACGTTATTTTTCAAAAGGCATGCATAAGTCTTCAGCGTGAGTCGAAATTTATGCGAGTTAATTGGTAACGCGTGTGACACAAACTCTACGGCCGGAAAATGCACGATCTGAGACCGCGAAGGTCGGAAAAATCGCGGATTTTTTCGCGTGAGTAATTAATCAATCTCTCACGAGTACGGCGCGGCCGGAAAATGCGCGACCCGAAACCGCGTAGGTCGGAAAGTGCATTGATATCAAATCTTGCTAAATCTAACGTTATTTTTCAAAAGGCATGCAAAAGTCTTCAGCGTGAGTCGAAATTTATGCGAGTTAATTGGTAACGCGTGTGACACAAACTCTACGGCCGGAAAATGCACGATCTGAGACCGCGAAGGTCGGAAAAATCGCGGATTTTTTCGCGTGAGTAATTAATCAATCTCTCACGAGTACGGCGCGGTCGGAAAATGCGCGACCCGAAACCGCGTAGGTCGGAAAATGCATTGATATCAAATCTTGCTAAATTTAACGTTATTTTTCAAAAGGCATGCATAAGTCTTCAGCGTGAGTCGAAATTTATGCGAGTTAATTGGTAACGCGTGTGACACAAACTCTACGGCCGGAAAATGCACGATCTGAGACCGCGAAGGTCGGAAAAATCGCGGATTTTTTCGCGTGAGTAATTAATCAATCTCTCACGAGTACGGCGCGGCCGGAAAATGCGCGACCCGAAACCGCGTAGGTCGGAAAGTGCATTGATATCAAATCTTGCTAAATCTAACGTTATTTTTCAAAAGGCATGCAAAAGTCTTCAGCGTGAGTCGAAATTTATGCGAGTTAATTGGTAACGCGTGTGACACAAACTCTACGGCCGGAAAATGCACGATCTGAGACCGCGAAGGTCGGAAAAATCGCGGATTTTTTCGCGTGAGTAATTAATCAATCTCTCACGAGTACGGCGCGGTCGGAAAATGCGCGACCCGAAACCGCGTAGGTCGGAAAATGCATTGATATCAAATCTTGCTAAATTTAACGTTATTTTTCAAAAGGCATGCATAAGTCTTCAGCGTGAGTCGAAATTTATGCGAGTTAATTAGTAACGTGTGTGACACAAACTCTACGGCCGGAAAATGCACGATCTGAGACCGCGAAGGTCGGAAAAATCGCGGGTTTTTTCGCGTGAGTAATTAATCAATCTTTCACGAATACGGCGCGGTCGGAAAATGCGCGACCCGAAACCGCATAGGTCGGAAAATGCATTGATATCAAATCTTGCTAAATCTAACGTTATTTTTCAAAAGGCATGCATAAGTCTTCAGCGTGAGTCGAAATTTATGCGAGTTAATTGGTAACGCGTGTGACACAAACTCTACGGCTGGAAAATGCACGATCTGAGACCGCGAAGGTCGGAAAAATCGCGGATTTTTTCGCGTGAGTAATTAATCAATCTCTCACGAATACGGCGCGGCCGGAAAATGCGCGACCCGAAACCGCGTAGGTCGGAAAATGCATTGATATCAAATCTTGCTAAATGTAACGTTACTTTTCAAAAGGCATGCATAAGTCTTCAGCGTGAGTCGAAATTTATGCGAGTTAATTAGTAACGCGTGTGACACAAACTCTACGGCCGGAAAATGCACGATCTGAGACCGCGAAGGTCGGAAAAATCGCGGATTTTTTCGCGTGAGTAATTAATCAATCTCTCACGAGTACGGCGCGGTCGGAAAATGCGCGACCCGAAACCGCATAGGTCGGAAAATGCATTGATATCAAATCTTGCTAAATCTAACGTTATTTTTCAAAAGGCATGCATAAGTCTTCAGCGTGAGTCGAAATTTATGCGAGTTAATTGGTAACGCGTGTGACACAAACTCTACGGCTGGAAAATGCACGATCTGAGACCGCGAAGGTCGGAAAAATCGCGGATTTTTTCGCGTGAGTAATTAATCAATCTCTCACGAATACGGCGCGGCCGGAAAATGCGCGACCCGAAACCGCGTAGGTCGGAAAATGCATTGATATCAAATCTTGCTAAATGTAACGTTACTTTTCAAAAGGCATGCATAAGTCTTCAGCGTGAGTCGAAATTTATGCGAGTTAATTAGTAACGCGTGTGACACAAACTCTACGGCCGGAAAATGCACGATCTGAGACCGCGAAGGTCGGAAAAATCGCGGATTTTTTCGCGTGAGTAATTAATCAATCTCTCACGAATACGGCGCGGCCGGAAAATGCGCGACCCGAAACCGCGTAGGTCGGAAAATGCATTGATATCAAATCTTGCTAAATGTAACGTTACTTTTCAAAAGGCATGCATAAGTCTTCAGCGTGAGTCGAAATTTATGCGAGTTAATTAGTAACGCGTGTGACACAAACTCTACGGCCGGAAAATGCACGATCTGAGACCGCGAAGGTCGGAAAAATCGCGGATTTTTTCGCGTGAGTAATTAATCAATCTCTCACGAATACGGCGCGGCCGGAAAATGCGCGACCCGAAACCGCGTAGGTCGGAAAATGCATTGATATCAAATCTTGCTAAATGTAACGTTACTTTTCAAAAGGCATGCATAAGTCTTCAGCGTGAGTCGAAATTTATGCGAGTTAATTAGTAACGCGTGTGACACAAACTCTACGGCCGGAAAATGCACGATCTGAGACCGCGAAGGTCGGAAAAATCGTGGATTTTTTCGCGTGAGTAATTAATCAATCTCTCACGAATACGGCGCGGCCGGAAAATGCGTGGCCTGAAACCGCGAAGGTCGGAAAATTCGCGAATTCTCCGGCGACGCCCGAAATCAATTAATCGTATTACTGCGAGAACGGCGAAGTTGAAACCGTCGTTACAGTTTACATATACAATACTATATATATTGAGCCTGCAGTATTTACAATATTTCATATGCTATTATTAAATAAAATGAAATATAATAAATATCTCGGTGATAGCTGATGTAAAAAATATTATAGTTTTCATTTGACTCATCCTCTGTATATATGTGCCTGTAATCTCAAGAAAAAATTTCTTTGTCCTTAAAACTGCATCATTATTATGAAATTAGAAAATGTATATCGTATAGCTTTTCCACCACGCTGGTTTATAAAAACGGTTTCGTATTTTTCCGATGCAGATTCTATAAAATTGTTTACCCATGAATAAATTAACGTTTCATTATGGCCGACTCCTCTCCTCGGACATGAAAAATTACTCCGTTTCAGTTTTAATCGTCCATTAAAATTTCATGAAGCAATATTAAAAACGGCCTGGTAATGTTTTTCCCTGGATTCATCAGTCTGCTTGCTTCAAATATAGTGAACATACTACGTCTCGCATATAGTAAAAGTGACTTACTTTTACTTTGTGCCCAAAATGGCCATATTTTCTTCACTGAGATTCATATATTATTTTACCTATGCCTTCGGCCTCTCGCCGGCGGATAAATTATTTTTTCCTGCCAAAATGAACGGTCACGTTTTACGTGCACTCGAGTTGATAGTTTCGGGGGTATGGATCGTTATTTCGATTATCATGGTAATCGCCCTGTGTACGGAGTGTCGTTATTTAAGCGTCCGCATCACCGTGCAGAATTTGGTGTCGTATTTATATCACTACATCAAAGTTACTGTCGTGGTTTTTCACTTATCGGCGGTGTTCAGTAGAAAAAGAGTGTTGAAAGTTTTTGAGGCGTTGCAAAGGGTAGATGTTGAGTTGGAGGCAGCTTCGAAAGAGAGCGTTTTGAAGCAATCGGCGAAGCAATTGCCGTTCTTCGCTCCTATCGTATTGCTTTTGGTTAGCGGATGCGTCGGTGTCCTTACGTTGAAGACCAGTATGTGCTTCGCGGTGACGTTTTACTTTTCACTGATAGATTTGATCAGCCTGGGGTTCTACTCCTCCTTGATTCTGGAAACGTTGCGCAGGATAAAGTCGATGAATAAATATTTGAAGGATACGAGCGACGCGCTGGTCGACGGCGACGATTCGAAAGCCTTCACGAGCTGCGTGATGAAATGTTCGAATCTGCAGACGGAATTTTATGAAATCTGCAGGTCGCTCAACGGTTGTTTGCAGGTGCCGTTCCTGGCGTCGTTTGCGTTCTTTTGCCTGAAAACCCTGTGGATTATTTATTACGTTTTTATGGATTCTCGGGAATGGTCGACACAGACGTCTTTTGTCGCTATTTTCATGAGCGTCGTGAAGACGTTGCAGATGATAATTTTTTTGTACTCCACGTCGGCCGTAATCGATCAGGTAATAATTATCGATAACGAGACGCACGGTTTTTACTCTGTGCTGTTTTAGGGTAAAATTACAATAGATTTGTTGAACAGCATTCCTGTGAAAATCAGAAGAAAATATGTATATAACATGGTGAATAGTGAATAGTTAAGTGGCAATTAAAGCATTTTATCTTACGTTTTTGTAGATTGCATCCATTTCCTATCAATTTGTGTTTCAAAAACTCAAATTTAATGTCTTTGAGATGTTTCAACTAGATTTCAGTGTGGTGAAAGGTGTAAGTATGTTACGTGGGTTTTATGCTTGATACTATCTTTAAAACAATTTTAGGTTATCCTTGGATCTATTAGCTACGCAGTTATGTTCTATGACATCAATCTTCACAAATCTTAAGCTATCTGTATATGCGACAGATAAGCGGTGTTTGTTTTAAGATTGTATTTCTCTTGCTCTAACCTTCCCAGTGATTTATAATGGATTGTCCACAGTTTCGCCTCCTATTTAGAACCACTAGGCATTACGTGATGATTCAAGGTGATCTGGAACAGACCCACATTTAGATTGCGCTGATTAGAAAATTCTCCATTAAGTCCTAGTGATTCACTACGTATCACCACATTCTGAACGTACAGTTCTTTAGACAGTCAATAAGTTTGTTAGTGATTTTCTTTTAAACATTTTATCACTATTGGTAAAACTAATGTTTTATGTTCATTTTACACGATAATCTTATTTGGGAAAAACTCTTTCCATACCTAGTGATTCACATAGCATCACTATATTATCTTGTATATCGTTCAGAACTTTGCTCCTTATATGTAGACACATCTTATATGGGGTGCACTTAAAATCGCTATTGTTATATCACTATTGAGAATGACACTATGCGCAGTAAAGTTATTCATAGTGATTAAAACTAAAAAATAGAGAAAATCACTGATTGTTTTATGTGTTCCTCATACTTTTACACAATACATACGATACAATGCTTTAGAGAAAACAAAATCCTATGATTTTCTTAGAAATAGCATTACTCTACTACTATTGACAATGACACTAAACGCAATACATTTATCCATTGTGATTAAGAGTGATTATACAGATTTACATGTTTGTACAATATTTCAGTAGTGATTTACATTACATTACTGCATTATTTTGTGTATGGCATCATTCTATCACTGTGTGTTCACTATACGCATGCAATTTGTTCATAGTTGGCAAAAGTGATTGCATAGGACTAAATTCGAAGTCATTTATTTGGAAAGGTCTTTTAGAACCTGGTGATTCATCTTACATCACTACATTCTTTTGGGTATTTGACTAATGTGGTATGAACAGTATTATTCTATTACTATTGAGATTGGCACCATATGCAGTAAATTTTTTCACAGGGATTAAAGGTAATTCCACAAAACCACATTTAATTGATGTTAATTAGAAAGTTGACTTTCAAAACCTTTGTAGTATTTCTTTTTTTGGCGTATTTTTCGATATTCTTTCCACCTGCGAGTAATTACGCAAAATTTTATTTTACACTGTGGCCTTATCTAGTAAATTTCTTTCCAAACCTAGTGATTTACATCGTAACACTAGTTTGGCTTCTTATATAGTACATTACTTTATAGTAACAAAAATAAAATTGTTCGTAGTGATTGCACAGAACTTTCAATTCTGCGCCCTATGTACTACAGTACTTTAGAGAAACGTAAAATTTACCAATGATTTCTCTAGTAATATTGCCACAAAATCATTTCATCACTAGAGGATGACACTATAGGTAGTTCATTTATTAATAGTGACTAGTAAAAGTAATGGCATAGATCTGCATAAAAATGGTGTTATTTACAAATATACATTGCAAAACCTAGTGATTCACTATGTGTCACTACCCTCATTTCTGCGAATTCTTAGCAATTCGACCACTTGTATGGTAAAGTAATTTAGATAAACGAACGATTTGCTTGTGGTTTCTCTAGAAATAGTGCCACGTGTATTCTACAAGATCTGCACAGTATTCTACATTTAATCGGTGTTGATCAGAAAATTTCAAAACCTAGTGATTCAGTACGTATCACTACATTTTTTACGTATTGTAGACAGTATCTTGTAATATCGAAAAACTTACTGCCGTTATATAATTGACGAAACACATATTCATCGTGAGTAATTAGAAAAAAATATGTCAAAAACATAGTGATTCACATTGTATAGCTTCCCATTAAGCGTTACGCACTTACCCTTTGCTTAGGCTTCGGAAAATAAATATGTTTGTCGGACTAATTTGTTTAATGTGTTTTCACCAAAGGGTTTGTCTATTTTTCCACTTCAATTCATTCGTCCGCCGAGTTTAATGGTGTGAACGATGAGTAAAAGTTTCCATAGCTCGTTCAAAGGTTGCTACTTTTTCAATTACGTTTTCGGTTTCGTGCCCATAGGTTACGATTCCTTTTTCGGAAATTGGAGGAACTGTAACGGCGTACACTTCTCTGACGTAGTTTTCCTCGTCTTCGCCTCGTTGCTTTTGTGGATCCTTCGGGTTATTCTAGTGATGACGTATCCTTATAGTGAACTCAGTGAACGTCTGTCCAGCGAGAAGCTCGTTTTATTTTTGCATCACTATATAATATTGTTCAGTCCTGTGTACATCGTGGCGTTTGTGCAGAGGAAAAAGGTGATGAGTATCGTCACGGTTTTAAAATTTATCGACCATTCTTTGGGCGCACCTACTCTTCGACGTTTCACTATGACCTCTAGCAATTTGTTCTTCATGTTAGTTATTCCCCAGTTGGTCCTGGTGGTCCCGTACTGCTACGCAACGTCTAAATGTGCGTCTACAATCATCTCCGTATTTTTCTCTTTCGTGATTCCCCTCGGATTCGTCACTGCGTTAATTTTCGAAACGAAGCTGAGAATAGTGACGGTCAATAATCACTTTAAACGTGCCGTTATCGACAGTAATGACGAAGTGGGGGGGATAAAACTGGAATGCCAAAGGTATTCTGATTATTACAATCACCTACACGATACTTTCATCCATTTGAACGCTTGTCTGGAAACTCCACTGGTGTTCACTATAACGAATTTATCGATGAAGACCGTCCAGGTAATATATTCGTTATTTAGTGATGGCTTTAGTGATTATCACTTTAACGCTGGGGAAATATTGAGTTCGAAAGTATGGAACGTTTTGGATCTTCTTTGGACTTTTGGTGCAGTTTTTATTTCAATACGAATGACGACCGGAGTATGTAACGAAGTAAGGGTAATCACTATACACTGATTGAACTGCGGAAGATTAGGCGCTAAAAAGGCACTGAGGCAATGTGAAGACAATAATATGAGTTTTTTTACCTAGTTTCATATACTTTACAGCAATCTTCTTTGTGGAAATAATTCGTAGTCGTGGAACCTTCATTACCGAGATAATTTGACCTTATTATTTCAGCTTTGGGAAAATTGACTGAAGTATATATATTTTTTTTAATATGTAAGATAAGCTTCTCCAAAAATTTTTGGTATACACTGTATATTCGAAAAGGCGTTTTCGTAAATCAAGTACACCAGGCACTTTTGGTGTTACTAGCTAAACTCCCGGAGTTCAACTAATTACTTTTACTAATAACTCATGCTTCCATATCAAATATATTTAACTAAACAGGTCTTTTTAGGTAAAGGTCGCAGGAAACTTGATTCAAAAAAAGAAATTAACGTCAAAGCATATGTACGTTTACGATGCGGTAAGAGGATGAATATAGCATGACGAAGCAACGTTACCTTTAAATTGTAGGTTGATCTCCTCTTGTACCAGTTTTCTGTTCAAAAGTTTCAATTTAACATATACGAACTAATTTCCATCGATTACACCATCCTAACTAAAGTGAGTAATTGAATGTATGCGTTTATTCGACTAATTCTATCTTTTTAGATAATAGTAGGATCTGCTACCTACGCCGTAGTGTTGTATCAAATCAACTTTGCCTATTTTTAAGTAAATGTTGTACATAAGTGAGCTAGTTTATTAATATAGCTACATTAGATACTTATAGCCCAGTTTATGTAGTTGTTTTTTTTTTGGTTGGTAAAATCTAACAGTAGACGGACTAAAAAACTGTTTATAATGGATCAGAGGTGACAAAAAGCTATAATCTAGACAAATCAGAGCTGTTGTGTTTTTTAAACTGAAAGAGTTTAAAAAAAGTTTTAAAAAAAGGTCGTTTTTCTGTTTTTTCGCCATAGCGTGAAAATTATTGACGGAAATGCAGGACGTTGTATAGAGGATTTGTAGAGAATTAAAAGACCTTCAAAATGAGCGTTTCTAAAAGGTGATCGGAGCATTTTTCACCGAGAAAACTTAGAAAAACCGTTAAAATGGAACCTTTTTCAAAAATTCACAGCTTGGTCCAGTTTGAAGCTGAAGCGCTGATTTTGGGTGAAGTGTTAGGTTATTATGTATACTTTAAGCATGCAAAAGTTGGAAACTGTCTGATGTATAATTTTTGCACAATTACGGTATTAATAATAAACGCTGAAATCTTGCAAAATTCGGCGTATTAACTGAGATTGGCCGATTTTAATTTTTCAAACGGTTTTTGAAAGAGGACATTAAAACCTACAATTTGGCTATCTTGGATTTTCATATACGTTTGGGGAAAAGTGCGAAAAATGGCCTCGAATATTCTGCAAAATCGCGCGTTGCGCGCAATGTTCGAGACCATTTTTCACACTTTTCTCCAAACGTATATGAAAATTGAAGATCGGCAAGTTGTAGGTGTCGATGTCTTCTTTCAAAAACCATTTGAAAAATTCAAATCAGCTTTAGAAACCTTTTACAAACGCTCATTTTAAAGGTCTTTTAATTCTCTACAAATCATCTATACAACGTATTGCATTTTCCTCAATTTTCTTCAATAATTTTCACGCTATGGTGAAAAAACGGAAAAACGACCTATCTTTTTTAAATTTTTGCTGTTTAAAAGAAACGCAAAAGCTCAAATTTGTCTAGATTTTGGGTTATTATCATCTTTGACCCGTTTTAAAAAAAGTTTTTTGGTCCGTCCGCTATTACATTCTATGCACATTGTAATAAAGCTATACGGTGACGAACCGACGATTCTTTCTCCTTTTTCTCAAATGAGGAAAGGCGTTGAATGATGACGGCTTTTACGAGATCAAAGTGACGTCATATACATCTAGGAAGTGGAACTCTAACACCTGGGGCCCCCTTCTTTTCTATAAGACACAAGATGGATTCCATCACTTAGTCCCGCTGACGTTTTACTTATGTCCGGAGACTCCGAGATAAGTCGAAGAGAAAGAAAAGGTGGAAAACTTGGAGGAATTTATCGAGGGGGCGATGATAAGGAAGGGAAGGGGATAGCGCTAATGACCGGTCGGAAGTCGGAAGGCGGGTTTAATTTTTTTCAAAATTATCAACTCGAATGCTGGACGGTTTATAGTTGGATACATTAATATTAGCATAGTCACTGAAGGGTTTCACTTCCGAATTTCCCTCATCGATTTGTATGAAAATTGAGTAGTTGCAGGGTGCCTCAAGTAACAAGAGAGACATAGTGCTGACTTGCGCTTTACTGTGGGGGTGGATGCCACCCCTTCTCAGTGGCTGAAATTAATTTATCAAAAATAACCCCGTACAACGCCAAACAACGTTTTTGATAAACCAATATTTTTTGAGTTATTACCGATTGAAAATGTTAATTTTTCGTGAAAAAATGCATGCTTTGAAACTGTTTTTTGCAAATAACCCAAAACTATAAGTTTCTCTAAAAAAGTTCTTACCAGAATGAAAGCTAATTAAATAACAATGAGACTGGTTTTTTAAAAATATCTTAGGTTGAACCTAAAGCGACTGGTATCTTTTGACTTTGACTGAGGTATCTTTTTATTTGTGAGTACTCGAAGGCAAGTATTCTAGGTTAAAATAACGGGAAAACGATACATATTTTGGAAAACATCCTTAGAAAACTGTGTAAAGTAATGCAATCTTTCAAATGAACTCAGGAGTGAGTAGATTGCATTAAAACTAAGCGAGTTGTGAAAATAAGATAGGACTCTCAAATTTTTTAAGAAAAAGTGAGAAATAAAACCTATGCCATTTCCACCAAAATAGAAATTTAGAGTATTCCTTAGAGGATTTATTTTATTTGCTCATAAGTAATGAGCTCAAGATGTTTGACCGGTTTAGAAGGCTTTTTTTGAAAAAAGTACGATTTTCCAAATACAGGATTTTTCAAATTTCCCTAAAAAGTCTCTTATTTTCATAGTAATTTTAGAACTGCTCAATGTACGTAAAAAATATCAGAGAACGAAAATTTAGGTTTTCTTTTAACAAACATTTTGGCGTTTTTTATTTCTGTAGGATAAAAAACAACCGAGATACCATCGCTAGAAGTTAAAATTTTAATGGGAGGATCGTCTGACCCGAGCCTTTTAACCCTTCGAATTTTAAAAATGAAATGTAGATCTTACAGTCCTTGAAATTACCTTTAAATTGGTTTTTCGAAGGAAAAAGGATAAAAAGGATTATATCCTATTTTTATCTCTAATGACTGTACTATACGTTTATTAGAATGGAAAGCTTCGCGATACGAAGGGAAAATTCTCGGTCTCTTGGTCTTCTAATGGGACCGAAGCAGGAGCTTTGCTCTTTGCTCTTTATGCCCTTTTATACGTAGAAAAACCGACCGATTTTGAGTAGTTTCTGAGGTCTCACGTTGATTATGAAAAAAATCGATTTTTTTTTAAAGAAGTCTGGATTGCAAAATTGTCGTGGGAGAACTACCGAACCGATTTTAAGCTGCATCATGACTTGTTTTGAGTGTTATTATTTGCTGTTTTTCTTTGGTTGTTTCTGTGCATTTTGGCGAAATCACAACGTTGAAGGGGCGCGTTTATCCAAATTTCTTCAACGCCCGATATTTCCTCTCAGTCATCGCGTGTATCCCATCTTTCGTTCCATAAGGGATCGCGAGCGATTTATCCCCGTGGCTGTCGACCGACTCAAAATAACGAATAACCCTTTCGAAGGGGGTGGCGAACGACGCGGAAGTGCATATCTATCGGCCGCAACAAATTTTCCGCCGTAACAAATAGCAGTGGTGTTCCCGTGTCGATTTCCATTGTAATTTCCGCCATTATTCAGGGGAGCCTCGGCGGGCCGATCCATAATCTCGAGATGTATCGATCAGCAGCGTTAGTAGCGAGACGCGAGAGAACTACGATCTATCAGCCTCTCTTCTCCGACTATCT
Source organism: Cryptocephalus primarius (assembly GCA_963576515.1). Lineage (NCBI taxonomy): Eukaryota > Metazoa > Arthropoda > Insecta > Coleoptera > Chrysomelidae > Cryptocephalus > Cryptocephalus primarius. The sequence goes on from OY754939.1 coordinate 16,888,988, forward strand.
GCGATTCAAATCACGGGCGCGCCCACGAATTCGTCTAATTCTCCCGGACGATATCCATAATTTCAATTTGACCCCGGGGGCCGGCTCCACGCGCGACGTTTCGAGCTTTTACCCTTATTTCTATCTGTACGCAGTACGTACTTCTATGGAAACATACGCTGTTGCGCAGGTACGCATGTCACGACTTTGGAAAATTTTCAGGGCAGTTATTCCTTTTGGGACCACTAGATGCCAAAACCACCCTCAGCTCAAAACCTTATTTATATATATGTTTGTTTATGTAATAGAAGGAAATTCTTCAATTATTTTTCAATCAATTTTTCAATCATCAATCAATTATTCAATCAATTTTTTACCTATCCCATTCAAACTTGGAGCAAAAATCCATTGGGTAAATATCTTGGATAAGTTCGTTAACGAGCCAAGTCCGCCGAATAGGAACAAAATGGCGGCCTGTCAAACCTAAAAAAAAATCGTATCTTTTTTTTTTAGTTTTCGGAAACGGATATTGTCACGAGCCGGGGCGTCTTGAGGGTCCTGAGTCACGGCTGCGTGAGGTAAGGGGTCGGTAGCTACGGGGGTAGAGCTTGCTATTAACGAAGACAGGTTAGAAAAAAACAGAGAAAAAGGCTTTATTCGCCACAAACGGGGAATCTAAAAATGGGTCAGGTTGGCACAAAAAAAACGAACATAAATCACAATAATAAAGATGGGGGGCACAGCGAATCCCAAAGAGGCTGGAGCGTGAGAGGTAAGGAAGGTGACTTACAGGGTTGCCTGTCGTCCGGATCTTCGGGGTTCCATAACGGAGGGCCTCTTGACAGGGTAGTTGGAAGGCTCTTCTTCGGGCGTCCGGCTGGGGTTCTCGAGACTTCGACGATCCACCACAGTCTCCGCTCGGGGCTCTTTCTACTGTCTTCGACCGGCCATCCGGCTGGTCCCTTCAGGGACGGCCCTCTTCCGGGCGGTCCCTTGGACAGCACTTGTCCAAGCTCGTACGTCGGGACCTCACTGGTCCTCTCTACTAACTTCCTCCTTCTATTTATGTTCGGTTTTTGTTTTGCTTATATTTTGTTTTGTTAAACACTCTCGCTTTCTATTGTAGTACTTCACACGAACTGACCGTGGCCTCCGGCCGTGTCCTAAATCTTTGTTTTTTATTTGTGGTCGTCGAAGTCTCGTGTTCGTGACAATATGTTACTTAGACTTTTGATAGGTCTTCAAAAGCTCTACAATTTTGTACCCTTCCATTTTTTCCCTAAAACGTAAAGGAAAAAAGTTATTTACGAAAAATTACTTTCTAATCAGTGCGCATTAAAATGAAATTTTAGCGTTAATTAATTTCAATTAATCCCCTCTGGATTTTACAGCTTTTACTAGTCGAGTTACTCAAGGTTTTTGCCACCGACGCGTGTATAAGTGAGAATTTTAGTTACAATCAATGAAAAAATATTTTATAATAAGGGAATCAATGTTTGTTCAATAAGAATGCACATTTAAAATGTTTCTAGTCTTTAAAAAATACTTTTTCATTATATATTTGACAAAATGGTATTTTTTAAGGATTGAAAAGTTGCAAGTAATAATAAAACATTTTATAACGAAGAAGTTAAATTGAATTTGACTAAAATGCACGATTAAAACGTTTCAAACTGTTACATTTTATTATTTTTACAAAAAGGTGTGGTTTTATTGGTTGAAAATTTGAAATGTATCAATTTTCATGTGAGATAACACGTAAGAATACTTATACATAATGTTCCGTTTTACGCGGGTTCACACAAATTAATTGTCCACTTATTGTTCTTAACGTAATTTATTTACTTATTCTAAATGTAATTTATTTACACTAACTCTATAGACTAATTTATATACCGCGTATTTAGTCGCAGGTAGGAATTCGTCCGCTTCTTATCTTTCTTTACCACTTGTTTACTTCTCGGCTCCTTCACTCTCGGTCCCTCTCCGTCTCCGCTCGGCTGCCTGTCTTTTATATACGCTTCCGCGCGATTTCTCGAATCGAGTATTAAGTCCAGAACAATCTAGTAGACATCGAGGCTCGACTCGAAGTTTCTCGGCGATGCTGGAATAGACAGTGGCGTCGTTTCATCACCGGTACAATAAGTAAAAAAGATTTAAAACCATAAAATGCTTGAATTTGTATTTTTCCTATTTTTTTTTTTCAATAAGGGATGGTTTTCACGCCTTAAAAACAGTAAGCTCACCCAGCGCACATATAACTTTTAAAGTTGGGGGCAAGCCCAGCTTAACCCTAAATTTTGAGAAAAATCTATACAATTATAAAGAATCCGGAGGCATTCCTATATTTTCAGCTTCAGCAACTGAACTATATTACATTCCCCTGCAACAACACGTACCTTTCCAGCGAAAAACATTTTACCTTTGAACTCGAGATATATTTAACGTATTATAATTAATTGCTACCTGATTTTCTATTGTCTATAACGTAAACAATTTTGCGGAGCGAACAAAAAGCGAAATGGCCCAAAGCCAAGGGTTCCCGACCGCAAAATAACTTCAGGGCTTCATAATTAATTCATGCTAGTATAAAATTTCATGAAGTTTTGTTCGAAACAGCACGAAACCATAACTCTCCGCGCATATTGTTTTTCCAGTGGATATTACAATGTTATTCCGTCCGACGGACGTACTTAGTTAATTTCATGTAATTCCACGTAAAATAAAATGTCCATTACTTCGACGTTTGTACATTTCTAGTATCAAATTAAATTAAATTGAACAGCTTTACTGGTCCGTTTGGTTCCAATCTGTTTAAGCATCAAAAAAAGGAACGTTTATTACGTCTCTTAATTTCCCTAAGCGTGTCACTATTTTCAACTTTGTAGCTAATTTTTACTATAAGTGCTAATCACTATTACACAACATTCAGACTTTCCCAAGCACCCTTGAAGCTGTCAGTTAATATTCCTGCAGCTCCTTCGGCTGGTCTCCTATGGAAATTCCCTTAAGTATGATAGAACCTAAATTTCCCTAAGCGCCGCTTGTGGGGTCCTCTTAACTCGTTTGATCATCCCTTACACGCCTGTCAATTTTTAACTCGACGTCACCAAAAAACTTTGTAGCTAATTTTTGCTATTAGTGCTAATCACTGTTACACAACATTCAGACTTTCTTTGTTAAGAACTTAATATGAGTCAGACTTGGCACATGGATGAACGAGTTCCGCCACGAGGGTGAAGCTATAACTGTTTGGCTTCTAAGTTTTGACCCGACCATCACAAATATCATTCCATTAGTGAAATCTTTTGAAACGCTCTTTTTGGAGCAAATTTTCCACCAAAGCTCAAGCAGCTTTGAAGCTGTCAGTTAATATCCCTGCAGCTCCTTCGGCTGGTCTCCTATGGGAATTTTCTTAGATATGATAGAACTTAAATTTCCCTAAGCGCCGCTTGTGGGGTCCTCTTAACTCGTTTGATCATCCCTTAAACCCCTGTCAATTTTTAACTCGGCGTAACTATTACAATGTTGCACTCCTTTATAGAAGGTAAAGGGTATATATGGTAAAAATTTGTGGATATTCCCTAAAATTCCCGTATCTAAGTATTTTTAATGACATTGTAATTGGGGGAAGGGTGCCCCATCTGTTCGAAATCTGTCCCCGTGATAAACTAAAGTGTTTTAAGGACAGGAAAAAGATGAGAAGCGGCGCATTTACGACTGCAGCTCGTGTGTCATTGGTGACGCTGGAATAAAACCGGGAAGCGGAGCTTTCCGTCTCCCGTCTCGTTTCCACGGTTCCCGGAGGTTTTACGTCGAGGATTAGACCGTCGAAGGAGGAGGGAGACGGGGACAGAAAGAGAAACGGGATTAGGGGCCGTTTTAAAACGGTCAGCTTTTGTTTAGAATCGCGACGATAAGCCGAGATCGTCGGGAGACGTTTTGCCCAAAATGTAAACTAATCGATAGCGAGACGGGAAACTAACGGGAGGACGGGAGTGGATTAGTTTTATTCTGGAATTCGGACGTCGGAAACGAGGGGCCAATTTCGCTAAATGCGAAACGCTCGGCGGAAGAAATAATTTAGTCAGGTGTTGTGTTTTAAGGGAGGAAAAGCAAGGGTTATTTTCCCTACTTGTGAACTTGCTCTTATTTATGATTTAAAGATATTACTTCACGTTGTCCCTTCTTGCCTGCTATACGTATTTCTTGGAAGTTATGAAGTTTCCATAACTAACTCAAAATTTTTACTGAAATTATATCCTGTCTAATACACTTAAACCAAAAAATTTTCGCAAAATGCAATGTATCCATCGTTTTTTACACTCATTACACTAAATCACCTTTTTCAAAAAAAATATTTATTAAGACAATTTCGTTTTGGTAGAATCGCAAGAGTTTCAGTCAAAAGTTCTTCCAAAACTGTTTCATTTCGTTTAAATAGGTTCTTCCATATTCCTTGAAACTTCCATGACGTATTATTATACCAATTTTTCTGTCCTGAGCTCGTAAAATTCTTTCAGGTTTCATGCAATAACCTTCGAAAAATCCTGAAACGATTTTCTATTGTTTTTGAACAAATTTTGGAATAATTTCAGAATATTCAGCAATATGTATCCACCAACTGCTTCACTTGAAGCAATCTCGAGATTTTGTTAAAGAAATTTCTCAGTTTGGTTTACTATTTTCTTCTAAACTTCTGAAATCCTTTCAGGAATTTTTTTAATTTTTTTCAAGAGAATCTGAAATTACTTGGAATAACCGTTAATAAACTTTCCTAGTTACTTGACATTTTTTTAAATCATCGCAGTATTATCAATGACAAATTGTCTAAAAACTGGTTCATAGCACTTAAAGAGTTCTCCCTCCACTGTTGCCCTAAGCCCTAAAAGCTTTTCAGATTTCTTTCAAAAACCTTTAAGAATTTCAGAAGTTCCAAATTGTTTTTAGTAAAATTTCTAAACACTCTTGACACCTTTTGGGAATATTTCAGGATTTTCAGTGACAAATCCTTTTGAAACTGTCACATTTCTATAGTCCCACGTCGTCTCCAGTTTCCTTGAAAATTCCCTAAGTTTTTGTATGCATATTTTGCCATGAACTCCTGAAAGCCTTTCAGGTTTCAGACAGTAACCTTCAAGCAATTCTGAAACGATTTTTATTTTTTTTGGAAATTTTTTGAAAAAGTTTCACAATTTTCAGTAACATATAATCACCAACTGCTTCACTGCCTCAATTTCTTTAAGAAATTCTCCCTCCATTATTGCCCTAAACCCTGAAAGCATTTCAGGTTTCTTTCAAAAACTTTTAAGAATTTGAGAACGTGTTCTAAATTGTTTTTAGTGAAATTTCCAGACACTCCGACACTTTTTGGGAATATTCCAGGATTTTCAGTGAGAAATCCTTTTAAAACTGTCACATTTCGATAGCCACAAGTCGTCTCCAGTTTCCTTGAAATATCCCTAAGTTTTTGTACGCATATTTTGCCATGAACTCCTGAAAGCCTTTCAGGTTTCTTTTATAAAAGCTTTTAAGTGTGTTACAATTATTTTGAACTATTTTTGGTAACGTTCCCAGATCCTCTGGATGATAATTTCCTTTATTCCTGTAAAAAATACATCGGGAAAGACCGGGCGCGCGAAGAAAAGCGCCTGGGTAAGGGGTAAGGTCCCTTAGGTATATATTCATCAAATTTTAAGAAGAGAAAAGGGAAAAATCGCTTTTTACAATTGTAAATAATTTTAATTACGCCTCCAAACCAGAGAGGTCGCTCCCGAAACCGCGTTACCATATTATTTTGTTTACTCTAGCCCGTAGGACATATTCTCAGAGTTTCTCAAGTCTTTCACATATAACTTTAGTAATAACTTCAAATGTAACATTGTCGGAAATGTCTGTTAATGTCGCCCTATCGAAATCCCCCCTGTCGCTGTTTTTGTGTATTTTCTGCAGTCGTGTTGGGGTACTCCTCCTTTTTCTCCCGTGTGACTCGATGTCAACTTCAATTTGCAGTCTGAACACGCGTAATGAAAATCATATTTCACCGGTTTCAATTTGGAAAGCACGGATCCGGATGTTAGCGAAATTAGGGGATGCTTGAAAAAAATGTCTCGCGAGAATAATTCAAGATTATTGTTCCTTCACATTTATTCTAATGAAAATTCTTTCACGAGGCTCTTATTGCGCCATTGTTCCACGTTCTCTTTCTCTGTGCGTTATATCTTTTAATAATAATTTTGGAGGACGTTACGAGTAACGGAAATACTAGGAGAATAGTATTATTAAAAGTTGGGAGGAAAGGGGTGTACTTTCGACTAAATCGAGGAAATTACAAGTGTGAGATATTTTCAGAGAGCGTCAAAATTGGAAAGTTTAATGTCCATTGCCCTAATGCCAATTTGGTTTGTAATACTTTTACTTCTTGAGATATGAAACTGCCGAAAAGTAAGTTTTATGGTTTCCAAAAGTCACGATATCTCGAAAATAAACATTCCTTTGACTTACTCTACAGATTCAATAAGTTTTGAAGCCCCTTGCAGTTTTCGAAAATTTCTCCAAAACTCGATTTTAAAATCTCAATCTTAAACAAAAAGGGAAATCACTCCTGAAAGAATTTCGTTCGTAATGCAGTTGCTTTTTGAGATATAAATGACCGAAAAACGAAATTTTCCCCCAAAGAAATCACAATACTTTGAAAATTAATGGTGACTTGAAATTGGGCCAAAAAATTAAAGGACGTCCCGTTTGACACACCCTGTTAATTCAAAATCACTTCGGCCTTTTTTATTGGCCCGATAGGGGCAGGTTGACTTCTGTCGCATTTTTTCAAAAAATGTTTCAGAATCGATTTTCAAAATTTCAGCCTGAAACAAATTGTTCCGGCTCTGTATTCTCAAAACTGGAAGAATTTCCTGATCAACCCTACGGGTTTTGTCGTACAATTCAAAAATTACTCAAAAAGGTCTTAAAAATTACCTCAGAACTGGATTTTAAATATAAGAAGTAGTGAAATATATGAGAATTTATTCGTAATACATTTACTTTTGAGATATAAATTACCTGCAAATGAATTTTCAATTTTACCCTCCACAAATGGCAATATCTGGAGAACAGTTACCCTAAAAATCTAAAAATTATCCTCTTGACGCGCGAGTTTTATTCAAAAATGGCCTCGAAAGTAAAGTTTATCCTCTTACAATTTTTTAATAATTCTTAAACTTAATTTTTTCCTAATTGCTTCAAAATAAGATTTCCAAAATTTTGCTGTCCAAATAAACTTGTATGAATTTGTCTGTAATGCATTTACTTTTTCAGATATGAATCCCCTAAAGCCGAATTTTCATTTTTCTCCCAAAATATTTCAATATTTCGAAAACTGAGTTGGCAAACACAGTAGGCCAAAAATTAAAGACCGTCCCTTTGACACAACCTGCGAGTTAAAAATATTGTTAAAAATGGACCCGAAAGTGGAAAGATCACCTTTTGTCAGCAAATATTTCTAAATTTCAGCTTTATATGCATTGTATCGGTTTTGTAATATCAAAGATTGTGTGTCAAAATTTGTGCTGAAATTCGAAAATCTCATTTTTCTCCTTTTGAAAAAGGGAAGGGGAAGAGTTTGCGTTTTTTCTCAAAAAACGCTCCCGGCGTCGATTCAAAATTTCTGTCTCGAACCATAGGGGAAGTGAAACGTAGGAATTTGGTTAAAAACTTAGCCCTGCTGGCTACCCTGCCAGTTTGATTTAAAAGTCTTCAAATTCTAAAGTTTATTTTTCGAAAGGGGAGGGTTATGGTGTACCAAAAATAAGAGTTTTTAATTTTATTTTGTGGAATTTGAAAATTTTTGGCTCTGAAACCAAGGTTAACTCTTCAGTTTTTTTCAATAAATGAAAATTGATTTTTCAATCATATACGTGTGTTGCTAATGGTTTAATAGCGAATTTTCATCCGTCCACACCTGGGATATATCTTAAGGAATCTACAGTTAATTTGGGATATTAGAATGTTACAAGTTCAATTATCTTTTAAAGTAAAAACACACACTCAACGAATTAACAACGTGATTAGAGAGGTACTTTAAGCCGTAATAACCTCAACGCGGTAATCGTTTCTTCGCCTCTCGTAGTGACGTCACGGTGACAAAAGGGCGACTTTATCGCCGCAGTCTGGCGAAACGTAACGGCCACCTTTTATCTATGACGCGCCATTGAAAAATGCCCCAGTTAAAAGGTTTAATATCCGAGGAGGTCGCGAGAGACACCGATTAAAAGTTACGATCCAGATACGGCCCTAATGATTCACCGCACTTAACGGACTCTCCGCTTCCAGAGACAGCTCCCGCTATCCCGAAAGAAAGTGACAATTTCTCGTTTAAGAGATTCCCACCCCGTCCCGAGGATTACGATGGGGGCTCGGATAAAAAACGGCTTTTAAACTTCCGGGCTCGTTAAAAACGGCGAATTTTCTTCCCTGGACGTTTTCGCCACGTCGGTACAGTCCTTCCAGTCAGGATTGGTCCAGTTGAAAAAAAGCAACAAAATTTATTAGCCAACCTACCGACACACAAAGGCCGAGACGCCGATCCATAGAGGCGTGCCTTATTTAAAGAAATATAAAAGATTGTTACTCACTTTGTCTATGAAGAAATCCCAAATTTGTGTCTCATTTGTTTCTATGTCATTGCCATTATTAATTTCGTCCACGTCGAAAAGTCTCCAAAAAGCCATTTTAAAATAATAATTGCAATTGCATACGTACACCACTGAACTCTAATGACGACTAAAAATGAACACGTGTAGTGGACCTGTCTAATTATCGATACTAAAAGGCATTTCCTATATAAGCATGTATTGTATCGACTAACAACATTTCTCCGCACCAAATATACAGGGGGAAGCTTAAACGATACCTTACATGAATACACTGCTTTTGTATAGTTTGAAAACGTATTTTTTGATTGCGCTCGGTATAAGGTCGGTAAATTTTTGGTTTTTTAACTTGACCAACTCTTATAGGAAGGACCTTACACAGAGTGTAGTACGAGAAATCTCTCGGCCGTCTGTCACGCCTGTCATGAGTTTTAAAATCGTATATGTCGCTAAATTTTTATCCTAGAAACTTATACCACGCGTCATTTTGTTGGAAATTTCATAAGCGTTTTTTTCTGTGAAGCAGTGTCTATACAGAAATCCACTCAAAAAAAAGTTATTGGTGAAAATAGGAAAAAAAATCGAAATTTCATTTTTTTTTAATTTGTTTGATCAAAAAATATTTTTCGATTTAGGAAATTCAATTTCTTCATTTTGTTGGAAATTTTATAAGCATTCTTTTCTATGAAGCAGTGTCTATACAGAAATCCACTCAAAAAAAAGTTACTGGTGAAAATATGAAAAAAATCGAAATTCCTTTCTTTTAAATTTATTTGATCAAAAAATATTTTTCGAGTTAGAAAATTCAATTTCTTACAAAGAAGTTTGTTATGAATATCAAAATCTTCAAATGTAATCAGTTATTTTTTGCGATTTTTCTCAGAATTTCGGAAACACAGCAGAAACACATTAGTTAAAAAATCTTTTCGTCCTCCTCGTGATAAAAACGCGGCGTATCACATTTTTTAATTCCATCCCATGTTTAACAAAAAAAAAATACCGTACATAATTAAATCTAGATCTCATATTTCACCTCCTCGTAGATAAGGGTGCCGTTTTAACTTTTAGCGACGTCGAAACGCGCATGCAAAGAAGCATATGTACGTTCGGAGGCGGCGCGGCGCGGCCGCGTGAGACTATCAGCTGATCTTTCCAACCCTAAGGGTGGAAATTAATTACGGTCATAAATCTTGTCGATTAATTTATTTCCATTTACGTGTACATAATGCACGGTAGCGGCGTTGAAAAGAAAACCTCTGTAGGCAGGCAATCGCCTCGTATAAATCGTGTTTTTGCCGTGTTTTTTTTTTATATTTTCAATCGGATCGTCGGGGTGAAAACAACCCCTAACGAGGTACTTTTATAAGAGTTTCATGAGCATAGCGATGCTTGCATTTACTATTTTGGGGATATTATGTACGTATAAATATGCACTTAATATAGATATTTTTGAAACAAGGGCATAGAGCGATTTTAAAATGTATTAGGGGATGTTTAACTACGACATTCTAAAGATCCATGATTCCACGTTTTTTTTTAAAAAATTTGGAAGGCTTCCATGTTATGGTAAAGCTATTTGTACGTTTATTTCAGTTTTCTGCAAAATTTCATATTTACGGGCTTAATTTACGAAATATTGGGATTTTTTAAGGGAAAACATAAAAATTCAATTATTGGCAGTTCATATCCAAAAAAATAAGTTCCTTTCGAACAAAATTTTTCCCAGATTTGCATTATAGAACCTTCTTTTTACTTTTTGCATCAAAATTTGACTTTCCATTTTCGTTTGGGATCGAAATAGTGTCTAACTAAGTTGATTATAGGTGTAGTATAAATATAGGCTTGGGATTGTTTGGGAAAAATTTGGGAATTCGTTTGTGGTTCAATAAGCTTTTTTGAAAAGGTACTTTTGTTTAAATTTAGAGTCAAAAATTAAATTTTTGTATTTCAATCCAAAACTCGAAAGATAAGATTTTGTTTGCGATCGAAAATTTGATAATCAAATTGTTGGAAAAATCGCAGATTCGTTTTATTTCAGAGCCAATAATTACATTTTTCAATTTCACAACGAAACTCGTCGAGTCGATAACGTTTTTTCTACTTTGGGCATTACAAGACGCAAAATTTTGAAAATTGAATTTTGGAACATTTTATTTTTAAAATCGCAAGTGGTTCTTTTCATTTTTAGTCCAAAAAATTAACCTTTGAATTTCAAAATTTGCTTAAATCCAACTTGCCTACTTGGAATCAAAGCCAAACAGAAATAGAACCGTGAATTATTTTTGGTCCAAAAGAGACTGAGAAATAACGTTTGTATTTTTCCCCACTAAAGGCATGACCGAAAAATAGCGTAGCTGTTGTGAACACCTGAGCAACAGCGCAATCAGCAGTGTTCTCAAAAGCGTTTCTATGTCGTTCCCCTGACTATTTAGCTTTTTATTTACACAGATGTGACAAACATGCTACTGCGCAGCACTGAATTTCCCCCTAATAAAACGTTATGACTAAATATGCACTATATAAGTGTATTTCAGAAATAATTTTTTTATGGTGATTTTCTTATTCAGCAGGCAAAAACATACCAATAGCTGCTATTTTTGACTTTACTTGAGCACTAAATGATATTTGCAGTATAGTTTACAACGTTTTTAAAGAGGTTATAATATTCTCAAAGTACTAGATTTTCTCTGAATTAGGGTATTCACAACGGCAACAAAGTCTCATGACTTAATGACTAGACTGTCCCCATTATCTTTATTTTTAAAGTTCAGACTTCGCGTTTTCTCAAAGGGGTTCCTATCAAAATGTGAGCAAGAGATGTTTATGTTGGGTTTTTGTCGACCTCGTAAAGATGCCTTGTTCAAATTCGCATTAGGTCGCGTTGGACCATTGTGACAGTAACAGTGTTTGTGTATAACAATGTTTTTACTAAAACGTTAACATTTTTGCATTACGCATAAAAAAACGGTAACAGCTTTTCCATGCAGATCTGCGTTAATCTTGACGAATCTTCTTCAGGTTAACCCACACGTCGCCACTTTTTCTCAGTATCATCTCCCAAGCAGCGAATTTGACGCCTTCTCTCGTCTTTTCATCCAGCGTGATTTCGTAATTTCTTATCATCGTTACTAGTCCGACTTTTGTTTCTAACAGGCCGAAGCGCTTTCCTATAAAATTATTCAATTATACAACGTCTTGAATTACGCGAACCTCTCTTACCGACACAAATCCTCGGCCCTTCTCCGAAGGGTAAATTCGAAATGAAAGGTCTGGTGTGTTTGTTCTCCGGTAGGAATCGATCCGGCATGAACTTTTCGGGTTCTGGATAGTACTCCGCGTCCCGTTGGATTCCCATGTTCGATATCAGTACCAACGTGTTTTTTTCCAGGATGTTATCCGTTCCGGGTATTTTGTAATCTTGTTTACAGACTCGGGGGAGGATAGGGAACACTGGATATAGCCTTAACGTCTCTGGAAAGTAAAAAACTGTTTAGTGCAATTGAAGTAGATGTGCAAGACGGGTTCTGGACCACAAAATAAATCCCATATTATTTTAAATGAGATAAAGAACACGATAGAGCCTTAACGTTTCTGGAAAATAAAAAACTGTTTAGTGCAATTAAAGTAGATGAGCAAGACGGATTCTGGACCACAAAAGTAATTCCATATTATTGGAATTACTTTAAAATAAATTCCATGTTATTTTAAATGAGATAGGGTATACTGGTTATAGCCTTTACGTTTCTGGAAGATAAAAACTTGTTTAGTGCAATTAAAGTAAATGGGCCTGACGGGTTCTGGACCAGAAAATAAATCCCATATTATTTTAAATGAAATAGGGAACACGATATAGCCTTAACGTTTATGGAAAAAAAACCTGTTTAGTGCAATTGAAGTAGATAGTCAAGACGGGTTCTGGACCGCAAAATAAATTCCATGTTATTTTAAATGAGATAGCGAACACTGGATGTGGCCTTTACGTTTCTGGAAAATAAAAACCTGTTTAGTGCAATTAAAGTAAATGGGCCTGACGGGTTCTGGACCAGAAAATAAATCCCATATTATTTTAAATGAATGTCAATTTCGCAGGTTTTGGCTGCTTGAAGGGGAGCTTTGGGCCCCCAGTACACCTGGGCTGCCCCTTTGGGGTACATGGATCTTCATTTAAAGTAACATTGGCTTTTCCTATGAATTAGTGATTTTACGCTTTACCGTCAATAACTGCTTCGAGGTATTTCATTTCCATGACTGCGTCGTAAGTGACTTGATTGCCGTGTTTAGCCAAAGTCTCGTTGATTTCCTTCCTCAGTCTGGTTTGGCATTCCTGGTTCCTGGCGAGTTCGTATATGGCGAAGGTTTGCGTACTGGAAGAAGTTTCGAAACCGGCGCAGAAAAATACGAACATCTGTGTCGCGAACTCCTTCATATCCAGTGGCTTCATGGGGGTTTTTCCGTTGAAATCTTTTTCCTGCTCGTCTTCTTCCATTAATTTCATTAGGTTTTGTGCCATGTCCTGGTTGATCACGTTATTGTCTGTCCTGTATTTGTGGACGTTCTCGAACATGTTGATGATATAATTTTCGGTTTGTTTTTTGAATATCCTGAAATTGAACCTCTGGAGGATGTTCCTTGGGATCGTTAAGACCAAGGTGTTTTTGTAGAGGTTCCACTGGTAATCGAAGAAACTTCTTGCGTGGTTCAAAAGGTCCTTATTTTTCCCCTTCAAAATTTCGCTTTCCATGCCAAACATACAGGCTGACATGACGTCCGCGGTGAATTGGGACAGCTCGAATTTAATATCTATCGGACCGTTGCTCTCCGCTCGACGATCCAACACCTGATGCAGCGTATTCGAGATTTCCGTTATCATCACGAACATTTTCCTCATTTTAGCCGAGGTGAAGGCTTGGGGCATCTTCGATCTCAGAGTCCTCCACGGCCCGTCCTCCATGTTGAAAATGTGGCCGGACAGCGGATCGCCCTTCGGATTTAAGTAGAAGCCGTGATTAGGGAAATTCTCCGCGTCGGATATGATGATTTTCTTTATAATTTCCGGATCTACGGGAATGTACACGGGCGTGTGGAAGTAGTACAGGCCGCCGTGCTTTAAGCCTCTCCTCTTGAACTCGCGGTAGCCCTCGGAAAAGAACTCGCCGAACGTCCATTTGCCCAAGATCAGGTTGAGGGTGTTGCCGAAAGGAACGATCGGTTGTACGTAGGGTATGTTCCTTTTTTCCCAATACTTGAAAGCAGAAGAGAAGTGCCAGTAGATTAAACTGCATATGAGTAGTACCGCTGATACCAAGTAAACGCTTATCGTGGTCGCCAGTTCCATCATTGTGCGACTCCTGCAAATAAATGCACGATGAACAAATCAGAAATTACTTCTATGAAGTTCATATGGTCCATAGAAGAGCCCAGATGTAATTTGTAACAGATTCTAAATTCAACCCTAAAATCGTAATGAAACTCCTATCACCTAAACTTTCTAAGGAACGTAGAGGTTTCTAGGCTTAACTTTAAAACGGCTTATTTCATCCCTAGAAACTTTAAACCCTTTTAGAATTCTAGATTGTCCAATAAATGCCCTTTTACATTTCCAAGGAAGCATAAGGATTCTAGATTGTTTTAAATATTTCTAAGGGCGGTTTTTCAAAATATCTAAGGAATATAGAATCACTTCTAGATTTTAGCAATCTTCTGCTTTTACATTCTAGAAATGTCCTGTGATATGATCCTTTAACGCTCAAAAAGGATGTAAGGACTCCAAATTCAATTTGAAAACGTATTACAAATCGTATGACAATTAAGCCATTTTATAATAACAGATTATTCAGAGAAAAATCTCGCAGCGCTTCGATGCAATATCTAAAATTCTAGATTCATATTTCTAAAGTTTTAAAAAGGTTTCTTAAACCCTCTATGGAACGTAGATTGAACTTCGAAACTGAATCGTTATAAAATTCTAGATTATCTGAAGAAACATCTCTTTAATCTTGCAGGGAATAGTTTCTAGATTCAGTTGAAAAATGTCGAACTAAGTTACGGAGAATATGCTGCCTTATAACGCTCTTAAGAAATGTTCTACGATATTCTAAGTTCTATCGTCTTATACAGAATTTTGAACCATTTCGGAGTCTTAAATTATTCAGAAAAAGGTCTTATTACCCTTGGGAGAAATATAGAATGTTCTATGTATCTTTAAATCGGCTAAGATATCTGATGTTATCCAAGGATATGAGTTTGAAAGGTCATATAGCCCTTATTATTACTTTGGGCGGTGTCAAAATTTTAAATTATCAACGGAAAGATATCTTCACTTTTACATGGAGTATAGAAAGTTCTAGATTGAACGTCAAGACTTCTAGAAGGTCCTTGAATCCTCTGACGTTCCAAGCAATAAAAGAGCTTCTAGATTTAGTCCTATACCGTTTCTCCAAACGTGAGCCCTTATGGAATTCTAGATTATCCAAGAAAAACTGCCCATTTTAGACCTATAGGAAATGAAAAATTCATACAATTCTTATTAAAATCAGGATTATAAATGATCCGGTAAAAGCTACTTTTATAGAAGATTATAGATTGAATTTCATGTCTTCTACATTCTCTCAGAACTTTTTACCGTTTCAGAATCCTGAATTATCGAAAAACCTTTTTACAGACCTTCAAAGAGAAATGGATGATTTTAGTGACTTACAATTAGTGCTCATATCTGAACCTTGCAATATTCTGTAGCTAATAAATTACTCAAAGAAAAGGCTCTCAAAGGTTCTAAGGAATGTAGAAGGTTTCATGTTGAATTCTTATAAAAATTACTTCTAGACTTCTGGACGAAGGAACTTCTAGAAGTTCCTTGAATCCTCTAATATTCCAAGGAGTAGGAGAGCTTCTAGATTTAGTCCTAAAACGTCCTATACCGTTCCTCCAAACGTGAGCCCTTATGGAATTTTACACAGAAAAGGCTCCCAAAGGTTCCAAGGAACGTAGAAGATTTCATATTAAATTCTTGAAAAAAGTAAGAGGTTCTAAATTCAATTTCAAAACGTCTTTAACCAATCAAGCATTTTAGATCATCCAGGAAAGTCTCTTAAGGTAATCAAATACAAGCACTTAGCACTTATGAATTGTGGACTCTAGCACCCTGCTCCTATTATACTAACAGCCTTCTATTAAAATGTTCTAACTTTGGGTATAAACATGTTTAATATAGAAGGTGTTGCGTATAGCCGTTATCTTTTGCAGAAATTTACTGGCAATTAATTCCTCCATTTTGGGAACGTAAGTCAAAGTTCGGTCGCAATAAAAATAAACGGCGCATAAGTCCTTTGAAGTGTTGATAAAAGAGAGATTTGATCTGCTGATTATAAAATTTACTTACGTGAGCGTCTTGAAGTTGTCACAAGTTCCGATATCGTCTGAATTCGATGCTTTGTTTTAGTGTTATGCATATGTGCCGTTTCCTCGGGTCACCTCACTTATATAGGCCTGTGTATCAACTACATATTTGCGTTATCTTGTTTATTGTATTCAATTTATCTTCGAGCTTTAAGTAAATAAACGATTAAAAGGATCCTAATTTCTCTTTTTTGTTTGGAATTAGTATGTATTGGGGATTTTTATATGGAAACGCGTGAGAAAAACGTATCATTGGTTGAGCATTTTGTATTTGTCATCGTATAACGAAACGAATTACAATAACCGGAGAAGTGATACGTGAAATAAAATTTTATACGCGAAAATCCGATTTCGAAATCGGGCCGAAGTACCCCGTATGTATGTAAATTTTACGCCGTATGCGCGACCCCTCGTGGTAATTTCACGTTCGTCGAGCCTCCCCGATATGCCACTTGGGTGTTTATTTTTTCCGACGGTTTATTATTTTCGATAAGCCGTT
Organism: Cryptocephalus primarius; assembly: GCA_963576515.1. Classification (NCBI taxonomy): domain Eukaryota; kingdom Metazoa; phylum Arthropoda; class Insecta; order Coleoptera; family Chrysomelidae; genus Cryptocephalus; species Cryptocephalus primarius. The sequence goes on from OY754939.1 coordinate 16,905,509, forward strand.
TCTCTCCCGGAAAACTCCTCGGGAAGTACTCCGGGCTTACGTAGCCAAAGAAATCCCTTAATCTCTTTACGATTTCTAAAGGCGCGCGGAAGTGTACTCCCGGGGTGGAAACAGGGAACTGCGGCAGAGTTCCTCCGCGATCGTTCGGGGGGACGGCTGGAAAATTTTAATTTTGATAAATCTTGCGGGATGTGACAAATTACGTAATTGAACGCGACGCCCTAGTAATATCCACGGAGGCGGGAATCGCCGAACATGCGCACTGGCGTCTTTCAGATTTTTCGGGATATCTAAAACGCCATTTTATTAACTCACAGTAATTTTAACCCAAACGATTACTTGCTTACTAAGTAACGTAGGTACTTAAGTACCTTTAAGTATACTACGACTAACGGTAGGTGTATTAACGATCTATCGGTCGGTTGCTTTGATATAAGAATCAGATTAACGTCTCTGATGGCCAATTCCACACGACTTATTGCTTAAAAAGGAGTTAGGAACGTAGTTTTTTCCATGGTACCTTAGCGCTGTAAAGCATTATATTTTTACTGATAGTACTAAAAATTAAGTCAAAATTGATACGTTGATGATAAAATATTTCCCCTTTCGATTGATTTAATTGAAATTATTTTCGAGTACTTACATCATCGGCAACGTCACACTGTCTATGGCGAATACTTCCTACACAAATAAATTCACGGCCGACTCATCTGCTACTTATACATTTGTCGTCATTCGCCACGTTGTCAAATGTAGAAAGAGAATACGCTCGTCGAATTAGAGTGACGCTTTGTAGCTAGTCCATTCAGCTACTTCATGTAAAACATCCTCAGTTGTAAGTGCAGCTGCATTCCACGGCTTTTTTAGGTCTCATGTAAAGTGCATTTAAGGTTCTTTAGTTTATAGTCCAATTGCTGAACGATTTTCGGTCTGAAATCTTTAAAATTTCATTCCCCTTTCTCGGTGGTGAAAATTTGAAAATTCAAAATATCCCCGGGGATCAAAAGTATACATATTCCAAGCAGAAAATGAAGAATAAAGTTTTTTCGATAACCCAATACTTTTCGAGTTATTCGTGATTGAAAATGTCGGGGAAAAAACACGTTTTTCTACTGTTTTTCGTGAATAACTGAAAAATTACACGTCTTATGAAAAAAATCATTCTTATCAAAATTGAACATTATAAAAAAGCAAGGAAACGCTTTATTGTTGTTTAGTGCTATAGCTCATACTTAGCAAGTTAAAATTCTTTTATAAACACAGTCTTATTTTGGGAAAGCGCAAGTGACAGATGATCGATTTCGGATGATCAATTGACACCTATTTACTCGTGGGTGTTTTTTTAACGACAGCAACAAGGGGCGGCATAGCATCGGTTTTTGTATTAGACATAAGTTTCCTGATAACATGACGTATGTCTGTGCTTGCAGAGAAATCGCTACGTATAGAAAAATCTGCAAAAAATTTGTGACACGACGTTATGTCCAAATTCTGGCCCCTCTCCCCCCTTTATACGCGACAGTAGCGCTATCCGCTTTAGAAAACGGCGGAGAAAAACGATAATCTGATTTATTTCCCGAACGGAATGTGCCGTCGGCACTGATTTCCTATTGTGCCCCTGGAAATACGGATTCTCCTTATTTTTCGCTCTTTTATACATCGGTCAAGATACCCGAGGAAATTGTCGCTGCCATAATAGGGGTAAATTGATGGTCGGAGAGAAGTGGATTTTTATAGCCGACGTACGTCCAATGTTTTTCTTTGTAGCCAGCCAAATATTGCGCTTGTAACTAATGTTTTACGGTGGGATTGTGACGAGTCAAGGGGACACTTTCGGGGTTTTTCCTTCCTTTCGGAAAGTGATGGTCCTACGAAGGGTCATATCGTAACGTGTCACTTGAGGCAATTTAATTATACCTAACTTGATCACTTCATTTGAGCATTTCTCATTTTTGACGTTTCCTCTCATTTACCGGACTATTAAAAACGGGTCTATGCACTTGTATTTTGAATATACCGCCTATAGTCCAGGAAAATGAAGTAAAAAATATCCTGCTTAGGACTGTAAAATGTCCAGGTATCTAAGAAGTGTTTTAGGTAATATTGACCTGTAGCAAGAGATTCTACCAGTTTCCTGCGTATGATTCGGTCATGTTTTTTATTTATTAGCAATTAAGTGCAAAAATTCCAAATTTTCACCTACCATCACAAAAGTTCATATCTAATGAAAAGTTTGAAATAATCGTCATTTAAAACATGGAATAAGCTTTAAAATGGCGTTTTATAAATGTTGATAAATCGATTTGTTGCTTAGAAATTGGTAAAATAGGGAATAAATAAAAATTAATAATAAAAAATTCCCTTACAACTATGCTAACAACGCGAAAATGTGTCTTGTGGTAAATAGTTTAAATTTTATTCTATTTGTTTATCCCAGGGTTCATTATTTTGCAGTGACATAAAAGCAATTGTACAGATACCATAAGAAAAAAGGAGAGCTAAACTATCAGTATTAATCAAACAAAGTAAAAAAATATCGTTTTTTCTAGTGCAAAATCACCCTACAAATATTAACATTTCTATTTATAAACATTTCAGAATAACTTTTTTCCTATTGCCCGACAATAAAATATTTGTTTATATTGTAGCGAATGCCCCGTATAGGTCGTTGTTATGGGAAAACAAGAGTTGTTTATGTAATTGTGAAATGTAAATACTGACGTCAATGTAGTACAAAATCTCTGTGTGTAAAGACGGCTGTAGTTTTAGAAGAGTAAAGCCTGTTTGTATAAGAAACCGCTACAAATTTGGGGGCCTGTCCGGGATTTGGTAGACCGAAGTAGCGGAAAAATTTTGGTGGACCTGAGATGGCGTACAGAAGTGATGGCGATGGCACGCGGCGGAGAGGCGAGGAGTGCAGTCTGTGCGGCGTTATGGAGTTGTTGAGCGGCTGGCGCGACTCGAGATTCCACAGGACTTACAGCTAAAATACATTTAGGATAACACTCGAATGGATTGACTGCGTGCGGCTGGCGCGCGTGGCCCGTTTGAGTGCTACACTCACATTTGTAACTCATATTGGGAGACGGGCGCTGTTCATCTTTAGTACAAGAATTGGTGATGGTTGACCACTGGGTTGTGCGTCTGGAACCATGAAGCAGTTGCTGGGGATTTCAGTAACTGCAGGAGCAGCGAAGGATTTCAAGAGACAGGTCCCTCTTCTACCTGGAGCATTGGATGGGATTGGTCATCCCTGGTGTCTTTCATGGTCAGAAAGAGGATTGGCCTGCTTGATTTCGATTTGCTGCTGACGAATTTTTGTACAGGATTTGCAGTCCAACCCGCTCAATGGAGTTAATCAAATGGATTTGGCAAGGATCAGGCGGAATCTCTGAAGAAGGGGAGAAGCCGTAGCAGTAGCAGCAGTAGCAGCAGTAGCAGTAGCCGTAGCTGTAGCAGTAGCAGTAACCGCAACCGTAGCACTAGCAGTAGCAGTAGCCGTAGCAGTGGCAAAAGCCATAGCTGTAGCAGTAGCAGCAGTAGCAGTAGTAGTAGCCGTAACCATAGCAGTAGCAGCAGTAGTAGTAGCCGTAACAGTAGCGGTAGCCGTAGCCGTAGCAGGAGCAGTAGCAGTAGCCGTAACCGTAGCAGTAGCCGTAGCCGTAGCAGGAACAGTAGCAGTTGCAGTAGCAGTAGCTGTAGCAGTACCCGTAGCAGTAGCAGTTCGCTGATATGGTAGTCATTCGCTGATATGGACTGCTGTGGAAGTAGATCGTCCGAGGGTCGAGGGCGACCCTGAAGACGGGGAGGGATAGTGTAGCGAATGCCCCGTATAGGTCGTTGTTATGGACAAACAAGAGTTGTTTATGTAATTGTGAAATGTAAATACTGACGTCAGTGTAGTACAAAATCTCTGTGTGTAAAGACGGCTGTAGTTTTAGAAGAGTAAAGCCTGTTTGTATAAGAAACCGCTACAATATTTTGAAAGCTGGCATTTTGAGACGAATTTAAAAAGGAGAAAATTTGTTCTAGGTCAATTGGGGCCAAAGTTGGCATTTTTCTTAAAAAAAATCATAACTAATTTGTTTATAACAATTAAGAATCCCAACTAGCGCCATTTTGAAGGCAAAGGTTCAAAGTTTACGTAGGTTCGTTAGCAGTTTTCGGCGGGAAATCCTGCATACGCTGTCACCGAAAGGGTGGGAAAGCTCACTTAAGATTCTTTATTCCGACCGCAAATCGTGCGCGGCACGTGCCGACGATGGAGTCCGAAATTCTTCCGTTCGGTCCCTCTTCGGTAGAGCTTTTGAAAAATCGCCGGGGATATTTAGGAAATCGCCGGCGGAGGAAACCTCAGAGCGACAACATTATCGGGAGCGCGTGTAAGAGGAGAAATGTGACCGTGGAAGGATTTCAAATATTTGAGATATCAATTGGGTTAGCGGAGACCGGCGGAATTTCAATGAGCCGCGCGCCACTTTTTTCTCTCGCTCGCACGGTAAAAAATCGAAAATCGAACGCCGGGCCTCGGACGCCGAATTGATTTATTACATTTTTATTCAAATACCTGCGCTGTGAAATATTTCGTATCGCCGCTCACTAGTGCTACGTTCGAATTAATTTCGGGAGAAAATGCAAACTTGAGTGAAAATTTGCTTTCACGTTTGAAATCAAAATTTTGATTTTTCTCGTGGCAGTCTATTTGCTTTGTATCATTCATTCTTCCAAGTGTTCGCCACATTTATTAACCCCGAGGAGGAAATATCTTTTAATCTCCTTTCTTTCTTAATCGATCTCTCACGTAGAACATTTCGAGGGGAACTTTTCAATTAGAATCGAGGGTTATCTAATGTCCTACGCAAACTGCATTTTCTTCTCTTTTTTTCCATTTTCCCCTTTTTCACATTAACGAATGGATACGTGGCGTGCTGTTAATCTATTGTTACTTCATTTCATCTCTCCATTTGATTAGTTCTCGTATTGTTGGTTTTCCATAAACAAACATAATCTATATATCTATATCATACAGGGTGGATACTGGAATAAAGCTATTTTAATAAATATCCTCAGTAGCCAATATATCTGTGTACTTTTATATTGCGCTTAATAATTTGAGATCGGCGACCTACATACGTTGTGTATGTTAAGATAAAGTTTGTTTAAGTTCGATACCCACAATTGCGCAATTTTCAAAATTTTCACCATTACTCTTATTAGTATTCACTGAAGATACATATAGGCTATGCCCTTCGAATTCCTTGAACCTCCATGAACCTCGATTTTCTTGAAAATTTTGAATCAAGCATATTTTACCCTTAACTTCAAAAGTGGCATATACTCAACTTGCGTTTCATGAATTTTAGAGGTGAAATCCATCCCTTTTGCGAAAAATTGAGACAAATGCAAATTAAAGCATTCAATCGGTGAAAATCTTATTTAGTCGAGTAGAATATATATTCTGTAATATTCTGAAGCATGATTTATGATTCCAATCAATTTTTGAACCCTCAGAGACCATCCCTTAAGTCGGAAAATCATGAAAAAAATTCTGTTTGCTTCTCCGAGATATTAAATCGCACATTAATGTTACAACTAAAATTTGTTTACTGCTTGATATAATTTATTGCTTAACTGCAAATTTTTAACCCTTAAAATCCACCCCTTATCTTGAGATCAATGAAAATATTATTCTTTAGAAGCTTTAATCGTTTCAATTGTGCATTTGTAAATTATAATCGGTTTTACTGAATATCAAAAATTAATATATTTATTGATTGTGAAATTTCAATGTTATCGGGTCCTTCCAAAAACCAGTTTAAAGTTAATTTCAAGGGCTGTAAGATCATCTACATTTTCACTTTTTAAAACCCTTCATTTATAAAAGTTGAAGGGTTAAAGGGCTCGGGTCAGATGATCCTCACAATAAAATTTTAACTTCTAACGATATCTCGGTTGATTTTTATCCTACAGAAAAAAAAAACAAAAAAATTTGTTAAAAGAAACCTAAATTTTATTTCCTAACCTTTTTTACGTACAATATATTTGTTAGTTTGAAAGTTATTATGAAAATAAGACATTTTTAGAGAAATTTGCAAATTTCTGTTTTTGAATTTTTCAAAAAAAGCATTCTTAACCGATAAAACTTCTTATGCTCATTACTTATAATAAATTGAAGTAAATCCCCCAAGGAATATTATAAATTTCAATTTGGGTGGAAGTGGCGTAGGTTTCGTGTCTCACTTTTCCTAAAAATTTCGAGAGTCCCGTCTTAATTTCGTCATAACTCGCTTAGTTTTAATGCAATCTACTCACTCCGGGGCTTATTTGAAAGGTCTCTGCATGTACTTTAAAAAGTGTTTTAGGGATATTTTCTGAAAAATGTATCGGTTCCGCGTTATTTAACCTCGAATATTTACTTTGGAGTACTCACAAAATAACGATACCTTTAAGTAGTTATAAATCGTTTCATATTTAACCTAAAACGTTTTTGAAAAACCAGTCTCTTTGTTTTTTTATTAGCTTTCATTTTGGTAATAACTTTTTTTTTGAAAACCGTATAGTTTTGGAGTTATTTACAAAAAACAGCTTCACAGCTCATTTTTTTCATGAAAAATCAACATTTTCAATCGTTAATAACTTAAAAAATATTGACTTATTAAAAAAACTTTACAGAACAAAATTTGCTCACCATTAGTCCCTTTATCGAGTTCCGGGGTTAATTTCAATAAAATAATTAGATTTTTGGAATTGGAACGCTCATTCCTTCAACTATAAAATTATTATACGAATGGAAACGAAAGTACAACCATATTAATGGACCCCGTCACGAACAAAGTTACTTTTGAACTCTGCCTATTTGACTAATTTCATGTATAATTTTTATTTGAATGCCCTAAGAATTCCTTATAGCCTTCAAAAGAAAACGGCTTACTGTGAATTACTTCCCCTAATGTTGTAATTTTCTCCTTCCTAATGAACAGAATATGTAATAGGTCCGGTAGGACCCTTAATACAGCTACCGTAGTGTACTTTTCACCCTACTTAGTCCCTGGAATGTTCTTATAATGTTTTACACTAGTAACATCCTCGCAGGCATACGAAGTACTTAGACATTTTGAGACACGTGATGATTTCAAGACTATAGTAGCTTTTACCAAAAAAAGCACCCTGTATATCATTATTGCCCGTCATACGAAACCGATTAATGGCTCTTGTGTGGCATTCAAATTTTCCCATCAACTTCACTTTCGAAATAATGGCGAGTCCGCGACGCCCCCTAACGAAATTACCCAGAAACAAAAAACTTCTTAACACGCAAACAGCATTTGCTTAGTTCAATTAAGAGTTCGATGTAAAGTATCCGGGGCTCTCCGTTCGAAAGTTCGGCGAAGTGTAAACTTCGAATGAGGAAATTAAATTTTAATATCTATCACCCTCTCTCGCAAAGAGACAGAGAGAGAGAGACGGAGAAGGGGCGGTATGAAAAGAAAGAAAGAGACGGGGAAACAAATAAATGCGCAGCTTTGGAAGTTTCGCCTGGAACCAAAGTTGGCAGTTTGCGGAAACAAAGGAGGATTTTGAATTAACATACAACAGGTAGGCCATGCCGGATAAGGCGCAGGGTAGGATTTGGTACATTTTGACTGTTTCACGTGAAACTAATAGCAATTCTACATTTATAGTCTAGTAGTTACGTTCATTACGGGTGCCACATCTTTTAACAGACAATTACTCTAATTATTTTCATCATTTGGATTGTCATAATCCACATTAATTCATCCGCTTCTCCGTTTCGTTGCCATTCGTCATATATCTGAAAACTTCTGAAATTCCTCCTGAATTTTTAGGGAAGAGCGCTTGCGTCGAATCGTGCGCATCCTTTAGACGGGAACGCCATCTTTCGTCTGGAATGGACGTCGGTAAGCCTGGGTGACGCACAATGGCGTTTACGCTATGTAAAACACATGAATCTAATTTTATTTGGCGTAACTACGAATCCTTTTGTTAACACCATTGAACAAAACATGTGCTCTTATCCCCAGCATAGGCGATAGCGATATACCACTTGGTAGTGTTGGCGAGTTAGCATGGGCGGCGCAGAGAGGCATTTCCACAGGTAACGATTTGAAATTTGGGACTGGGGATCATGTCATTACCTTAGTTAAGGGGATATTTTGGTAATGTACACGTGCTTCTAACCAGAAAACATTTAATCCCCAAATACCTTTTGAAAAAACTTGTCACCTCCATCACCAGATTCAAACGTCTGACAAAATTCATGATGACAGTTCAGAAATACTTTTGTTTTTTAAGACGTTCTATTTTGGCAATTTTTACCAATTTTCTTAGATATTGAATTCATTTTGAGTTAAAATTTTGAAAATCGCCTCGAGTGGTGCATATTTCTATGACCTTCAGCCTCAAAAGAAAGTTTTTGAAAGACATTAACAAGCAACAAAGATATATAAGCTTATTTCGCTATTGCGCCACCTAGCAACGAATTAACGAGTTAAAGGCAGGGTTACTAAATAAAAAATTTGATATCCCAACTGTTGAAATACAACAAATATAATTGAAATCGTAAGAATTTCCCTTTCTGAGCATGCGCAGTCGGTGTCTATAATCACAAATAACTGTTCCTCGTTTTCAAAGGGTCAAAATTTGCTCATGAGGTGAACGGTCATTCAAGCGTGCCCCTTGAGACCTTTCCAAAATTTTTACGTGGTGGAATTTACCAAAAAATGAACGTTTTGCGTAGGCCCAGCTCACGTGATGTGAAAATTTCTATGTGATTCAACCAATGAGATCACTCATTTTACCTCTTCAAAGAGTTTCCCACTACCAGTCCCTAAATGGCGCGGAAAAGGTTCCTTAGGGTAAATAGTAAGAAAATATGCTAGTAAGTTTTCAACTAATGATGTGTGTCCTTCTAAAAGAAAATTGATGCCACTATCTCTTTAAGAAGGATCCAAAGAAACTTTGGAACAAACCTCGTCACATGTTAGAAGACGTTAGGGAAATTTTGGTCGGGCAAAAGTGGTAGTGGAATTTAGTTCTTGGATTTGTACGTGTAAAATGGGTGATATGAGCAATGCTGATATTGATGAAACCGCCTACCTAGCATGTTAAACATGTCTTTACTACTTTTTGAGGTTATGTTTCTATACATTCCCTCTAATAGAACGCTTTGGATGTTGGAACAAAACTTCAAAACTTATTGTTAAACAAATACTTGGTATGCATCTGCGTATTAAAAAAGTCCATGGGACAATCCTATAATAACCTGGACATTTTCCCTTTTTCCTTGGTGTCGTTCTTGAGCCCGGCCCTGAAGATAAAATAAGATGGAAAAGGTGCCTGCGGTTGTGCGCCGGGAGATTTTCTTTTCATTGGGAGATTGTTGGGGGAAGGGGGAGGGGTTCGTCAATTATCTGTGGTTGGAAAGTATCGTTAGCGATTAGAACTGAAGTGAAGTGAAAATTAAAATTAACGGCAACGCTTGTGTTTGTATTGGCAAATCGTGTTACTAATAGTGGTTGGATTGCGCTAAACGTATATTGACGTATTAAGCATTTCTGGAAAATATATTGGGTACTTCACCCTTTTCCACTTAGCTGTAGGACTAAATTAGTATCGGTACGGTTAAATCCATTAATAACTTCTCCCTAAACCCCTTAGAAGGCGTACAAAAGACGAGGCAGGCATCAGAATGTTCGAGTCAGGGATTTAAATTATTACGTCGATCTACTTTACTTACGTTAATATAATAGATAATTCGTGTAATAAATATTAACTACTTAACTCTTAACCCTCTCGAAAGCCCCGTTTATCCGAGCGATACACGGCATTATCCTGTATATTCACTTAATAAACACGTACTTTGTATTCAAACGCCTCTTCCGAGCATCAACGGCGGAATTAGTTCAAGTTTCTCTTGAAATCTAATTATCTCTGTGTAATCATTAATCAATACAGCATCATCCTCATTATTACCGCGCCGTCATCAACTCTGACTTGATAACTTGCGAAATTAGTTCGCGCTCGATTATAATATGTAATTTGCAGAAGTTATCGTGAACGGTTTTATGTTATGAAACGAAAAGTATAACAAGTGAAGGGGAGTCGTTACTTCTCCTTCCAACGAGCACTTTACGGACACAAATTATCATTATTCATAGACGCTCTATTCTTTCTAATGTTTACATTAACATTTACGTAACGCGTATACAATTACTACCGATTTTAGGTCTGGGGCAGGGCCTACCGGGGCTACATCGGACCGATTTCGAAAGGCAGAATTTTGCCGGAGAGAAGTTAATAGAAAGGAAAATGACAGGCATTACGACAAGTGGAGGGGAGTCGTTACTTCTCCTTCCAACGGGCACTTTTCGGACAGAAATCATTATTACATCTCTCTATTTCACTTATAGCGCGCGCGCATAAGAACCAGCCAATACGTTGCTCGGTCATCTCGTATAATTTCTGTTTGAAAAGCACTTTCAGTTATTATTGATTTTATATAAATACTGTAGCAGTTTTACAGGAAATTACTACCGATTTCCGATCTGGGGCAGGGCCTACCGGGGCTACATCGGACCGATTTCGAACTACCACCTCTACAGCCTGAATATCGGGCGTCTCAAAAAAGGAAGTTATGGTGACGCACCCTGTAGAACCGTAATATATGTCTTCAAAACATTACGAATTTGGCATCAAACTTGGCAGTTGAATAATTGGACCATATTAACTGAAACAAGAAATTAATTTTTGTATAATTTTGTTGTGACCTCTGGGGCAGATACTTTTCCGCCTGGTTTTTGCTTATCTTTATTGCTAAAATCCGCTTGGTGCACTTCAGGTTCAAACAGTTGCAAGGGCGTAAGGTTACGAATTGATAATACTATTTATACAAGTCTTCAACGAGGAATTACAATCATATGTACAAACAATAATGAATCAAGCGTAATATTAAATCATTAAAGTAGATAGTAAAACTTAAAAGAAAGTAAGTCTTTATTTGTCAAGCTTATCGCTACGGGCCAAATTGACAGTAATTTTGTTGATTATGGTAATACGTTTTCTATACGCATTACCACGTAATCATTACGGTTTACAGCGGTTGAAAACTTCTGCCCTATCTGAGGGGGATTATTATATAAATTATAGCTTTTTAAGCAATTATGAGTGAGGGTTTTCAGCTGAAATTGTTCGTTTCGTGCCGCATTATACGTCCTGAAAGGGAATGAAAACAAGTCGGCCGACACTTGTTCGGGCGCATGTCACCGAATTTCGCGCGTAGGCCCGGAGAGCTTTCGTTCGCGATTTCAGGCTTTCAGTGTTCCGGCAGCTGCCTTCGAAGCTTCGAGGTTTTCCCGGCTTATGATCGTGTTCGTGCGTGCGCGCGCGCGTGTGCGTGTGATTTTTTAAAATTTTCCAAACGCCTGAAGATAAGTGCGGGGGATGGGGACGAAGGGGAGCTCGTTTAGAAAATGTTCGTACGAGGTTTTAAAAAATTGTTACGACAAAGCGAAGTGTAGCGATTTTTGAGGGAATCGGCACGTTCCTGAAATGAAACTTCGACCAAAAAGTGCTTGCGCCAGTACTTCTAATATTTTTTTACAATAAAAAAAATTTGAAAATCAAACTAATCGAAAATTATCCATTAATAAACATTTGTGCAGCTTATTAATCTTATGAAGGATTTGAGGTATTTGAAAAATGTTGGCCTTCGTGTCAGAATTATTACTTTAGTCAGGTCTCAACTGCCTTAACTCCAAAAGCAATATGATGTACATATATTTAAAAAGTTCAACGTAAAAGGTTGTTGTGGCATAAAGGCACTGTGTAACAAAGGGGGTGGGAAAACATTTTTTCTTGTAAAAAAATTAATATTACTTAACAAAGTTCATATTGAGGTAAGTAGCCCAAAGTCAATCCCCTTCCAAAAAACCAGAATATATTAGTCATATTATAGATTACAAAGTCAACCATCGATTGATTTTTTTTTGCATGTGAATTGGCCATGTTACTTACCTCAATTTAATTGATTCCACGTGTGAGCACCTCTGTCGAAAGAATATTTTTTCATTGCGTTCTGTTATGACTCATTCGTTTCCTTCTTTCCACGCGAGGCGGGTCGGAGAGCATCTTCGGTGGGTCTTTCTCGGCCTTTTCGCCTTTGTGTTCTCCGCGCTCGTTGGTATAAGGAGTGCCGTTTATCAAAACATTTCGCACCTCGATTGTCAGCGCGTTATAGGTATCAGCAGAAATTACTTTTCCTTCGTGTCGTTGCCGGTACGAGACGCAAACAAACGTACGACATCCGACGTCGTTTCCTTAACCTATCGAAGATCGAATACTCGATACAAGAAATTAAATTACGGGCGGTAATCCGTTCGGACGGACTTCCGGAGATATCAAACTCTTTGTTTGCACAAGTGCCCGACTCCGACGCATCCGAGGGAAGATTAACTTTCCACTTGGCGGGAATTTAATTAAGGAATTTTCGACGAAAGGGGTGAAAAGTATTTGTCAATATCGGTCAGTAAACATTTTCGGGAGATTGTGTCCGCGCGCAGCGAGCGGAACACTTTTAAATTTCGGTCCAATTTACTACGTAACTAGAACGAGGTTACGGCCCCCGGGGGACGATTCACCATATATTTTTTTTACGGGGGAGTCGTTCCTGCCGCGGGATGGGATTGTAGATCACGTGGGTGGCACTTTGATAATTTCGCTGTAAACGTCAACTTAATGTATGCGGAAGGGGATGATAGCATTTTGGTCCGCATGATTGCATGTGCCTTAAAGAAAATTTCTATATGAAAAGGGGAAATTTCCCTTTATCTTGTTGGACTACTGAATCAGAAATTGAAAAGCATAATCTTTTCCCAACAAGGGACCCTTCACTCCATACATTTTGCCTCATGCATTATGTCTTGCTCTACAGTTTCTAGAGCTGTTTCCACAATTTCATATATGATTCCTCCCTTAAAACATGCATAAGAGTATCTGAACCGAGTCTTCTATACTATTCTATACTATCTTCTATTGTATTCTATTCTATTGTCTTGTCAAAGCTAGCATGTTCTAGGGACATACGAATTCTAGCAGCCTCTAGCAGCTAATTAGTGTCTAGATCCTTTTTTTTTCTAGAATAGCAAGGCTATAAGGCTGCTACTATCCATCATAATTATGGTAAATATAGTGGAACGTAAGAGCATTGCTGTTCCAAAAGTAGATCCAATACTGTATCATAAGTATCCATTACAGTCTCATGTAGTTAAAGTATCACAAAGTGTTTTCATGTAATGAACTGTGCTTTATACTAGTGTAGAATACCATACGCGAAGCTCTCTAGAATCTAGTCGATATTTAGAATTTGCTAATTTACTCGAACTTTTTGACAGGGCAGTGCTAATGACCTGAATCATCCATTATAGCTAGATAGTAGCTTAATCGAAAGTGCAGGATTTAGCAAAGAAAAATCTAAACATTCTATGGTAAAAGTGTTGTAAAACTGAGACGAATGGAATATGCTAGTTCTGCTGGGGTAGTAGCGTAATCTGGAAGGGGGCTTAAATGCGATACTTAATCTAAATGTGCGGCATATGCTAGCACATATAGAAAAGTAACCTAAATAAGTGAGTTCAGGTACGATGCTTAAATTTTTCTGAGTGTAATTTGCGCTGTATCTGCATTCTTAGGTGAACCTAGTCAGTAACTACAAAGGGCCAGAATATCCTAGGGCTAGAACAATTCATCATGGATGAATCATGCTGGATTGTAACTTATTTCAAAGTGGCTCAAGTATCTTAGCATATTCTAGTGTATTTTACCATAGAATTTGTCACAGTTTCCGCCTTAAAATATACCTGAAGTGTTCTAAAATTGAGATAGCTAGGATAACGAATTTACTCCAGTCTAGAATAGTAACTCATTGGAGGCTTGCGCTGAGCACTAATTCGACAAAAAGCATCACGAGACGAGACAGACGTGAATTTAATATATTTATACTCTATATCTCTTCTTCCTCTTTTTCTTATGAGAGATCACGTTGGCCAAGGACATGGCGCTAATATCTGATGCCCCTCTTTCTCTTTTTCCCCACATCTTTTCTTTAAAATTCCAAAGCAGCCGACTTTGTCCATGCTTTGCGGACACGCACGTCGCTGATACTTTTTGGAATATTTCTTAAGTTTACTACTGTTCATAAATAAAACATTTTTATAAATGTATTCAACAGTGTGTTGTTTATCTAAAAAAAATTATCATCCTCCTATAGCGTCTGCCACAACATCTAACTTTTAGATTCTAGCACGCTGTTACTATTGATGGGTGTCTAGATTCCAGTTTTAAAGTACACCAGTGGTTCCTTATCTTACTTTTATGTTCTATTCTTCGGGTTGGGCGAGGGAAACTTAAAAAAATAAAGGAATAATCTGATGAAACCTCCCTCCGTCACCTGAAACAAGACATTTAATTCGAGCAGCGCGCCGCTCGGGGATAAAGCCCAATAATATTCATTAAGTTTGCTCCGTATTCATCTAATTCCATTTGCATGAAGAAAGTCCCTGAAAGAGGGATAAAATTAAACAGCTTGATTAACTTCTAACAATGGGGGGGTAAATAGCGGCTATTATCTCTTAATTTTCTTGAATATTCAGCCGCCTTCGCCGATAGATATGAGACGGGGAAAGGGCGGAGGGGAGCGCTCCGATATCCTCGCGAAGGACGACACCTTGCTCGGCGCTTAATTTGCTTCCGGCGGACTAAGAAACCCTCCTGCGTCTTATCGGCGGAATTTTGATTTTTTGTTTAAATCACTTCGTTAAGGTACTTTATTTTGCCATTAAGAGTCGGTAATACTTCATTAGATAAACGTATTGTAACGAATTCTCCTACTTATCGGCAGCGAAGGTACTGGAATGATCTCGGTGTGTTCCCCGACGTTTCGGCACCGCCAATTCTGAGAAGTGTTGAATTTTTCGAGAAAAATCTCGAAGAAACAGCGTTAGACTATAAAAAGGCGACCGAGAGATAAGCGGGTCAGTCGAAAAACAGCTGTTCATGTGAAAATCAAAAGCCGCCGTAAAAACACGCCCGAATATAAATTTACGATTAAATGAATTACAATAAGTCCGTATAGTGTTCGTGTAATAAATTACGGTTAATTTTTAAGTATTTTAAGGTAATTTTGACGGTTATATTCCATATAAACAAACCTTCTCGTAATTCAAAGGATAAGAGGTGAAATGTATAGGCCATGTAAAATTTAGTTAAGGCGGTATGAGTAAAATACTGAGGTGAATTTAAAAAATAATCAAAATGGCTACGGTGTGTACTTTGACTGCCTATAAATTGGGAATTCGCTGCATGCGCGGTCTTTAACGTTTACCCTCGGAATCGGTGCGATTTTCCAAAAGGCCTCCAGAAAGAATTCCCCGACAGTAGACCGAGTAAACATCATTAATAAAAGCAATTTAGTGTCGGTGTCGCTTTCCTCGGGATTTTCTTTAAATTCTCTCGAAAAGGAGAACGAGGGAAGTGAGTCGAGAGAAGTTTCTCGCACGCCGAAAACTTTCCAATTCAATATTCATGAGGTGAACGAGAAAAAAGGGTTGTTAGGAGATTTATTCACTTAAAGGTTCGGGGTGTTGAAGGTCTTTGGCGATAAACTGCAATTTTTGGTGTTTTCTCTTAGTGAGCTGGTGAATGACGCCGAGGAAAATCTCACCAAATGATGGCGATACTCTAATTTCGTAAAACGTATTCTCAGTTACTCAGTAAGAGTTACTCAGTTTCGATGCTTTACATCCTCCATTTGCGGCGAAAGAAGTATGCGATCAAGAGTATTATTTTTAATTTTTTGAAATTTCAATGGGTGATTTCTGATTGACCGTTTTTTGAGCGCTTTTTGCTTCACTAAAGTCATTTTTTTGAAATTGCAATTTGGCCAAGTTCTCAATACGTTTTACGTTACAAATACAAGCAAGCAAGCGAGATAATTTTTTAAAAATTTGAAATCGTCATACAAGCCTCGTCAAAAACCAAGAAACACATGCCTTGGTAAAAAATTATGTTTTTCCATTTTTGAAAAGGCATTTCTTGATGATGCTATTTAATCCTGGTAATTTATGTAAATTGAACGTTATCTAATCTAATCTTACTTGCTTTGCATTATTCACTAAAAATGCGTTTTATTTTTATATAAATATTCTATAAAAGCAACTGAGGAGATAAAGTATGCTAAGTACATTCGTCGTGAAATGGACTTTCACACTATATCCCGTGTGCAAAATAAATTAGACTGTACTCAGTAAAACATTGTTCTACAAACACTATAATTAATAATATAGTTTATATATATGCTGAATTTTACCAACTTTTATCGACTCCATTAATTTTTGATAAAAATTTTTTAACTAATTAAAACCGTCCCCGATTATATTCCTCAGAAACCTCTCGTCTCTTCCGTCTAAAAACCCATAATCGACTTAAAATTGATCGAAAAATCAATAACCAACCGAATGTTCAACGACCTACTAACTGAGATCCCCCCACCCCCATCTCTCTCTTTCTTTCATTTTTTTTATAATGACCTGTCAAGACCGTTCGACCTTTCGATGTGTAACCTTCCATGTTTTTAATAAACCCCCACCCCCCTCCCCCCTCCGGCGAGTAATAAGTAGGGTGTGAGGAGCCTATCGTGTTCACAGCACTTTTCCGGAGTTAAAATATTGATTAGAGTCGGTGCGGCGAGAGGGAGGCACTCTCGACCCACATTCTGTCATCAAGTTGCCTTCCCCTTCCTTGTTTTGACCCGTTTCGGGAGGGCGGCATGGGAATAGTCCGAAATGGTAGACACGATGTCATGTGATATGTGTTCCCTAGGGCGTTTTCGATTGTTTCTTGTTCCCCAAAACAAGCTTATCGTTCCAGGCGTTCTAATAATAACAATCCGGCGTTGTTCAGATAATGACTGAAAGCTTGTATTCAACAAGTATTTCGATTGCGATTGGTTGATGTTGATCAAAACAGTTGCTTGTACTAGGCTGGTCCAACGAGTAGGTGGTATTTCTATTCACTCGTCACCTGTTTTCCTCTGACTTTACTCGGCGTAGAAAATAATATGTTTGTATGCTGCCTTGAAAAACAGTACCTTAGATTTAAGGGAACAAATTTTTGGGTAACTTACACATATACTCCTTTAGTAAAACATAATATACGAAAGAACTGTCTGATCGGAGGAGAGGGTCGGAAAATGCGCGATCTTAATTCGCGGAGGTCGGAAAATTGGCAGGTTTTCCGACGAACCTCGGAATCGGTAGATTGTTTCCATGAATACAGCGGAAAATGTGCGATCTAAAAGCACAAAGGTCGGAAAATTCATGACTCATATTTATACATTATACGTTCCTACAATGAAAATTACATTTAATTTTTTCTAGAGGTTATGGAAGACTCTAGGGGCCTGAAAATTTGGTTGAAACACTTTTAATTTTGTACCCTATATTGTGCAGCTTGGGGCCCACTCATTTTCCCTGAAATTTCTGCTTACAACTTTATAAAAAAGTACCTGAGCTTTAAGGGAAAACGAAGGGTCGGAAAATGCGCGATCTTAATTCGCGAAGGTCGGAAAATTTGCTCATTTAGAAACAACGCTTGGAATCGATTATTCGGCTTCTTACAAGTGCGGCATGGTCGGAAAATGCGCGATCCAAAAGCGCAAGGGTCGGAAAATTCGTGACTTTCATGTTTATGCTATAATACTAACTTTTCCTTTAGAGAAGAAAAATATATGAATAAACCGCGCCATTGTCCATGAAAACCCTGTAATTGACAACACAAAGAAGTCTCTACCCGAGCCT